>CM065377.1:9262500-9355000 GCA_033060915.1 Euryodendron excelsum
TATTGAGATTAAGTATCTATCTGTTAGGGATTTGGAAAGGAAAGGTGACATCATCATTGAGCACGAAGATACAAAACAGATGATGGCAGACTCTTTGACCAAGGGACTCAGGCCTATTACCTTTGGTAGACACGTTTCCAACATGGGTGTAATTGGGTCATTTGATGTGCTTGGTTAGTGGGAGTTGTTTCCTTTACATTATTTGACAGATCTTATGTATTGAGACCTTTTTTGGTTATTTGATGGTTATCTTTTATGGTTGTGTTTGATGCCATTTATGCATGAATATATTTTTGATACTTGCATATCATATGGATAAATGTATTCATGATTTAGTGTATTGATCGTCTTAAGGTTGGTGTGACTTAAGCAATTCAGGATATGTCTTGTGTTTGCACCATAAAGTTGTCTCGAGACAGTTGTGCAAGACATATGGGTTTCATTAGAAACCATTGGAATTCTCTTGCTTATTGAATGAGCATACAATTAAAGAGAATTTGAGGATTGATTCAGGATTAGCACTGTTATCAGATCATATACGAAATGCTTTTTCTCACCACATTGCCACATTTGATCCATGTCGATAGAGTTATTAGTGTTTGTAATCATGAGTGGTCTTGCATGGACTAATAATGTAATGACTGCCTTGGTTCGATATTGATAGCTTTGTTGGACCGGATTGTTTTAGGTGTTGTTTCTCATCCTACTTGGTTTTTTAAAATTGTGGCCACATACAGTTATTTTCATGTTCTAACTCGAAAGTTGTTTTTCAAATTTTGGTTCTACAATTAATGTTGGCTCAAGTGGGAGAATGTTAGATTATTCTTGATTGAGCCTACATTATTTGTGGGTGTTTTCTAAACATGAGTTGGACCCAAGTCTGGATGAGACAAACATGGTAAGCCCAATGAGATTGTGATCTATTATACAGGGGTTAGTGTGCACCTATTATCAATGTGGGTTGACGAAAATTAGTGTGGGCCTATTAAGCCAATTGAGCCTTTTATGGAAGGGCCCAATGTGGCTAGAGTTTTCCTGTATATAGAGGCTAGGTTCTTTCTCTTCCTACAATCAGACAGATTTTCATAAACTTCCGTCATACAATAGTGGGTACAAAGAGGAAGACCAGCCTCCAAGAAGCCTTAGTCGAGATTAATCGCCGCTCCAAGTGATCCGTGGAACCATGGAGCAAACAGGTAAGTTTTCGCATTCAGTTTTGTTTCCTGTTAAAGTTCCTATATTCACATATGATCTAGGTAAACTTTTATAATCTCTTTATTGATGTTTACACAAACAACCACTACCATCGAACTCCGATTTAGATAAGATTCTGCAAGGAAGTAACAAAAGAAAAAAAGAAGAAACGAGTGATAGAGGCAACACATGGCATGAGAGAGAGAGAGGGAGAGAGAGCGAGAACAAAACCCTCGTAATAGCAGCAGAAATGCCCTCAAAAACGAAAATCTCTAAGTAAATCAAACATCCAAGATAAAAAAATAAAAAAAAGATGGCCTCAAGAACAAAGAAAATCGGTAGCAGAAAAATTGAAAAAAAAAAAACCCTCAAATCAGTCTATAAAAAAAAAATTCTAACAAAAATCAAACTCCACGAAGAAAAAAATCAGAAAAATACAGAGATGATCTCAAGAACAAAAAGAATGAGCAAAAATAAGAAAAAAATTCACAGAATCCTCAAAAAAAAAAAAAAAAAAAATCAAACATCCATGAAGACAGAATGAGAAAAACAAAAAGATGACTTCACAAAAAGATAAGAGCAGAAATCACGAAAAAAAAACCTACGAGATGTCGCTCCAACAACAAAATAAAACCAAAGAAAACTGGGAAAACCTATAATTGAAAGAAACAAAGAGAGGAAAAGAATAAAATAGAACCTCTGCCATTGTCGTTGATGGTGGTCTGTAGTTTCACAAAACAAAAAAAATCGAAATGTATCTCCGCATCTTAACCAAAGCATTTCTCCTCCAGGCTAGTTAGAGAAAAAGAGCAACGTCAGGTGAAATGGGAAGCCATGGGAAGAGAAGGTGATCAGAGAACCAAAAGAGAGCAGCTAAGGTGTGAGAGAACTGGAGTCATCAATAGGGAGAGATAAGGTAGAGTAGCTTTTTTCTCTTTCTTACAGCAGCAACTCTGGTTCTCGCGTGTACTGAAGCCACCTACCACCAATGCGTGAACATCCTCTCTCCACACAAAAAAATCAAAAAAACAAGAAAAAGACTTACAAGACACCAGCCACAATGCAATGAAATTTATTTTTTCACAATGTAAAAAACCGTCTGTACACTATTCCAGTTCGCTGTCGGTAAGGATCCGACTTTAAAAGAAAAGAAAGGGTAAACATCTCAAAAGGAATGAAGTCAAGAACAAAACTGTCTAAAATGGGCAAAAAGCCCGACGAAATATTATTGTAAATCTGCCTCAAGACACTTATTATATAGTAAGGTAAGATAAGATAATGGGCTCAGGGTTGATTGTTTTGAATTTTTTTGTTATGATGGGAAGCTTGTTGAACTTGCCCATGAAATAAACAATATTTATTAGTTAATTTTTGGAACTAAGCTTGAAAAACTCGCGAGCGACTTTGACTCACAAACGGTCCTAAAATTGGATGGCGCAAAAATGATAGTTTTTGGAGCTTTTTGTTACCATTGAGTTGTTGTCGTCTTTATGTAGTACAGCCAATTGTTTACATTCACTGTTTGATCTTTGTGTATTTTGTCTGGCCTAGGGTGGCCTTCTGAATCATGTGGGGTCCTTGGATTTTTCTTTCATCATTGTTTTGTTTAATTCTTTGTGATCTACCCTAAAAACACTTCTTTCAATGAAATGTGTAAATTATGTAGATATTCCATCCATGGATTCAGAAACCATTATTTCATCTCAATAATTGGGAGAGTTTTAGGGTCCATTTAATAATTGTTTTTTATTTTTTTAAAATAAAAAATAAAAAAGTATTAAAGTAAATGTGTTCTCTATTTTCAAAACATTGATCTAGTATTGTTAATAGAACGGTAACCTATAAATACCATCACCAAACTATAAAAAACAAAAAATAAAAACACACCTCTATAACACACAATAAAAAATAAAAACTGACAGCAATTCCAAACGGAACCTTAACTTTGACATGATTTTGTATCCTCCTTTTTGAAGCTTCCATGGAAGCTGAGCAAAGTGACTTAGTCTATTGGTTACGTCTGCCAGTTGTGATTGCTCAGCGATTGTATTCTTAACCATGAATTTGTTTTCTTATACTTGTTTCTATTTTTTGGGTTGTTCTAAAAGTTGGTGATCTTTATGTATTGTTGCAGGCATTCTGTTTTCATGCTGACAAGGAACTATTAAGAGAACCTCAAATAGATTTATTCATTTGACAAAATAAATTCATTTTTTGACAAATATTTATTCATTTTTTGCACCTTCTACAATAAAATAAAGAATTTGGCATTTTCACTTTTTTTTTCTTTATTTGTTTTTCTTTTACAAACCTAAAACCCAAAGTTTATGGCCTCTTTAGAACTTGTGGACTCAAAAAAAAAAAAAAAACAAAGAGAGAAAGAAAGAAAGATAATGAAGTGAGAGTAATTATAGGGAAAGTAAATATTTTCCTCTAGTTGGTTTTTGAAAAAAAATTAAAATAAAAATGAAAGAAAAATATTTTTTTACATATTTTAAATTCAAGAAACATAGGAAAGAAAATACATGTAATTATTAAAAAGAAAATATGAAAGATGATAAAAGGAAAGTGGGGTGTAAATCAACTATATTTGCTTTCTTTTAAGATGTTTTCCTCTTCCCTCTAAAAACAAAGAAAGGAATTATATTTTATCTCCATTTTCTCAAATTCCAAACATGCTGATTTCTTCAGGAAATAAAAAATAAAAAGAAAACTGAGAAAGTTAAAAAGAATGGCCACTAGAATGGCAAAAATAGAAAAGAAATTTTTTTTTGGACCTCTTTACTCTTTATTGCATGTAAGTTGTGTTGCATCAGGACCTCGAGTCACGTGTCATACGACAGCGTTTCCATTGAACAATTTATTTGCTGACTTTATTTGAAGGACTGGTTATGTTATTTCAAAGAAATTATTAAAGATCCTCACCAACCAGGACTAAAAGTTTTACAACAGTTCAAGTATCATAAGTGAATGTTCAACCATGACTAATATCATTAATATATTTTTTTATTATTGTTTTATATAAATATACTTTTATTATATACTAGTTTTCAAAACTGGTTGAACCAGTGAATCAATGTCTAAACCGGTTCAATTCTGATAACTACGGGCGGATATGGATTAAGGAGAGATAGCGAGAAGCAAACACAGCACT
The DNA here is from genome assembly GCA_033060915.1 of Euryodendron excelsum. NCBI lineage: Eukaryota > Viridiplantae > Streptophyta > Magnoliopsida > Ericales > Pentaphylacaceae > Euryodendron > Euryodendron excelsum. The sequence continues at coordinate 9,266,849 of CM065377.1, forward strand.
TACCGGAGCCTGCACTCCGGAAATGTTAAGATGTATATATAATATATTAAAAGCCAACGCTTGAGAATCCATTACAAAAGCTCAATACCAAAGCCTACATACCTAATTTATAGGAACATAAAGGTAAAGGTTTCGATCTTTTTGTGAGTTACTGTTTGATTACTATTGCCAAAAAAAAAAAAGCATGGTATGGGAACATGCATGCGCCTCCACTTTTAGTGAATCAAAAAGCATATACAGATATATCTATCTGTGATATAATAGAAAATTCCAACCACTGCCGTTTACAAAATTTGGTACCAAATTTGATGAGCAGTTTTAGACACAGCTTCATGTTTTTGGGAGATTGAGAAATATCAAACAAAGCAACATGCATCCTTTAAGTAGCAGAAAAAATAGAAGCTGTAAGGAAATAAATCCATCAAAACCACAGATGGCAATCAAAAGAGGAGAGTTTTAAGGGTCCCGTTTAACTATATATATAAAAATGGTTCTGCCACCAGCCACTGGATACCATGTCCACTCTGCCTCTCCTGTTGGCATCTAACCAGCTGTGCCATTCTTGGTGCCATTCTTGGTGCCATGCCTAAAAGAGAGAGAGCACCCAAAAAAGATAGAACATCACATGGACATCCAATGTCCCTGTTTTCTTTTGGGTGTCAATTTTGCACCCATGCTTTATAGACTTAAATCAATCCTTTTCAGAATTAATACAATTTGAATCATTAATATTTGAGGGATTCTGCAAATAATAAAATAATTTGGTAAGTCATACCTCTCCGGCTGCCTCACTATGGTAAACTCGGCCAACCTGTTTCAAGAATTTTGTGAACATGAGACAAATAATATGCAAAAAATTTATAATGGGATCAAACAACTAAGGTTTTTCTTTTCTGTTAGTCTAAAGGGACAGCAAGCATAAAAAATTAATGGCAAAAAGCCTATTTCCTCAGTGAATCTGCCATCAGAGACAGCTGCAGATTCAATGAGGGACAGGCAAGCTAAAGCAGCTAGTTAAGACATGAAAAGACAACATACCACTTCCCCAACTTCACACCACCATATGCTGCAGTGCAGTAGAAGTTTGCAACAAAAACTGCACAATAACCATAAGAGAAGTTTCAATTTGTGTACAAGTAGGGGCGGACACATGTTCAATGGGAGGGGTGCCATGGTTTTGGCCAACCATCTTATATATAGTACATATATACTGTTCTAGCAAAAAATTATTCTATTGGCACCCCCCCAACAATAATTTAAAACTCTTCTTAATGTTCTAATTCAATAAAGAAAATGCTATTATTGTAGAAAATTTTGTACACAACTTAACCCTAATGATATGGTGATACATTTTTGTAATTACAAGCAATCATGATATATATTGTGCACTAATTCAACAACCAAATGATTTGTTTATAGAGCGATCAAAATTAGGCTTTGCAACAAAGTAAAGAATGATTTTCTCACGGCTCACTGATTTTGTACATTGAAAAGAAAATAACAGTGAAGTTCAGTATAGTAAAGTTCAATATATCATAAAGAATGAGTTTTGTTTTAACGGATGATCTATTCTAATATATAAAGGGAGAACCCCAATTAGTGTCGTTGAAGCTGGATAACAGTAGTTACTAGGATAATTACAGCAGTTATTTATAAATATAAAACTCTGCCTACCCTATTCACTTGCCATTTTGATAAGATTATCTCAAGTGATTCAATTGACCACTGTGACTATCATCTCCGGTGATTCAATCTACCACGACGACTACCATCTCCGGCAATAATCTAGTACCCTAAAATTATACAAGCACCCAAATCTACTTATTTGATGAAGATAATAGAATAAAACAAACAAAACCCACAATAATTTATAAAATTTTTATTCTTAGATTACTTAAAAAAATAGTGGAAAGAATTACTATGTGATTTATCTCAGGAAATAAAGTTGATTCGAAGATAACTATGTAATACGTCAAAGAAGAGAGTTTTAGAGAGAGACACTTTACTTTTATAGGTTTCACTTTCATTCAGTTCCCTTTCATGAAAAGAAGTTGGGTAGTGGGAAGAAGAAACAGGCCAGAGAAGGTGAGAGTGTGTGTGTGCGCACAGTACATATCCAGCCCGGCCGAATGGCATTCCTGTGAGAGGGACAAAAGGAGGGCCAGTGAAAAAGGCAAAACTCTTAACCTAGGCGCCCTGCCATATTTTATCCTACATCCACACCATTTCACTCCCTCTGCTCTCCCCAAGTTGTAAGGGAGGGGACTAACCCAACCCTTCTTTTCTTCTGGTTATTCTAAGGGAGGACCCTGCCCTTGCAGTTTGTTCTGAAATTCAGAGCATCAGATGTTTCCCCATTTGCCATTCCCTTGTCTACTTTTCAGAGCATTAGTTTGTTCTGAATTAAAATAGGTTCTACTTTTCATATAAAAATTTAGTTGTTTTATATGCTTGAAGTTAGAAAAAGTGCTTAAAAAAAACTTGAATAGAAGAAATTATATGTGAGAATGTATGTTTCAAGTTTTGGCACCCCAAATCCTGATTCTGCCGGTATACAAGTGCACCTTACAAAAAATAAGTACAAGAAATTTACCCTTTTCCAAAAAACAATCCAAAGGAGAGTGAGGCATCCTGAATTTTGGCTGCAAGAAACGGTGCATGAGTTTCACAGAGAGAATGGAAAAAAAAAAGAAAAAACAATAAAAAAGCCAATTATAAATCGACAACAGAGAGGGATCATAATATTGGCCTCGTTTGCTTCGCGGACTAGACAAGGCCGGACTGGACTACTAGTCCCTGGACTCCCACTAACTGTCCCACTTAATCCATACAGACGCATGTTTGCTTTGTTCCAGACAAAACTCAAGATTACAGGTAGTCCGGCCTTGTCCTAGTGGTGTTTGCAAATAGACGGACTGGACAAATGCAACAAAATGACCACCGTACCCCTCTTCCTATATTTTTATGTGATTGTCATTTCCATTCTTCCCCTTCGTTAAAATTGCAATTTGAAAACCCAGAACAGAGGTAAAAAACATTTTCATTGGAATTGTCTCTAACTTCCACTGAATAATACATTAGTAGTTTGATTTCCTGCCATTCCTAATTCAAGTAAATTTCAGAATTATCAAACTGTTTCATCAAAAATGCAATTCTATGCCTAAAAATCAATAATTTCCATCAAATTATTAAAGAACATGCATAGTTAACAAACACAAAACATAGATGCAAATACTCCAAATGGGTCCAACGAAAAAGCCAAAAGCCCCATGCATTCAACAGATCCAAAAAAAAAAAAACAAGTTCATCACAAAGTTATAAGCTGCACAGCCATCCATGGCATGTGCAACCACATATGCTGCTGTCAATAACTTCCAAAACATGTCCATCCCAACAAAAAAAAAAGGTTTCAAGCACTAACATCATCTACAAACATAGTTATGAGAGCAACATATTAACATAAAGCCCCTTGTCATTGTCCGACAAGCTAAAGAAATAATCAACCCTGGGTGCATCACACATATTAACATACAGATCCATAATACTAAATCTTACTTAGAAATATAACGTGACCCATTATACAATCCATGTACCAAAACTACAGCTTGTGTCCAGTGACTCTTGAAATTACCTGATAAGATTAGAATAGTTTCTCACATTTTCTTCACAATCAACTACCGATATATATGATGGGGAATAGAAGACATGTAAATATAACCTTTTAAATCATGGAGGATTTCATGCAATCAATCAATCTAACAAATTACATGACCATGATTCTTTCGAATTTTCAATCAATCCCATGAATCACTCCATTCTATTTAAGAGTAACAGCAGTATTGTTCCTAGGTTACAGTTTGTGGTCCTATAACAGTCACCGTTTCAGCCACATAACTCTACTCAACGAAGTCCGAATTGTCCCAAATCTTTTTCCCTACCTTTAGCCTTTGAATTAACACCAGAAATTTTTTTCACTCGCGGATTCACAGTTGAGAACCGATGTAGAAGACGAGACATGTCAAAAATAAGTATTAAAAAGCATAAAAATTAAAAATAATTCAAAGAAAAACATGGGGGTTTCTCACGACCGATCGAGAAGAAGACGTGTAAAACTTTTGCAAAAAAACAAACATCGAAGAATGAGAGAGAAGGCGGACAACAGCCCACAGATGTATCTACATTACCTGAGTCTTATCTTGGAGTGGGAGCTTTGATCTCGATGTCGGAGTTGGAGGCGATGGTGGCGAGTGACGGCGGTGAATGAGCTAGGGCTTCAGATCGCAAAATCGCAACAGGAGAGATTTTTTTTTTTTTTTCTATGGTTCTACCTGCGAAAACCATAGGAGAAATAAATTCCAACACCAGAAACCCAGATGATCTCCCTAAACGCTATAATCAAATTGACCACATAGATCGAAGGAGAAGGAAAATAGAAAGGATTCCAACAAACCTAACACGCAAACGTGAAATCGATCCAATACCTCCTCATCTGGCTCAGTATAGAATGTATACGCCGTGTTTGGCTGTACGCTGTTATACTATGTTTGGAATCAAATTGATTTGGGAACCAGAATTAAATGGGAAAATTGAAAGGATAAGATTTATAAGGAAATTCCTTAATTTTAATCTCCGGTTTTCTCTCTCTCTCTCTCTTTTTTTTTTTTTTTTGAGAAATCACAATCCAAGAAATTAAAAAAAAAACCTACTTCAAATAGAGTTCGAGTTACCTTAAGGGGAGAGAATTCCCTAGGGTTGCTTTCATATTTTCCACGACTTGCTTTCATTAATTTCCACCTTCACAATCTCCTAATCTTAAGGGGAGAGAATTCCTTAGGGTTCGCAGAGGAGCGAGAAGAGGAGGTGTTAGATCGAGTTCGCGTTTGCGTGCTAGGTATGTTGGAATCCTTCATATTTTCGGTCTTCTCCTTCGATGGTCAATTTGATTATTGCGTTTCGGGCAGATCATTAGGGTTTATGGTGTTGGAATTTATCTTCTCCTAGGGTTTTCGCAGGTTGGAAAGCAAAAGAAGAAGAAGCTAGATTCTCAAAGTATCGTCTCGATTCCCTGTCTGCTGTTGTCGATTTAGAATTCTCTTTTGTATTATTTTTTTTTTTCTTTTTTCCTATTCTCTCTGTCTAACTCATGCACCGTCTCTTGCAACCAAAATTCAGGATGTCGCGCTCTTCTCTCGATTGTTTTATCGAAAAAAAGTAAATTTCTTGTACTGATTCTTTGTATTAGAAAAGCATAAGGTGCTCTTCTACACGAATTGAAACTTCTCTTATGGTTATTGTGCAGTTTTTGTTGCAAACTTCTACTGCACTTCAGCCTATTTTAGTTGGAAATTTGGGGGAGTGGTAGGTTTTTCATTTCTTAACTAGCTGGTTTAGGGTGCCTGCCCCTCACTGAATCAACAGCTGTCTCTGATGGCAGATTCAATGAGGAAATAGGGTTTTTGCCATTAATTCTTTATGCTTACTTTCTCTTTAGACTAATAGTTGGAAGGAAAAGAAAAACCTTATTAGTTGTTTGATCCCATTATAAATTTTTAGCATAATTTGTCTCATGTTCACAAAATTCTTGTAACAGGTTGTCCGAGTTTAGCATAGTGAGGCGGCAACCGGAGAGGTATGGCTTACCTGGATTGTAGAAATCACCAAATTATTTTATTATTTGCAGAATCCCTCAAATATAAACGATTTAAATTGTATTAATTCTAAAAAGGATTGATTTAAGTCTATAAAGCATGGTACAAAATTGAGACACAAAAGAAAACAGGGACAAGCAAACATGAAAATTTTATCCATAGGAGATGGATACTGCCAATGCTTTGAGAAGTGAACCGGACTGTCTAGTTGTCGGCCGGTCTAGACAACAGTCCGGAGTAATCCTCAAAATAGTTCCCTTTGAGGTTCGGAGTTAACCCTCAATTCAAGGTTTCGATGAACCCCCTGTCTGGTTGTCGACCGGTTTAGTTTTTTTAAGAATCCGATCTTTGTATCACGATAATTGTTAAAAAGCGTTTAATGTACATATTTTATTATTTACTGGTTTCAGAACATTGGATACCACAATAAAGTAAATAAATATAATGATAGAGAGTCATTCTCCATGAAGTTAACATTTCCAACTATCGAATAATGGATGAAACTCATGAAAGAAAACTGCAAGTTCTGGTGCAACATAATTTTCCCTCATATAGCTCACTTCTTATTGTTTAAGCTATCATAGAGGCAACCTACTTGTGTCAGACTTGTCTGTGAGCATCTAAGTAGTGTACATGTTGAGAGTTAAAAACTTATTCAAATTATGGCTTACCTAGAAAGCAGCAGACATATGTATCAGTGTGATATGTGTTTTTATATGGACAAGGCTCCTCGTTACAAGTAGCCTTGATTGGAAAGATGAGCACGATTTGAGTGGTTTTGGTGGTGGAGGTGACAATATGTTTTCAATGTTTTAGAGCTCTGAGCCACGATTCAGCATATAATGGCGCTAGTTTTAAAATTTGTTTGTGTTGCCCTATATGATTGCCCTATTTGTCACTGTCTTTAGTGGCTTCCACTGTTTAGGGTTTACAGCATTGGATGTCCATATGATGTTGTATCTTTTTTGGGTGCTCTCTTTCTTTTAGGCATGGCACCAAGAATGACACAGCTGGTTAGATGACAACAGGAGAGGCAGAGTGACACAGCTGGTTGGATGGTGTCTCTATAAGCATGACGTAGACCGGTGGTTGGTGGCAGAAATTCTTTTTTTAATTAATAGTTAAACGGGACCCTTAAAACTCTCCTCTTTTGATTGCCATCTTCAGTTTTGATGGAATTATTTCCTCATAGCATCTCTTTTTTCTGGTACTTAAAGGATGCCAAATGTTGCTTTATTTGATAATACGACCAGGGCAAGGAATTATTCTTATCGTCTGGTGGTTGTTTTATTCCTGAATTGTGCAAGTTTCCTTTTCGGAAAGGTGCTATACCAAAATGATATGTGATGGCCAGCAAACCCGGTTATGCAGTCCCGGACCCTATCTAAAAAAGTATGAATTTTAATCACCTAACTAAATAAAATGTAGATGAGAAGTTAAAATTAGAATTTTTTTTTTCACAATCACCTTGCATGCAATCACATATGCACGACACATGAAAAAAGAATAAGACAACAATTGGAAAAAAGGAGCGTAAAAGGAATTTGGGAAACTTGCATATGCAAACATGTAAAAAAAAAGGATTGAATAGAATTGAGGAAATCCTGTTGACGACATTGGAGGCAGGTTGAGTCCAGAGGCAGTTGTTCCCCTCAAATATTCGCAAGTTCCATTTTTGTTTGTAGTTCTAAAAATATTATTTAATTTACTCACTAAATATTTATAAATGCCCTTTAATTGTTTTTAATTGGGCTCTTTAAAAACTTACAAGTGCCCTTGTAAATAGCTAAATTTTGCTTTAAAAATGTGTAACCTTGTATGTATAGAAGTCTAACAGCTTGTTCGGAACTTGGAGAGGAAAGGAATGGAAAGGGAGGGAAAGGAAGGGACCGAGAAAAAGAGGAACATCATTTATTCTTCTTTGTTTGGTTTATAAAGAAATTGAAAAGAAAATGAAAGCAAAGAAGAGAAAGAAAGAGAGAGTGATTTTTTTTTCCCTTACTTTTCCCTTTCTTTCTCTCCTTTTCTCTTCTCTTTCCCTCATAGATAGAATCAAACAAGAAAAATAAATTTTTTTTAAATTTTCTCTACCCTTCCCTTCCCTCACGCAAGTTCCAAACAGGCTCAAAGTGTCCTATTATGAATTTTGCCAACAAAAAAAATATTTATGATAAAGTGAAATTCTATCTGGCATATGAATCTATCTGGCATATGAGGCTGTGTTTGTTTCGGACAAATAAGTGAGATTGGATTAATAATTCTTGGAACTCTAACCTATTCGACTCTACTTGTTAATCAATGGGGTCACTTGAACCCCCTGAAAATTAAAAATTCTGTTTTTACTAAGTATAGATTTTATTTGCAAGGGTACTTCAACCCCTTGACTCTATGCACTGAACGCAGTATACATATTTTTATGCAAGTGTTTGTTGAAACTTACATATGTAACTTGGATCAATTGCATTGTTAGAGGTGAGACCCATTTTTTCATGCTAACCGACATTAGCCTACTTCTTAATTGCATTATTTTTATGCAACCTTTAATTTAATGAACATAAGCAAGAGATACACTTTTATGGACTCTATCCCATGTTTGCGTGCAAAAAAAGTCCCCAATTCATATCAGTTTTAACTGTTAACCTCACCGCCCAACGGCTCTGATAACAACAACTATTAAAGCTTTTTTTAGCAAGACTTTTGTTCTTCTCATGTAGCATTTTCTTCTTCTTCTTTAGTAAGTTAATCTATTTTGTTATAATCTCTCTTCTAGGTTTTTGTTCTAATTTACTTGTTTTGATCTGTTACAGTTGGAGGATTTTAATGGATGATCATGGGTTCTTCTAGGTTGGTCATTAGAGCAAACCAATTTCTATTAAAAGTAAGAAAAACAAAATGCAAATCAGCAAATGGAAATTGAATTTAGGAAATATTATTTAGGTTTGTATTCATTTGTAAAACAAAGTAAATTTAAATGCAATATTCCAATCTATTTCCAAAGGGCATTATGCAATGCTTTTTGAGAGCTATTTGAAATTGGCTTTACTTCTACACGTTACAATTGCAATTGTGAAAAGTGTTTTTTTGGCAATAATATGAATGAAGAATCGATTGCGTAACTAAATGAAAGATCAATTGATGGATAATTGTTTGGTTACATTTATTGAAAAGGATGAATATGATAGTATTGGCAATGAAATTATTATGCAACGATTTTAAAATATAAAATCTCTTCAAGGTCAATTGTAAAAGTTTATGTATTTACAAGTCTTTTTGTTAAAACAATAGTAACAATAGATAAAAATGAGCTTTTCTTTATGATTTGAGAAATTTAAATTAGTTTGTTAATTTATGGCAAATACATAATTGATATCTTAGTGTAAAATTTTGAATTTGTGAAATTTATATTTATCAATGATACCACTAACAAAAATTCTTGGAATGGCCACCGCTTATTCTCATCTGTCTCTGTAAAATAACATGTATTGATATATACATATCTGCTGTCTTTTGGAAAAACAGAGAAAAGGAAAGAGATGGCTGTTTGTCAAGCACCAGTTCGGCTCTGTCCTCCAATTCTTACCCAAAAAAGTCCAACTCTTCATACCTTCTCCTCCAAAACCCCCCACCTTTCTCTCTCCTTCTTACCAGTGGCGGAGTCACTTAAGGCCAAGAGGGGCACTTGCCCCCTCAATTTTTAAAAATTATATTTTTATTCATAGTTTTAAAATTTTTTGTCAATTTGCCTCCTCTAAAAATTTTAAAATGCCCCCTTTAATAGTTAAAAATTCTCTTTTAACATACAATTTTAGATATATTTATCAATTTCTCACCTATAAATATGTAAATTATCACCCTTAAATAGTTATTTTTTAATTCAAAGATCATTTTATATATTATATTTAAGCTCACATACATTATAAGTAATGCTATATATACATAAGATTTATATAAAATTATTGTAAAAAGTGATGTGGTTTAATTTAAGCCTGTTATTTTAAACAAACACTCATAATGATGGCTTTTAATTATAAAAACGTTATTGCCATATCATTCTATTAAGGTTTTCTATATAAAATTTTAAAAAATAGCATTTTTGTATATTATACATAAATATAAAATTTAAGTGCCTTATAGTTAATTTTAAAAAAAAATTGAATCATTGCACCCTTTGAACAAATTTTCTGACTCCATCACTGCCTTCTTACCTGCGAATTCCAAGGATTTTTTCCCAAAATAATTGATTTGTAAAATTATTTTTCCAAAATAATCAAATGCAAAAGGTTATTCCCATAATAAGGTAAAAAGTAATAGAAAATGCAACTCAAGATTGCGTTTTCTGGACAAACCAAAAAATGGGAAAAAAATGGAGAAAACACAGGTTGTACTTGCGTTTTTCTGACAAAACGCAGGTACAACATGCGTTTTGTCTGTGTTTTCTCCCATCCCCCCCCTCTTCCCGGGTCTATATATAGAAATTTTGTGGGTACCCCACTTCATATTAAATTTTTTATTATAAAATAAAATAATTATTTGATTTGTAATATTAGAAAAAATAATTGGGTGAATAATGATTATATCCTATACGTCGTGTTGATTTAAGAATTAAATTCTTGTAAAAGATAAACATTAAAAATTCAAGAATCACTACTATTTCACTTTTTCTTATTTTAATGTTTTGTTTACTCAATTTTTCTGGGATAAAATAAAATTCAAAGAAATATATTATAGCTGTATTCAAGAAAATTAAACCACAATCAAACACATTTTTAAATTTAATTATTTTACTTATTATTATTTTTATTAAACTCTTACAACAATTTTGATAATTAAATAATTAGTAATTAAAATAATTAAATTTAAAAATGTGTTAGTAATTAGTAATAAAATATTATAATCGAAATTGTTGTAAGAGTTTAGTAAAAATAATAATGAGTAAGATAATTAAATTTAAAAATGTGTTAGTAATTAGTAATAAAATATTATAATCGAAATTGTTGTAAGAGTTGAGTAAAAATAATAATGAGTAAGATAATTAAATTTAAAAATGTGTTAGTAATTAGTAATAAAATATTATAATCGAAATTGTTGTAAAAGTTTAGTAAAAATAATAATGAGTAAAATAATTAAATTTAAAAATGTGTTTAATTGTGGTTTAATTTTCTTGAATAAAACTATAATATATTTCTTTGAATTTTATTTTATCCTAGAAAAAATAAGTAAACAAAACATTAAAATAAGAAGAAGTGAAATAGTAGTGATTCCTGAATTTTTAATGTTTATCTTTTACAAGAATTTAATTCTTAAATCAATATGACATTTAGGATATAATCGTTATTCACCCAATTGCTTTTTCTAATATTACAAATCAAATAATTATTTTATTTTATAATAAAACTTTTAATATAAAGTGGGGTGTCTACAAAATTTTGATAGACAAAACGCATTGCACCTGCTTTTTGTCAAAAAAACGTAGGTACAACCTGCATTTTCTCCTTTTTTTTCTTGCTTTTCAGCTTGTCTAGAAAACGCAATCTTGAATTGTATTTTCTCTAAAAATACAACCCGAGATTACGTTTTATTTATTATGGAAAAAACCTTTTGCACTTGATTATTTTGACAAAAAACTTTTACAAATCAATTATTTTGAGAAAAAATGGGGAATTCCAACCCACCTTTTGGTATGTATTGCCCCATAACTGTAGATCAGATCCACCAGACTAGAAACTCCAAGCCTGGACCCATCTCTGCCGTCCACGCCGCCGACCACTCGGCCAAGAATTCATCCAATTCGACGGCCACCTCCCCCGCAAAAGTGGAACCTTGACAGCTGGAAATCAAAACAGGCGTTTCAGCTTTCGGAAAAACCCAACGAGAGCGAGCTCGAATCGGTCCTCAAAACCTTAGTATCGTTCCCGCCGAAAGTCTTCGCCGGCGAGGCTCGGAGTCTTGAAGAGCCGTTGGGTCAGTCTGCTCTCGGGAACGCTTTTCTCCTCCAGGGGGTTGATTGCGCCGAGAGTTTCAAGGAGTTAAATGCTAACAACATTCGACATACGTTCCGGGTGTTTTCTCCAGATGAGTGTTGTTCTTTTGCGCGGGTTATCAAGGTTCGAATCTTCTCTTCGCTCATAGCATCTGTATGTAATATAGGATATATGCGTATTTATGTATCTACTGTGGATTATATATCTCGTGTCCTTACATATGTGCATACATATATAAACTGTAGACCATATGAGAAAATGAAATAGGAATTAACATTGTGTGAAAAGGAATGGTAGTTATGATTACTTGGGTTATTAGAAGCTGGGTGCACACAACTCGTTCAAACAATTCCAGTCCCAACTTTGCTGCTGCTATTTATTTATTTTTCTTTCCATTCTATTCTTTTTCTTTTCTCACTCTTATTTCTTCTTTCATTTTATTCTTGTTACATCCACAAACAGTCATGTATGTAAGATTTTTATATACAGATCCATCACACTCGGTGTTCACTTTATGCGACCGCGCAAACTCACACAAAAAAATATCTATGTATATATAAGGGTAATGACGTACAATCAAAATATTCATACATGATTTAATGAAATTTTTTTAATTTAAAACATAACACTTATCATAATTGTTCTTGCTACAAAAATAATTGCATTTTTCTATATATACACACACTTACATGGTGCGTAGACCATGACCGAAACAACCATCCTCTAATTCCCATTATCTCATTCTATTCTATTCCTTTCCTATTTACCATGCCAACCCAAACCAATCCTCACGGTCATGCACAAAGGCAGCCGTCCCTTCACTACATACACCACCACTACTACATCCCACTTACACACGACCAATGGCTCTCTCCCACATATAACCAGCAAACATTACACTAGATTCTATACCTTTTCACACACATATATATACCAATACATATATTATACATGCAATAGACTATATATGCCACACATGAGGTACCCATCATCGTACAAATAAGTTATGCAAGGCAGAAAGAAGAGAATTGGCTTACATAAAAATTGTTTTAGCGTAGCGTGTATCTCTAGGTTGTGAAAAAGTCCTAGTTTGTTGGGCGAAGGCCTGGAGGACCAAGTCCAGCATCGTCAAGACGTGGCGCTGGTTGCTGTGAAGGTATAAGGAAATAAAGTTACACATTGACTAACAACAATTGTTTTTGATGCAGTAGTAAGCGTTTGATCTTGAAAACTGGTATCAGAGCAGGTCACGGGTTCAACTCCCCTGGAGGGCATGCTGCTTGCGAGCAGGTGCTGGGGGGGGGGGGGGAGGATTGTTGGGCGGAGGCCTGGAGGGCCAAGTGCAGTATCCTGTCGCATGCGTGCAGTCAAGACGTTGCGCTAGTTGCTGTGAAGGTATAACGAAATAAAGTTGCGCTTTGACTAACAGCAATTGCTTTTGGTGCAGTAGTAAGCGCTTGATCCTGAAAACTCTTAGTTTGGGAGGGCCAAAATTCCCAACAAGTGGTATCAGAGCCTTTTTGGTTGTTTTGTTTATTTATTGAAATTCTTAGTATGCTCTGTGGTTACAGTTTTGACTGATCTTTCACATCAGAAAAGATTTTCTTGAAATTATCAAAGGTTCCTTTTGGTGGGGTGGAGCTTTGGTGTTGTTGGTGGGGTCGAGCTTTGGTGTGGTAGTGTGGATACGTATAGTCTAAGGAGGTTCTGTTTAAGAGATTGAATTTTAAGCGGGACCAATGTGACCCCTCCAATCTTTCTTGGGAATCTTGAAATTCTATCTAGGAAAGATTTGAGTCTTTCCTGGAAACTTATTTAGTGGGTACTATTTATGTATATGGTAAAAAATTCAACAAGCTGATGCACAGGAAAAGAGAAGAGAGAACAAAAAAAAAAAATTTATTGGTTGATGGAGGACAGCGTGTTGATGTTTTGAAGACAATGTGGCCATTATCATTGCAGAGATGGAGTCATTATCATTGCTGATGAAGGAACAAGTTTGTAACAGACCAGTTTGCATTTGCTTTGCTTTGGGCAATGATCCAATGTGGCAGGATCTTTTAAGTGAAGGTTTGGTCGGCTTCGAAATTCATGGAGGGAGGTTTTCCTAAGATTTTTAGGCACTGCGGAGTCATCGGTGGGTGCAGTTTTGCACTGTTTTTGGTTAAATTGGATAGAAGCGGTCAGAGATCAGGATGAACAAATAGAGCAAGAGTTGCTACAAGAGTACATGGTCAAAATGTACAGATACACAGGCGAACAGATGCAACAGATGTTGAATGATCATAGGAAATCCCTAGGAACAGGTCCACAAGTTTGCACACAAGCATTGGTTTGGAGGTGATGCAGGGTGTGTGGTGGAAAGTCATGTTGATGGCTGATGAACTTTTAAGAAAGCCAAATGTGAGAGTTGCACCATAATTTTTCAGCAAAGTTGTTTTTCGACATGGGCGTGAAATGCTTGGAATTGGTTTATTCTGAGTGCATATGCTTTTATGTTGGAGTATGATAGCAGAAGTTATGAATATCTTCATCAAGGTGGAGTGTGGCTGTGGGATCAGCCAAAGTCACAAAGGTGGAGATTACTGGGTTTGTTGTTTGCTCCTTATTTCCCAATCCCACATCGATTGGGAGTGGGAAGGGGGGCAAGGGGCAAAGTTAATATAAGGAAGGTTAAGTTTTCTTGGTTAAGTGCACCAGTCAATAACTTAGTTAGTAACTTTTTACTTTAATAAAATTCCTCTTGAAGAGGTGAAAGTTAAAGGTTAGCTAGTGGGATAGCTTAGTGGGTGTCGACAGGGTGAGGAGGGAAAATTATGTGATTGTAACAATTTTTCACATAGTATATTTTTTCTTCTGGGCTGATGGTTTTTTTCCTGTTTTAGAAATTTTTCACGTAAATTCTTGTATTGTGTTTTTCTCTATTTATTTTGATATTCCCGTCTTTCCTATTTTAAAAAGGAGTGTGTTTGAGAGGGCCAAAATTTTCAATATAATTTATTTAGATAAGTCAATATCGGCAAATTGTCGACTTGGCCATGGTTTGCATCTGCAAAATCTATAAAAAATAAAAGTAAAAATAGTTTATCAAAACTGCCGTACTCCACAAACTGTACGTCAGATCTTATTTTCACAATGAAGGATTCAGAACTGTGTTTTTGCAATGAAATCCTAATGTTAAACCGTATTAAAAGAATAAAAAAACCATGAGTGCCCTATGCCTGGTTTTGTACTCTAAAAAAACAAAAAAAGAATATTAAAAATAACATGCTTTTCAATAGGAGAACTATACTTTTCAATGATTGGATGACCAAAATAAACTAAAATAAATAATAGAACCAGACATCATTGCTTTACTTCCCATTGTTTTATGAATAAATTACACTCACCTCCCTTTAATATTTATAAAAATACAGAGACCCTCTACAACATTTCAGTATTACAATGATCCCCCTGTCAGAATCGTAAAAGAGACGGACATTAACGAAAGTATTAAAATTACCTTATTATCTTAGCATTTAAATTTTATTTGCATAAAATTATTTCTTTCAAATAACAAAAAATAATTTTTTATATTTTTCTATTCTCTCTCTCTCTCTCTCTCTCTCTCTCCCTTCTATCTTCTTCTTCTCCATTTACTGCAACACAAAGAACAAACCCCACCTTTCACCACCAAGCTACACCACCCGCTCTCCTCCACTCCATCCATCTTTGCCCAACCCTCTCTCACCCGTCTTTCCCAAATCACAGCCTCTGATGTTGAACCACCGTCGAAGATGTCGGAGATGGCTTGGACAAATTCGAAGGGTATCGCCAAAGTTCGCATGACCTGGATCGTTTAGCCTCGCACTAAGGTGAAGGCCAACAAGTGTGTGATCCCAATCGCGGCCTCAATTTCCCCGATCCGTTCCTACCCGAACATCCCTACGCTTCCATATGCACCCCTTCACTGTAAGACCTGCGCCGCAGTCCTCAATCCTTCCATCGCATCGACTTCACAGCCATCATCTGAATCTGCCCCTTTTGTAAGGTGACTGGATTGCTGCCAAACAACACAATCGTCGAGTTCATTTCTTTTGGAACATAGGTTCAGGTTCATGAATTGGGGTTTTCAGACATGTCGAACGCGATCGGGTTGCTGCCAGACAATGATTTGGTAAGGTGGTCTAGCCCTCCCTCCCCCCCCCCCCCCCCCCCCCCCCCCCCCCCCCCCCCCCCCGCGCGCGGCCCCCTCTCTGTCTGTCTGTCTGTCTTTCTCTCTCTCTCTCTATCTTCACTATGACTCATATTCCTTTGGTTGTGAGTTTGATTTGGGAAGCCGATGGAAAACGCTTGGTTGTTCAAATGGCGTTGTTGGTGGTGGTCAAGAAAAACACCAGTGGTGGTGGTGGTGGTTGGAAAAAACATCGGTGTTCAAATGGTGTTGTGTTAGATTCCATTGCTTTGTGAAAATTAGATGATTAGTTGGTGGAAGTGGGAGGGTGGAGGGTAGCGGTGGAGGCCAAGGTTGGGTTATAGGGCAACATTGCTGATGAAAAAGAACAAATGGTGAGATTTGGGGAAGGGCAAAATAGTCATTAAAATAAATTATTAGGCTTCCATCAGTTTTTTTTTGTTTGGTCAATTAATGATTGACTAACGGAGGGAGAAATTTGTTAATGAAGTTTAAAAGTAAGCGAGGTTACAGTAAATTTAAAATGATTGAGGGAAGTCTCTGTATTTTTACAAATATTAAAGAGAGGTCAGTGTAATTTACCCTTGTTTTATCGTTGATTGGAGCACAGAACTATTGGTGTCAAAATTCCAGTAGCGGCAATTGTTGTCGGGTAAAGCCGGCTAGGGATGAAATTTTATTAGAAAATTTCAAAGGCTTTGGCGATGATGGTTTGTAGTCTCCAAAAGGTTTCAGTAACTGAAGTAGCAGTTAGGAAGATCTGATATTACCTGAAGTAGTTGGGTTTTTTTATTATTTCTTATTTACCCTTATAATTATTGTAGAGTATAGGTGTTGGGACCGTAATAAAGCTGCTTTCACAAAATAATTTGGGAATTAAAAACGTCACGCAGCGTGGTGTGTGCCTTTATATATTTGATAGATAATTGTCAATTATTATTACTTAAATTTAAGTCCTACGGTAAGACTAATTAAAATACAAAAAATGTAAAAATTACAACGAATGCAGTACCTAAAATAAATGCATTATTTTTTCACTAATTTTTTTTTCTAAACTAGAGAACCAAACAAAATTACTTAGATTTAAGAGAAAAATTAAAATTATTTAAATTTTGAAGGGATAATATAATTATTTTATTATAAACATTCAAAAGTATATGGGTGCGAAAAAAATTTCAAAACTTTGAAGGGGCTAATACACTCTGAGATATGTTCCGTTTGCTTCTGCAGATGAGTGTTGTTCTTATGTTCGGTGGACGGATGCCGGTTATCAAGGTCTGAATCTTCTCTGCCTTTTTCTGTTTCCTTTTTGATGCGGTAAAAGTTCACGTATCATAACATCTGTATGTAATGTAGAACATCTGCATCTATGTGTATGTATATATATGGATTGTACACCATGTGGGTTTACATATGTGCAATGATATGTAAACTTCAGCCTATTGAGGATATGAAATCGAAACTGATGTTGAATGGAAAGGAAATGTGGGTTGATTAGTTTGGTTGTTAGAAGTTTTGGTTTACATAATCTGTTTTTTTTTTTTTTTTGGTTGACAAAAGTTTAGTGTAAGCGGAGGTTATCCCAGTCTAAGGTAGGCAAGTCGCAGGCCTCTATGAAAACTTATGTTAGATTTATAGATTGCCTACCAATGAGGATTGCTAGCAGTAGGAGTCGAGTCTAGGCGTCTTCAACCAAAATGTTTGATCCTTATCAACTAAACTAATTCCGTTGGCGGTTTACATAATCTTTCTTTGTTTTCTTGGATGGTTGTTCATTTTTCTGGATTGTTTGGCTTGGTGAATGTTTTTGTGTGTGTCGTGTTTGTGTATGATGATAAAATTGGAATGAGATTAGAAAATTGTGAACAAGAATGCTCTTAAGTAGAATTATGTGTCAAAATTTGGGCACATATTGGGCTGCCTTCATTCATCTTTCTAACTGGTTAGTTTACTATGATTTAAAAATTCCTTTGAAATGATACTGAAGTTGTGGGTAAGAATTGCAGGTCAATTTGTGAAGTCAAGATTGAAAGTGCTCGTTTTTATGTCAAGTGGTGTCATTACTTCTTCAATTTCATGGAATGGATTTCCATTGAATGGTTCATCTAGTGCAGATACGATGATGAAATAGTTTATCAGCGCAAAAAAAAAAAAGGTGCATCGTCTCTTGATTGTAGTTTATGAACATCTGGTAGTGGGGAATAAAAAAACAGGAAGGAATTATAGAGTTAATCGCCTCTGATTATAGTTTATGTTCTTGACTAGAGAGAGAATAGGGATGAGGGAGAGAGAATTGGAATCAGAGAGGACTTTTAGTAAGGGAAGAGAGAGAGGAGAGAGATGGACTCAGAGTCGAGAGAGGACTTTTTAGTGAGAGAGAGAGAGAGAGAGAGCTAAAGATGAGAGGGAAAAGTAGGATAAGAGTAAGACCGTAAGAAGAGCATCATACCAAAAGAGGTTTAACGGCAGATTTATCCGCTACATTGTCTCGTATTAAAGATGTGCGAACAAGAACACGTGGTGAGCTGTTATTGGTCCAGCTAATGACCGCACCCAACCACACCCACCTCGACAGCAGCAAAACCGTGCCCAGATTGGGGTGTTTCTTGTTAATTATATTACACGTGTGATTGCATGGAGGAGCCAATATTTTATAAATAAATTTTTTCAATAAATTTTTTTTCGTTTTGGACTTTGGATTTTTTTTTTTTTTTTTTTAAATTTAGAGATATGAGGGCTTTTAGATTGAGTGACAGATAATTATGATGATCGCTCATTAGGTTGGAAGAATGGCTAGCCAATTTGCAAAACCAAGATCAGAGTCGTTGGAAGAGAGGATGGAGTGAAGCTGCCTAGTTATCGAGGTGACAATGTGAATAGGGATGCATTTGATGAGAAATCAAGAATTCCACACCCCAATAGGATGATTAGGGCTTACACACAATTTCTGGCAACATTGAACCTCATTAGGGCTTTTGCTACAGGAGGGTATGCTGCCATGCAAAGGGTTAACCAGTGGAATCTTGATTTCACTGAGCAAAGTGAGCAAGGGGATAGGTATGGTATCGCTCCTTCAATTCAATTTTAATTTTCTATGTTGACTTGTTGAAACTGGCTTCTTCAATTTAATATAAACTTTATTTGGATTGGTTTGATTAAATTTTCACTGTTTGTCTTTTCCAACAGGTACTATGAATTGGCTCATAGGGTTGATGAAGCCATACGACTCATGGCTGCTGCTGGCCTCAAAGTTGGCCACCCAGTGACGACCACAGTAGGATTTTGGACTAAGAACTGGCAGCATCATCGAGGACGACCGGATAGTGAGGCAAGATGGGAGGACCCGATGGTAAGGCAAGATGGGAGCATGAGCAATCCTTGTGGTAGTTCATGGACAAGATCGTGAAATTTTAAGAAATTGTGACTAGGGCTCTAGCAGATTAGGTGAGGAAGAATGTCACAATTCACCAAAATGGCACACTTGGAGAGCCCATATGGGATGCTAATGAATCTACCAAGTCTAGAAGCTTTTACGCTATTCAAGGGCATTCCATTGCATGGGATTATTGGAAAGTTTCTAAAATCTTCTCAACAAATGTAGATATAAGGGAAGGGTGTAGGAGATTTTAGAATAATGAGAAACTTTCTTGAGAAGTCTTGTAATTATAAATATCTAGATATTTTCTAGGAGAATTCTAGAGAGCCAATCTCCACACTTGGATCAGATTGATCCCCACCGTCCATTGAGGAGGTGACAACTTATAAATAGGGGTTAGAGCATTCATTTGTAATCATCTAATTTTGAAGCAATCAAAGTATTCTCTAAGTTCTCTCACGCAACTCTCTTTGCTTACTTTGTGCTCACTTAGTCTTAACCTTTCTTTCGGTGTTTTTTAAAGCTTACTTTACATCTTTGAGGGAAAGGTGTTTAAAGCCGTGTGGGTTTATGGAGTTCGAGAGCTAGACCCACAACAGTTGGTATTAGAGTGTGGTCAAGTGGGAGCGTGGGGTTTATAAGGGTGGCCATGGGTTTGAAAGCTAGATAGGCCCGTCCATAAATTATAGGACTTAAATTTTTTTTTAAACTTGATTAGTTTAATGGACACGCTTGGGAATTGTCTTTGAAACTCGGTTCGGCCAAACCTTAAATATATATAAAGTAATCTATCTTAATATTTTAATATTATATATATGTATATTTAATTAAATTTTATGTTATTCAATATTATTTATAGAGAAAAAAATATATAGTAAACAAATTTTATGTTAAATGAGTGGACTTGGACAAGTTTGAGAATATAATTTTTTTAATTGGGTGGTCTTGGGATTTGATTTTCGGCCAAATAGAAATATTTTTGTGTGTAAGATCGACCAGAACCCGGCTTGCCCACCCAATGTCCACCCCTAGATTTCTACAAGCTCAAAGAGTCCGTGGGCTATGTGGAAGGAATTCACTACAACACTACGACAATTGCTATGTGGTTTCAAGTTGTTCTTGGAGAACAAAAGAAGGCAGCTGAGGAAAAGGCTCCGATGGAGAAGGCCATGTTAGAAGCAATTGCTATGTGGTTTCAAGTTGCTCTTGGAGAACAAAAGACGGCAGCTGAGGAAAGGGCTCTGATGGAGAAGGCCATGTTAGAAGCTTCCAAGATACAAGCTGAGAAGAAAATTAAGGACGGTCCAATCATAATTTTTCTTAAAGGAGTATTTTAAATTGGTTAATCTTATGCATATCATACTACAGATGATATAATGATTTTAGATTAATCCTCCATTCAGTTTAAAAACAGATCAATCCAATGCAAATTATATTATAGATAATTATGTTACCTAAAAACCAGAAAAAGAATTTCTTGAAGGAAGACATCCTACAAACAAAACATGTATACAATTAATACAAGACATGTATTCAGGTCAGAATTGGTACCAATTTGACATCAATTTCTACACAGTTTTAATTCATATCAAAACAATGTATGCAATTAATACAAAACATGTATTCAGGTCAGAATTGGTACCAATTTGACATCAATTTCTACACAGTGTTTTTAATTCATATCAAAACAATCTCAATCAATCTCTCTTTTAGAGTATGGGTATAGGGCGCGCCAGGGTTTCCAAAAGAAAGAGAATGTGAGATTAACTATGTGGACTAAGAAGGAAAAAAAAAAAATTTTTTTGTAAAACCAGTAGTGTAACTTGGGTTAAAAAAAACCACTTGAAACTTGTTCGTTTGCACCCAAATACCTTTTAATTTATTTTACTTATATCAAAATTGACATTTAACTTTCAGAAAGATAATATTGAGACTTTCCTTATTTGTAATTAAAATATTTATGTATTTTAAACATGTTGAAATTGATTTGCTAATGCTTTTTTAGTGCCAACAGGTTAAAGCGACCTTTGTTTTCTTAAAACCCAACTTTAACGTTATTTTCAAAAATCCCTTAGGACTATGAAATTAAAAAAAAAAATACAAAATAGGATATAAAAATATACATAAGTGAGAGGAAAAGTGGTGAAAACAATATATATAGATAGAAAAAGTTATAATATAAGTGAGAGATTTTAGGAATGATTAAATATTTTTGAAATATTTTTTCCTTTTTCATTTATTTAGGAGAGGAAAAGGAATGCGCAGTAAAGAGGGGGGAGGGACTATGTTTTTCTAGATCAATAAATGAGAGAATATAGGATTTAGAGAGAGGTTTTAGGAATGATTAAATCTTTTTGAAATGTTTTATTTTTTCATTTATTTAGGAGAGGGAGAGGAGTGCGTAGTGGAGAGAGGGGGTTTAGTTTTTTAGGGATTTTTAAAATTATATATATATATATATATATATATGTAGAGTACTGATTCATAGAGATTTTAGGAATCAAACTCTTATTAGTAAGAGATTTTTGCAATAATTTTGTCGACAATCAAGTTCTTTCCTTTAGTTATTTTTGTGTCTCCTTGTAAGAATTTCATTCTTTCAATTTTTTTTTCTTTCAATAATTTTCTATTTAATTATCTTTTGTTTTTTCTTTATAAGTGAGGGAAAGAGGAACCTGATTGGTTGAAGGAACTAAATGGAACACATGGCATCGTAGTTTTTTAAAATTTTTAGAAAAATAGAGATTGAATTTTGAAGGCCTCATAAGCTCCCACTACATTTGTATGTAGTATAGTATAGATAAATAGCAACAGGATTTTGTATCTCTTGTAATCTTCTCCCACTTTATATTTTAGATAGGGGTTGGCCATGGTTCGCTAGGCCTGCTCATAATTTATAGGGTTTGAAAATTTGTATAGGTTTGATTACGTCAATGGACTAACTTGAGAAATTTGTTTGAAGTCCGGTTAGACTCTGCGCAAAATATGCGTAAAATGGTATATTTGTATATTTTAATATATATTATTTAAGATTATTTTTGGATAAAAAATTATTTATTAAATTTTTTTGGGATAAATGGATGGGCTTGAAAATATAATTTTTAATGAGGCAAATTTGAAATTTAATTTTAGCTCCAATAAAATAATTTATAATATAGATCCAACTCGAACCTAGACCAGCCTGACCATTGCCCTCCCTTGATTTTAGACGTTTATTGATAATGTTGTTGTATGTCTGTTTGAAACAGCTTATTTTGAACTTTTATCAAGTTGGCTATAAACCAAAAAATAAATATTTTTTTGGACTTTATAAACTAAGATAAGAAAAAAAGTTAAAAAAAAAAAAAAGCCAAAAAGGACTTTATATGTTTGTACTTTATAGTCCTTATATACTTAGAACAGGGAACCTCATATTACATCAACTAATTTTTATAAGTAAATGTAATGGTACAGTAAATTCAAAATAGTACAGTAAAATGTACGGCTTGATAAAGAAGATGGGCTAATTTTCCTGACACAGCCTTTTTCTCCTTTATACTCAACTTGGGTGCTAATTCAACTTAATTTAGCATTCCAGGTTGAATGCCTTTTCAAATGGCATTTTTACATTGTATTTTTTTCAAGCAAATAAGGAAAAAAAATAAAGGAAAATATACGAAATGTATAGAATACGAAGTGTATATACACCACCTAAAAATGATATTTTAAATAGCATTTTTTTCAAGGAAAAAATACCATTTCAAATGGCATTTTTATATCAAGAAATTAACCCCCCTCTCTCTGTGAAGCAATTGAACTTAATTTGCATAACTTCCAAACGGTGACACCGATTGACGTGCCATCAACTTTCATACGTCACTCGTGTCACACCGGTACCTCCCGTCAAGTTTCGCACTCTCTGGACCCTTCCTCCCCATTTTGGTACCCCAAGGGCTGAGTTGGCTTAACTTTGAAAACCTAAGTTTTAAAATGCAAAAATTTTGCATAACTTCCAAATTAAGACACTGATTGTCATACTGTCAACTCCCACACGTCACTTGTATCACACTGGTGCCTCCCGTCAAGTTTCGCACTCCGATCCTTCCTTCCCATTTCGGTATCTCAACGGCCGAGTTGGCCTAACTTAAAAAACCTAAGTTTTAAAATTCTAAAACTTTGCATTACTCCCAAACTGGAAAATCAATTAACGTGCCGTCAACTCTCACAATTCACTCGTGTCACATCGGTACCTCCTGTCAAGTTTTGCACTCCCTAGGCCCTTCTTCTCCATTTCGGTACCCCAATGACCGAATTGGCCTAACTTCGAAAACCTAAGTTTTAAAATTCTAAAACTTTGCATAACTTCCAAACTAGGAAACCGATTGACATGCCGTCAACTCCCACACATCACTCGTGTGACACTGGTGCCTCTCGTCAAGTTGTGCACTCCCCAAACACTTTCTCCCTATTTTGGTGCCCCAACGGCCAAATTGGCCTAAATCCAAAAACCTAAGTTTCGAAATTCTAAAACTTTGCAGAACTTCTAAATTGGGACACCGATTGACGAGCCGTCAACTTTCACATGTCACTCGTTTCACACTGGTATCTCCCGTCAAGTTTCACACTCCCCGGACCCTTCCTCTCCATTTCGGTACCCCAACCACCGAGTTGAATTAACTCTGAGAACATATGACATGAAATAAAAAATGACAAATATGACCCAAACCAAACTCACACATATATTACATAAAAACACAATAACTTATTTTACATCATACTAAACTAAAAACCAAAACAAGCTTTAGGGACCATGTTCAGAATAACATAGTGGTTTGCCAACAATGCTAAGGCTACTAGGTAGATAGTTAACAAAGTCATCGTGACCTTCTTCTTCTGAGAAGTTTGAAAGTTCTGGGTTAGAAACTAGCAACGGATCTTCAATAATTTCTATTCATTGTTGTGTTGGATCAACACATTCTTTCTTTATATAATCTATAAAATGATATCTATCCAACCTTTATTACATTTGATCAATCTCTCGTTCGAGCACTTTCATGACCCTGCTGTATGATGACATGTAAAACAACTTAGCTGAACAGGTCTTTGGGACACGTAGGTCATGCCATCGGCATTACATCTCCAATATATCTTTTGTTCACACTGTTTATCGAACAAGTTCTCCCACGGCAACCTTATACATTGGTCGTCGGTCACCCTACGGGGTGGATGTAAGGATGCGTCGCCGATGAAGATGTGGCTAACTGGATCTATTGTATCGTGCAATAGGATAGGTTTGTTAAGAAAGTAACGCTTTTGCCTATACCATTTGTTATCGACTGGATCCATGTATGTGCACACCATATGGATGGTTAAGGATTGGTTTTTATTCGTGTAGACGCTTGAAACCGAACGACTAGACAATGCCCTAAATAATCCTTTTTGATTCGGCATATTTGGAAGTATGATTTAGCAATTCTTCACATAATTACATGACGTATATATAGGCAATACGGTACAATGCATGAGTAAAGAGTTCACATGAATTTATTGAGTTGCAGGACAAGCCTTTTGTGCAGGCTTTACGTGAAGACTCAAGGACAAGTCAAGCATTACCATTGACATGACAACTAAGGACAAAGGCTGAAATACAAGATGAACTATACATTATTTATATTGCAATATTAATTTTTTTTAATAAAAAACCCTAATATGAAATTACTTTGAAACAAGTTTCCACAACAAACCCTACATTGTACAAAAAAACAAAAAAAACAAAAAACTAAGTTACCCAACTACTATATATGACCTCTCGTACCACATCGGGCTGGCCTCCTATCTTTTCTCGGCCTACGACTTTTGTAGACACGTGTGATTTGACGTAGTTTCTGTGGTTGTGGTTGTGGTTGTGGCTGTGGCTGTGGTTGTGGCTCTAGCTATGGCTCTGCCTGCATGATCTATGAAGCCTCCTGAAATGTCCCCTTTGGGTATGATGGTGGATATGGAGGTGCATACTGGGACGACATAAGAGGTGAAACGTGATCGTCTATATGCATGAAAACGTCTCTATAAGCTGCCCTAATACTAATAATGAGTCGACATATGCATCAAAGTCCTCGTTATAGCCTAATGTTGAGTAACTAGAACCCTGGTCATACGCAACAAGGGAGCTAATGCGGCGAGGGCCAGTGCGACGCGGTTTCACCTCGCAACTAGTAGCACGTGATGAAGATGGTACATCTCGTGACTCACTATGATATGTGTACGCTGGCATCATCGGAGTCATATGCGATGAGTATGGCCTAGTAGCACCGAACGACTGTGGTATCTAATATGATGATGATCCTAAGGGGTGTGGCCACACGGGAGGGGGAGCGACTGGACCTGCTGATCGTATAATCTGCTCGTGCTCTCGCAATATATGAAGTGACTTGGTACACAAGTCCTGTGCCCTATAAATATCCTGCAATGCCTCTGTCGAGCCATAACCATAAATGGCATGATCTATGAGCTGATGTATAGACGTGATATGACGAGTCTGTAAAATGAAGGGATGTATTTATGACTGTGGGTCAAAGAAACCCGGGCCCAAAATGGTTGGGCAAGTCCATATCAATCAGCACTGCTGAACTGGGCCTGGGGTAACCCATGGTTGAGTCATGTGCCACAGGCCCGGGTTGATTTGTCCGCCCAAACTAGAGCCCCATCTAGCCCAGCTTAGGGGTGTAATCATACAAAGTGACAAAGCATTAAATAGAGAACATATCCGCATTGAATGTGGGGGAGGCGTTGCACAGAATTGATGATGCTCACGTCCGGTCAGCCAAGCTCTAGCAAAGCGATACAAGAGAAATGGTGTTCGATCAGCCGGCTCTATCCTGTATAGACCTGAGCAGGGAGTCATGAGTATCGGGTAGGCTCTACAGAGAGTGCCACATTATAAATACCAGAACTAAGAGAGAGCAAGGTATGATCATTCTGACTAAGCCATATACACTTTCAAGTTCTATTCCATTTTGAAAGAAGATAGCTAATTTGACCGTCAGAGTGTGATCGGCCCAAAGCAGGTCGACTCATTCTAACTCTTTTGTTTCCCTACAGCAGGTTGAATACTCGTTGATATTGGTTCGATCGGCCAGGCCTTCCTAGAAATCCCACTTACAATAGGCGCCATCTATGGGAAGGTCCAAGTAAATATGAGTACTAGCTTCTTAGGGAGAAGAGGAGTCTGTGCCATCGAACGAGGGAACGAAATTCCTTCCGACAACGATAACACCTACTCGTCTGGCCACCAGATGACCCTGGAAAGAAGTAGCAGGGGATGAACGAGGAGGTCGGAGACCCGGTCTCCTACTAGCAGCCCCCGAAGAAAGCGAGACGAGTTACAGAGGGACCCATCCTACACTAGGGGGCCAAATCTCCGTAGAAATCATCATCGGAACCTAGGCCCTTCACTTTCCAGTGGACGTGTGCCCAGTGACCATTCACTTCATGCTACGAAAAGGGAGCTACGGTGACCGGGCGACCAAATTGCCAGGCTTACTTCCCAGCTCAAAGCAATGAGGGACACAATATCCAGGAGGGATGACGGAGCTGGGAGGAGGTCACTGGTCCACCTTAACGAAAGGAGAAATCGAGATCCCAAAAACAGGAGCCCAATACCTGTGCACACTGTCAGGAGTCATGCCTCCAACACCGGTCGTAACAGTAAAAGACAAGGAGATCGGCACCACAGGAGGAGCCAGACACCACAAAACGGGGAACGACCTGGAATTGGTCGGCACCAGAATGAAGGGGAGATATGGCTGAACGAGAAACTTGATAGCAAATAGCAACTCCCTAAAGCGCCCATTACTCTGGACATGGTTAGCAGAACCTTGGATCAGATAGCATCCACACATTTCACGGAGGAGATCGAAAGCCGACAGCCTCTGAGAAAGTTCTCCCCACCAAAATTCACACCATATAACGGAAAGGCCGACCCCATCAGTCACGTTCGCTACTACAAGCAAATGATGGCACTCTGGAGTGGGGATCAGTCCTTGATGTGTCGAGTGTTCACATCCAGTTTGGGAGAAGTAGCCCTACGATGGTTCGACAAGTTACCTGCCAAATCGGTATCAAATTGGAGATAACTTAGCGAACTGTTCACTGTCCGCTTCATAGCTAACAGCAAGCAACCTAGGGAGGTGGACTTCTTACTTACCCTACGAAAGAACGATGAAGAAGGATTATGAACGTATGCACAACACTATTGGGTGGCCTATAACGAGATCGATGAGTGCAACGAGCAGTTGGTGGTAACTCAGTTCAAAATCAGCCTGCCCAGAGAGCACCACCTGTGACAATCCTTAATGAAAAAACTGGCCCTCACGGTTCACGAATTGATGTCGAGAATCGAGAGATACGCGAGGTTGGAGGAGGATGTACCGCAGCTCACTCCTGAGAAGGTCGGCACTATCACCAAGAAGAAGAATGGGCATGACACAAAGAACTTTCGACGGGATGACAATAATGGCCGGAGAAATAAAGTAAGCACTGGAGTTTATACTGTCTTCAAAGATCTCATTTATAAAATTTTGCCCCAAATTCGCAAAAAGCCGTTCTTCAAATGGCCCTCGAAGTTGGGAGGAGACCCCACAGCCCGAGACTAGGGCAATTTTTACTCCTATCACAAGGAGAGCGGGCATCAAACAGTAAATTGCTGACATTTGAAAAATCACCTTGAGGATTTGGTGAAGGCTGTTTATCTTGACCAGTATATGGACAAGGAAAAAACGAAACAAGAGGCCGAGCAGCCAAAGCTGGAGGCCAACCCGAAAGAAGACCAAGCTGAACCAATCCGGGTGATCAACGTTCTGCACGGACTGGCAGAATCAGAAGCTACCAACCAAAACAAGTACCGGGCACATATTCGAAAAACCGTGCACCTACGGGAGGTAATGCAGATAAGCCCCCCTCCCAAGAAAGTCAAGATCGGCAGGAACAGCGCGACCATAACCTTTTCGGAGGAAGATCTTGTGGGAGTTCACACTCCCCATAATGACACACTAGTTGTTACTCTACGAATGGCAGGGTGCGACGTAAAGAGGCTACTCATTGACCAAGGAAGCTCCTCCGAGATCACGTACTATGACCTTTTTAAAAAGCTAAAATTGTAGGATGCCGACCTCCAACCCTCTTTCAACCCATTGATTGGGTTTAGCTCGGACCCAGTTTGGCAGCTTAGGAAGGTAACCATCCCTGTGACTGCAGGAAGAATTACCCTGCAAACAGAATTCCTGATGGTCGACGTGCCCTCCCCAATATAATACAATCATGGGCTGAACATGGTTGCACCTCATGAAAGCCATCCCATCCACCTACCACCAATTGATTCGATTCCCCTCCACGGAGGGAGTTCAAGAGATTAGAGGAGACCAAGTTGTTGCCAAGCAATGCTTCTTTACGGCATATGCCACAAGGAGTTGAAGAGTTCTTGTTTCACCCCATAGTTTTGGAGCATGTGGTCGGATCAGGCGGCAGTTAGCGGCTAGGTATTGACTAATTTTATTCTGAAATTTTTTGTTGAACTTTCACAGGCAACTGATCCAACCCCGATTTTTGACGTACCACATGATGACATCACCCTAACAATTTGGCAGAAGGATAATCAATTGAACGCCATTCGCTGACAAAGCGTCCAATGATCATAGGGCAAATCAGGGATAATTATCAAACGCTACGGCATCCAGACGGGTCCTCGGCTAAGTCAGAGCATCAGAAAGTATGCAACGTGCAGCATCCAAATCAACGAGTAGTTGGACCCTAGCCGGGGGCATATTGACTGGGAGCTGTTAAAGAAAAGCAGCAAACCCGACCTTGGAATGCAAGTAATCTCAGGAAGTTTTACCAATAGGCCCTTCTTTATCTACAAAGGGTGTTTTGACTGTAGTTTTGCTCTCAGAAGGATGGAACCTCTTTCGACAAATATGTAATCTTTGCAAAATCAATGAAAATTGGAAGCTACTCAACAAAATTTGATGCCACTCCAAACTGCAAAGTGTTGAAGGATGACAAAAACAAAAAAAAAAACCAGGGTAAAAACCTGGTCCTGGATCATTTATGACCAGGTCGGCCAATGAAGGTCATTAAAACCAAGTGTAAAAACTTGGTCCTGTCTAAGGTTGACAGGTCGGCTAATGAAGGTCACAAAAACCAAGTGTAAAAACCTGGTCCTGGATCATTTATGACCAGGTCGGCCAATGAAGGTCATTAAAACCAAGTGTAAAAACTTGGTCCTGTCTAAGTTTGACAGGTCGACCAATGAAGGTCACAAAAACCAGGTGTAAAAACCTGGTCCTGGATCATTTATGACCAGGTCGGCAAATGAAGGTCATTAAAACCAAGTGTAAAAACTTGATCCTGTCTAAGTTTGACAGGTCGGCCAATGAAGGTCACAAAAATCAGGTGTAAAAACCTGGTCCTGGATCATTTATGACCAGGTCGACCAATGAAAGTCATTAAAACCAAGTGTAAAAACTTGGTCCTGTCTAAGTTTGATAGGTCGGCTAATAAAGGTCATTAAAACCAAGTGTAAACACTTGGTCGTGTCTAAATTTAATAGGTCGGCAGAGATCTTCATCAAAACACGCGAAGCTAAGCAACTTGCCTCAACCCTAACCAAATTTGATAAATTTAGGGGTAAGAAGGTTTATATTTACCTATATTTACGTGTGGACTAAAGCTAAGGTCACCTACTTTGTTACATACGAATCCCATTAGCCCAAGAAGGGTAGATCATTAAATACTTCTCCTAAAATTGGGCAGAGGCTTGGGCCAGCTAAATTTGATAGCTCAAACACACAGATAACAAAATTGTTTTATGTAAACGGATATGTTCATAAAAATATATGTACAAAATGGATTCATTACATAAATGCTCCACGCGAAATTAAATACAGTTTAGACAAGAAAAGAAAAATGAGCTCTAAGCTAGTTCGGCGGATGGAGGGTCGGCAGAGGATTGTCCAGTTAGCGGTAGTTCGCAGGACGCTAGCAGTTCGGCTGAGGGAAGCTCGGCTAGATTGGCTTCTTCATCCACTTGAAGCTTAGGAGCATCTTTCTCCTCTTCGCGAACGGTTTCTTCGTCGGCCTCGTCCTCCAACTCAAGTGTTGTATCGGCGAGGGTAGGAATTTCTGCCCAGGAAGGAGAAGACTTTTCCAGCTTTAATTGCCTTAGAGCTGACTTCCAGCCGTCCTGGAATATCTTTTCAGCGATCTGCTTCACCTGGGCCTCGTAATGATCCCCAGCATCCTCGAAACCCTTGTCGTACTTGGCTTCTACGTCCTTGTTCAAACGCTCCACCTCCAGTCGAGCTTCGGCCATAGACACTCTTGCCTCAGCTGTTGACTCCTCGGCCTCAGTCAACCTAGGCTTTATGTCAACAGCCTTAGCTTCAGCTTTTCGGAAATCTTCCTCATTCTGTTTCAAGGAAGCCTGCGCTTCGGCAAGAGCACCCTGGCTGTCCTGCCAAGCTTTCTGGAGAGTTCTGACCTCCCAATCTTTCTAGTGGAAGCTATTCTTTAGGTCAGAGTATCTCCTTAAAACAGCCTCGTGCCGATCTTGAAGACTAGAGAATCGTTGCATAATCTCGAAGCCATGAATGGCACCCTGAGGAGAATAAGGGAAAACAAGCATTAGTGCAGGATTGTCAAATTTAACATGCAAAAGAAAGAGTTCGGCATAGTTGGCTTACTGCAAACGCTGACCAAACTGCTCCAAGCATCAACTCCCTTGTGTCGATGTCGTCTAGTTCTTTGACATCCCTAGGCGGTATGATAGCCTGGAGGGCCCTGATAGCAATACCGAGATAACTCAGCATCGAGTCCTCGACAGTCATAACCCGTTCGCTAATCTTGGGTCGTGCTATGAATTCTTCGACAGACGATCCCTCCACTGTGCCTTTGCCCTTCTCCATAACAGAAGGTCCCACCGATCTATCTGGGGTAGCGGTCGTGCCTGCGGCCATCTCCCAGGCGGTGGCCTTATCAACCGTTTTCACCAACCTTTTTCTCTTCACCACTATTGGGGCCGCTGCTTCCTTTGCGGGATCGACCACCGCGGCAGTAGCAGGGGGCACAATGGGTAGTGGAGGAGCGTCAGTATCACCAATTTGAGTGGTGGTTTCAACAGAAGATGAGGCCGTACCCTTTCTCTTCCTGGAACCCCTCTATTCTAGTGTTAGAGTGAGGTCCCGAAATTTGGGAGTCATTTCAAGGGCAGAGATGGGAACTGCAGCAATGGGTGTGGAACTCAAAGACAGAGGGAGAGATGAGTGATCCTCAATGTCGTGCCTAGCTCCTTGTATTTTTTGGGCAGCAATCACGGTGGCAGATACCCCGTTCGTTGCGGTAAAGGTTTGATACCGAATTAGGTAGCCAAGGAGTACGTGTGCAACATGGCCTATCCCTTGCAGCTCACCCTCGCCTTTGTATGCCAAGACTCGCTCCAAGGTAGCAAGATTGACACCGAGGAGTTCTGTCTCTTTACCCCGGGGTTCAAAGGTAGCTGGCAAACACGGAGACACAAAGATATACAACGAGTTAAGGAAAAATCAAAACAAAGAAAAAATTACATAAAGTAGTGACAAGTAACGAAAAGAAGGGTAGACCTATTCTCTTCGGTGTCCTGGGACACCTGATCTCTGGCGCCAGTTCTACGGGGATCTTACGAAATTCCTATGGCCCCCTTACTCTCACTATGGCACCGTCGATCCCCTTCCCCGAACTAGGAAGGAATTGGACTAGTTCCCTCGACCCTTGCCTGGCCTTAAAGTAATACTTGTATTGCTCCATTTTACTGCCACCGCCTACCTCCACGGTGGTGTAACAGTAATTGAATTCATAAAGACCCAGGTTTAGGCCTAGACGGCGGTTTAATTCAATAATCCCCATCATTATTCTGTAACTGTTCAGCAACAGTTGGATTGGGGCGATCTCGTAATGGCTAATAATTTGAGTCAAGAAAGGATGAATGGGAAACTTAAGGCCACCCTCTACTATTGCGACAAGGGGAAACAAAGTCCCCTCTTCAGTCACCTCCCAACCGTCATCGTTCGGCCCTACCAAACCTATATCTACCCTCGCCAGAAAATGGTACCGCTGTTTAAAAGCAGCTATGGAGTAGGAGTGGCTAAGCATTCCCCTAAGTCTGGTTCCTATGGTAACTATAGGGTTTTAAGGTACAAAGCGAGAAAAATGAAGAAGGAATGCAAAGAAAAGGAATACTTACAGAATGGTAGTCTTCGCGATAGAGATGGATGTAAAGCGTGGGGAAGTTCTGCGTTCAAACGATGGATACACCCTTCTGGTCTGCAAAAAGAGTGATACCATGGCGACAACAGACTTGGGGCAGCCCAGTAGTCACTTCCCATTAAAGAGTGCTTGACGGCTGACATTATTGAGCCGTTGCGAGAGATTAGACCAAGACCCCTACAATTGGGGCACTAAGGCCAGGGGCCAATTGTGGGTCAAATAAACCCGGGCCCAAAATGGTTAGGCACGTCCATATCAATCGACACTACTGAGCTGGGCCTGGGGCAGCCAATGGTTGAGTCATGCGCCATAGGCTCGAGTCGGTTTGTCCACTCAAACTAGAGCCCCCTCTAGCCCAGCTTAGGGGTGTAATCATGCAAGGTGACAGAGCATTAAATGGAGAACAGATCCGCATTGAATGCAGGGGAGGTGTTGCATAGAACTGACGACACACACGTCCAGTCAGTCAAGCTCTAACAAAGCGATACAGGAGAAATGGTGTCCGATCAGCCGGCTTTAGCCAGCATAGGCCTGAGCAGGGAGTCATGAGTATCGGGTAGGCTCAACAGAGAGCGCCACATTATAAATACCAGAACTAAGAGAGAGCAAGGTATGATCATTTTGACTAAGCCATATACACTTTCAAGTTCCATTCCATTCTGAAAGAAGATAGCCAACTTGATTGTCGGAATGTGATCGGCCCAAAGTTGGTCGACTCATTTTAACTCTTTCGTTTCCCTACAGTAGGTTGGATACTCGTTAATATTGGTTCGAGTGATTGGCCAGGTCTTCCCAGAAATTCCACCTACAATGACTATCTGATGTTAAGAATTCACAGTGAAATAGATTAAATTTTAAAGCAATACTAACTACAATCTTTACAGTGGAGTCCACCTCCAAGTATCCAGTAGCAGGGCGGTCAATTAGATTTTCCACCAGTGGGCATGTAAAACTGCGATACCACACCATATATGGATAGTTATATTGCATAATTACAGCCTCAGAAACCCCAACTACTAGATACTGACGCCTATGCTCCCATCGCTGTATGTACTCGTTGTGTTTGTCGGTACAATCAGTCTGGCCTCTCCCTCGCATGTCGATAACATGTAACCTGACCGAGGTAAAACACTCCTCTGATACATCCTGTCTGAACCTAAACTGACAGCAAATATGATCAGGTAGATGTCACTCAACAATCTCAAAGCATAGCAAAGGAGACCTAGTCACCCATACATCGCTCCCTGCCCAGCAATAAGCAGGAAGTGTATGAATGACAGCATTGTACAGCCTCCAAGTGAACTGCATACATTTACATTGACAATACCAATTTTGTAAGTAATGATAGTACAATTAAACAATATGAAACACAAATGAAAGATATTGTATACATACCTCATCAGGTCTCAATCGGTTCAGCTGGTCTCGGTATATGCGGACCACATGGGTGGCAGTATTGTCTATACTATATTTATATCTCCACCTAACATAAATATTAAACATAATATAGAAATTATTAGTAACGCTTATGTATTTATAGGTAAGAATCGTAAGTTAGTCATTCATACCTAGCTCCCCATGGTTAGGCGGGGAATTACACCCCTCCTACAAGTAAGGGCTTCTGGAGATTAGTAGTGTCATCCATGCAACGTGGGGCCATGCGTGGGAAGCACTCACATACCCATATCTGTACAAAATGGGTGTGACACTCACATAATAAATAACTTGTACTAAAAAAGATAACTTATAAAAACTATGCATTATTAAAAAGCATTGTCAATTATACCAAAGTAAATACCTGTAACAACACTAGTGCTCCTGCAATCTGCCTTACCTCGAACTTCGCCACTCGGCACATGGCCCTATAAAGTAAGGCTAGGACTGCACTGCCCTAACTATATCTCTCCGCCTGGGCAAAGTGCTGTAAAAAAGGAAGATATGCCAGTCGGACGTGGGTCTGAGAGTAATCTGTAAACAGTATCCCCCAAGCAGGTGCATAATGTAGGCATGTGTGTGTCGCTGTACTATAACCTCATCAGCATCCTCTGGAAGTGCCTGAAATGTGTCACATAGCCATGAAAGCCTAAGGCGGCCCTTATCCAAATGCTTTGTGGCTGGGCAACCCCGAATGGTTGTATACAAAACTGCCGGCACTCCAAAACCGTAGTAAACACCACTCGCCATATGATGGGGTTCCCCGTCGAAAGGTAGTCCTAACAGTACGACAACGTCCTGTAACGTAATGCCGACCTCCCCAATAAGTAGATGGAACGTGTGTGTCTCCTTTTGCCAATGCTAAACCAAGGCAGTGATCAGGTGGTGGTCCAAACGGATAGGCTCAAGTCAGTATACACCATAAAATCTTACTTGTAATAAGAACTGTAGCACACGGGGGTGTAATTCTACATCATATAGATGTGAAACGCCACGTTTGCACTAGAGAGCCTTCGCACCATTTGTGAAGAATGTAGTGTATATCAAAAATCACATAAATGAAAAAAAAAATACATGCATGTAAATAGAAAAATTTGACTTATGCATACCCCCTATGTCGCGCCTAGATTTTTCACACTCGAGGAATACACACACAAGTGGAAAAAAACACTGTACTCTCTCGTTAGAACTCACCCTCCTAGAAGAATGAGTGCGACTAGGTTTGAATTGAAAATTGATTTAAATAAAGGGCTTTTGAAAAAGATTCAGAGTCGCCACCTAACTTGATTAAGGTGAGTTAGGTCACCTAAAAACTAAGCATAATCCGGAAACTACACTTAGGGTTTTTGGAAAACGATTTTGAAAAACATCCTCAAGAGAGGGTTTTTAAGGAAACAGGTTGTTTGACAACTTTTGAAAAATATTTAGCCCTTTTTGAAAAATAACTCCTTTTTGGTCTATGAAAACAGTGATTCTAGGTTCGGAGATTGGTTACGTGTAGGGAAGACGCACTAAGTCATCACCCTACGCCGCCCTTTTGGTACCTACATGTCAATCTATCCTAGATTCACCTGTGAGAGTCTTTAACTTACTAATGTTCAATCCTATCCACTTTGAAAAAGAATACTTAAAAAGACATGATGCATGAGATGCAAGTGCAAGAAAAGAGACTTGATTTGGAAATAGATTTGGAAAGAATTTAATTTGAAAAGAAAGATATAGAAGTTTGAATTTGGAAAAAAGGTTTTGGAAATTGAAAATAGAGATTTGGAAATAGAAATTTGAAATTTGAAGTTTGAAAATAGATTGGAGATTTGAAAAGATTATGGAATTGGAGATTTGAAAAATGTGGAGTTAGAAATTTGAAAAAAAAGGTTGTAAAATTTGAGATTTGAAAAATATGGAGACCGCACCCATGAGGGTTACCTACGTATCCTTTTGGAGGAATCAGGTCAGCCGTAGTTCGAACAAGAGTTCGATTGAAAATAGAAGAGTTGATTTGGAAAAGACATTGAATTGGAAATTGGATTGAAAGATTGAGAGAGATTTTGATTGGAAAAAGGACTTGATTTGAACTTAGAATAGAAGATTGGAAATTAGAATTTTGGCACTGAAAAGATTGGATTTGGATTTAGAAAAGTAGAACTTGGAAAGATTTAGACTTGTTTTTGAAAAAATGGAGGTTTAGGAAACCTAGACTTACGAAAGATAAGATTTAGGGAAGACTTGAGGTTTAAGGAAGATTTGACTTAGATGTTAGACTTGGAAGATTTGGAAAGATTGGATTTAGGAAATGTTCGAATTAAGAAAATGTCATTTAGGAAAGTTTTGGAATTGGGAAAGTTTTTGAATTAGGAAAGTGTTGGATTAAGAAAGTTTTGAAATAGGAAACATTTCGTTTTGAGAAGGTTTTGAAATTGAAAAATTTTGGATTTAGAAAGTTTCAACTTAGGAAAGTTTGAATTAGGAAAGTTTCAATTTAGAAAAGTTTTGAATTTGGAATGTTTCAACTTAGGAAAGTTTTGAATTTAGAAACGTTTTGAATTAGGAAAAGTTTAGTTTAAGAAAGGTTTAGAATTTGGAAAGTTTCAAGTTAAGAAAGTTTTGGAAGGCTTAGGATTTTAGAAAGATTTTAAATTAGGAAAGATTTAGAAAATGTTTGAATTAAGAAGGTTCCAACTTAATAAGGCTTTGAATTAAGAAAGTTTTGAGTTTAGAAAGCTTTGGATTTAGAAAGATTTAAAATTTAGAAAGTTTAAGATTTAGAAAGTTTTAGAGTTTTAGAAAATCTTGAGATTAGGAAAGGTTTAAAAAATTAGATTTGAAAAGTTAAGATTTAGAAAGGGTTAGAATTAGGAAAGGGTTGGATTAGGAAAGATTTGGAAATTGAGTTTTGAAATTTAGGAAAGATTTTTATGTTCAAGTTTTGAAAACTTAAAATTTAGGAAAATGGAAGTTTAGGAAGGATTTGGATTAGGAAAGAGTTGGATTAGGAAGGGATTGGATTTGGTTTCTAAAAGAAAAGGTTTGATTTTGTTTCCAAAAATGGAGGATTGGATTTGGTTTCCTAAATGGGAATATTTGATTTGGTTTCCTAAAGGGAAGATAGGACTTGGCAAGGATTTGGAAAGGGAGATTCTAGAAACCCTAGATTTGAAAAATTATAGTTTCGACGTAGAAAATAGGTTTTGGAAACATGTATAGTTTGGATGTGAAAACAAGAGGTTTTGGAAACCTAGGTTTGGGGCAGAGTTTGAAAATCATGTTTTTGGAAAGAAAATTAGGGTTTCCTAATTGTGAGTTCTAGGGCTTGATTTGGGCTCTAAAGAGAGAGGATTTTTGGAAAGTGCGTTTTTGAAAATGAAGGTTTTCTAGAAGGGAATCCTAGGGAGGAGTTTTTGGCAAGTGAATCTGAAGATAGAGTTTTTGGAAAAAGATTTTAAAGAGAAGGAGTTTTTGGAAAGTATGTTTTTGGAAACGAAGATTTTAGAAGGAAAATCCTAGAGGGGAATTTCTAGAAGGAAGATCTTGAGAAGAGAGTTTTTAGAAAGATTTTTAGGGAGCGTTTTTGGAAAGTGGATTTTGGGGAGAGCATTTTGGAAAGGAGTTGAAAAAAGAGATTTTGAAAAATAGATTTTTGTACAGAGTTTTTAGAAAACAATTTCGGAAAGGAGAACTTTAGGAAAGTATGTTGAAAAAGAGATTTTGAGAAAGAGGGATTTGAAAGGAGAGTTTTTTGGAAGGTGTAAAAGATCTCACTTTTTTAAAGTGATCCTAACCATAAGAAGGCTAGAACCACTTTAGAAAAGTGGTTTTGAAAACAACAAGATTTGAAAATGTGGACCATATTGGCCACTTTAAATGTAACACTTTCCTAAAGCAATCCTGCCATGGAAAAGCTAGAATCACCCTAGGATTGTGGTTTTGAAAACAAGTTTTTGAAAAAGGGGATTTTGATGCAATTTTGAAAACAAGTTTGAAAACGATTTGAAAAACAACTTTGAAAACGGTTTTTGGAAGATGCAAGATCATGATATGCACAATGCAATTTTGGGGTCATGAACATACAAGGTTAAGGCTTCACCACATAATCAAGGGGGCTGGACCCACGTGGTTTCTGGTTAGACTAGAAGAAAGCCCCCGACACGGTGAATCTCTAATTGCCCAATCCTACACATGGAACGGGAATTCCCTTGTTTCAAGCATGCAAAGAAAGGGGGGAAAGAGATGGGGGATTAAAATAGAGAAAATCCAAGTGAGTTAGGAGAGAGAAGAGAGAGGGGGGAAGTGCAGAAATTTAAATAGGGAGCCTACCGTATCTCTTGTTTATTTTGCGCGCCTTGCTTGTCTTCGATCTTCAGTCTTCATCTTGATCTTCGTCTTCAATCTTCAAGAGTTGTCTTCAAGCTTCAAACTTCAGATTGTAACTCTTCAAGTCTTCGAAGGAGGGCTGAAGGTTAGTGTATGAGTGTATGGGAGTGTGTATGAGTGTATAGGAGGCTAGGGTTTAGTGTATGGTGGCTAGGGTTTGGAAAACCTAGGGAGGCTAGGGTTTTTGGAGTGTTCGAGCTCTGTATATCGAATTATATGATTTTTAGATTGAGTTTGCGGATCTTTCTCACGTTGGAAGAGGCTTTGTATTTATAGAGGTTGGACAACACTGGCGCTTGTCGCAGTGGCGCTAGGTCAAACTTTACACTGGCGCCACTCTAGGGTTTGGAAAACCTATGGAGGCTAGGGTTTTTGGAGTGTTCGAGCTCTGTATATCGAATTATATGATTTTTAGATTGAGTTTGCGGATCTTTCTCATGTTGGAAGAGGCTCTGTATTTATAGAGGTTGGACAACACTGGCGCCTGTTGCAGTGGCGCTAGGTCAAACTTTACACTGGCGCCACTAGGAGTGGCGCCAGGCCATTTTTT
Source organism: Euryodendron excelsum (assembly GCA_033060915.1). Lineage (NCBI taxonomy): Eukaryota > Viridiplantae > Streptophyta > Magnoliopsida > Ericales > Pentaphylacaceae > Euryodendron > Euryodendron excelsum. The sequence continues at coordinate 9,305,655 of CM065377.1, forward strand.
GGCTTGGCGCCACTACTAGTGGCGCCATCCATTTAGGAAATGTTTAAGGTCGGCAAACAACGTATCTTTGACTAGATTTGGACGCCTGTATCAGTGACTACCATGTAATTTTTAGCTTGGCTTCACTAGGAGTGACTTTGGAAAGTCCGGGAATGACCCGAAAGGCCAGAAAAGAGCAGGAATACCTAAAATAGTGTCTCGAAGGTATTTGACATGAAAAATGAGGATAGGATGTGTCGGAAGGGTTGACCGGGCCTTTAAGGGCAAAACGGTCAATCAGATTGGAAAGCTGCAAGGACGGACTTGGACTGTCCCGGAAGAAGACTCAAAATTTGGAAACATTATTCAGAATGTTCCCAAAGGTTGCCGGCTTGGTTCCTAGAGCCGGTGTGGTCAGAAAAGGAGACCGGCTCACCAGGGGCAAAACGGTTATTTTGTACCGGGTTTGCCGGAACTGACTCGAAATGATCTGGAAAGGTAAAGAAAGGTTTAGAACACTATAAAAAGTATTCTCAGGAAGTTACCAATTTGATACCTAGAGCCGGTGTGGTTCCCGGGGCGTTCGAATGCCCAGGGATAAAACGGTCATTTAGCTTCAAGTGGGCTCGATGGGCCCGAGAAGCGACTGGTGGACTAAATTCAAGTTAAAAAGGTGGGCTTAGAGTCTAAATATGCATGTGATGTGTGAAAGTGAGCTTGGTCAACTTGGAGATTGCCGAGCGGGCAAAAATGTGGTGCTTACACCCTGCTCCCATATGTAGGTGGATCGATGACGTCAGCACCGAGCCATTAGGATGCCCTGACAAAGCTTTATCCATAGGCCCTACATTTTGACACGTATTAGTAAATCTATACAATAATATGACTGTCTATAATAAAGCAAAGCAATAATACAAAACATTTTGTAAATGTATGAGTATTCAGGCGTAGTCCATCTATAAATAAGAGCTGGTGGGAGGCCCATTCGTTCATGAAAATTTTAGACTTTACAACACAATGGCAAACAGAGGACCCTACAGTTTGGCAAGTTGCCAATACCCTCGTGTGTAATTGTTGCCTCCATTCGATGACCAATACTGGAGCAAAAAGTACTCTAGCCCTAAAGACTATTATGCTGGTCTATGGCAAGAGTGGGTAATTAAGGTTGAGGAACAAAGGCGACTAGTCACAGATCTACAGAACTTGGGGGCCAATATCCCTTGACGCAGGTCTCATACAATGCAGAGGCAGAATATAGATGAGTACGAAGAAACAGTAGCAAGGATAAAAAGGGATAGCAATAGAATGCTTATGCGGTAATGCCGATACTTCATGCTCGAACTTGCCACTGAGATGGTAGAAGCAAGCGGGAGACAACTCATAATCGAAGAGCGCACCAAGGCTCTAAATGATGAAAAGTACTTATCGAACTACGAGATGTCAGATGAAGATTAAGATTTTAGTTGGCCATCACAACCTTATTGACCATGACCTTGTTCTCGTTTTTTATGTTTACTTAGTAAGTAATTTGTCTATCTACTACGACCATTGTAGTTGCACATGTCTGCTATTTTCATTTGTAATGATGAATTTTATAACGAGAAGTTAATGGTCGTAGTATTATCATTCATTGTATCAAATTACAATATGAAGTACACGAATGCACTTAGAAATATAGGCAATTCCTTAGAAGGTTACAAAGAAACTTGGATTCAGATATAGGTATCGGGTGCGGGTATTTGCCTAAGTATCAGATTTATCTAATTCTTTTGTTTAAGGATACTCAGATACGACTATATTTCATATTGTTTAAATACTTCTTTTGTTTTTTAAAAATAAAATGACCTTTATTGGTTAAAATATAGTATTTCATGCCAAACGGAAATCTTATGCTTAGTTTATAATAAACTGAATTAGTTATGCATACTTGTAAGATACATGTCCAACGAGCTGTATTAGACAAATATCACATACTCTTATCTAAGTATCGAGTGTCTAACATAGGAATTTCACATATTTAGAAAAGTCTAGGTAACATAGATTAGATATGGAGAGAGTTGTATACATATCTTGCTGCTTGTGTCATGGAGCTTGGTATTGGTTTTGCTTTATCTTTTATGTTATAAAGAGTAAGAGATACAGAGAAAAGAGAACTATTATTGATAAATCGTTTTGTACAAGATACATATTTACAGATTATACAGAGAATTTATAGAAAGAATGAGGGAGACAAATCAGCCATTGATCATGGCTTTGGCAGGTGAAGAATTTGACAATGGAGAGCAGGGCATGTGAACTTTTGACAATGAAGCTTGACCAATCTTTATCTTTGACAATGGAGGCTGGATTTTTTACGATGGAGAGCAACTGTGTTTACATTAACAGCCTCCCGCAAACTTAAGGTGGTAATGTAGAAACCAAATTGAGTTTGGAAACCAGATCATAGAACCGTCCCAGGGGAAGAGACTTGGTGAAAATATCAGGAGTTTGGGCAGTAGAGGGCACAAAGAGAAGATGAACGGTGCCACCCATGACATGCTGACCAATGAAATGACAGTCAATTTCAATGTGTTTAGTACGAGCATGAAACACATCTTTATGAGCTATCATGATCGCACTGCGATTATCACAATGAAGAACAGTAATACCAGAATGAGAGACACCCATATCTTGAAGTAACCATCGAAGCCAAAGAAGTTCCTGAGTAGTATGAGCTAGAGCACGATACTCGGCCTCAGTGCTAGAATGAGCGGTAAGAGTCTGTTTCTTACTACACCAAGAAATGAGAGAGAATTACCAAGAAAGAAGCAAAAGCTTGTGGTAGAACGACGATTAGTAGGGTCACCAGCCCAATCAGCATTACGATAAGCATTAAGCTATAGAGAGGAGTGATGAGAGTAATATAGACCATAGAAGAGGGTGCCTTTAACATATCGCAAAATACGAAGAACTGCAGCATAGTGAGTGGAGCGAGGTGATGACAGAAACTAACTGACGAGGTAAACAACATAGGTAATGTCAGGACAAGTAACAGTAAGATAGACAAGACTGCCAACAAGCTGCCGATAGAGAGTGACGTTAGATAGAAGCTCACCATCCAGCGGAGTAAGACGCACATTAGCTTCCAAAGGTGTGGAAGCAGTTTTACTATCAGTGAGACCTGCACGAGCAAGAAGATCTGAGGCATACTTAGCTTGAGAGAGGAAGTAATCAGCTGAAACAGAAGATATCTCAAAACTAAGGAAGTAACTGAGAGGACCAAGGTTTTTCATCTCAAATTGTTTACTAAGAAAATCCTTGAGCTTAGAAATACCATGTACATCATTGCCAGTGAGAATTATATCATCCACATAGAGTAATAGGAGAATAGTGCCACGTGTAGTTTTGTGAAAAAAAAGAGCAGAATCATAATTACTAGAAGAGAATCCAAGCTCACTAATGGTGGAACTAAATTTAGCATACCAGGCACGAGGAGCTTGCTTAAGACCATATAAAGCACGACGAAGTTTGCAGACTTGATTTGGAGAGTGAGGAAAACCAGGAGGAGGCTGCATATAGACTTCCTCAGAGAGATCACCATTGAGAAAGGTATTTTTGACATCCATCTGATACAAAGGCCACTGCCGAATAGCAGCAACAGCAATGAGGTTTCGAACAGAAGTGAGACGAGCAACAGGAGCAAAGATCTCCTCATAGTCAATGCTATACTCCTGAGTGAAACCTTTGGCAACTAAACAAACTTTGTAATGCTCCACAGAACCATCAGAACGGGTTTTGATCTTATAGACTCATCGACATCCAATCACAGATTTATCAGAAGGAAGATCAACCAAGTCCCAAGTGTGTGTCTTGGCAAAAACTTGTAATTCATTATCCATAGCTTGCTGCCAAAGAGGGTTAGAACTAGCCTCGCGATAGGAGCAAGGCTCGTGATGAGCAAGAATGGTGGAAAAACAGTGATAATCACAAAGGTGAGAAGAAGTCTCCCTTACCCGAGTAGAACGCCTGATAGTGGGCTCAGTGAGTGAAGAGGGTAGAGATGGATCAGACAATGGAGAGCTAGTAGGAGGAGCAAGATCAGCAGACGAGGACTCCTCTAGATAGACAATAACAGGTGATACAATAGGTGTCTCAGTAATAGGTACATTAGTATCGTCAGGAAAAAGCTCAATAGTAGGATCAGTGAAATAAGGAGTGGAAGAAGAGAAGGATAAATGAAAAGGGGATAAAGAGGAAAATTTCGTATATTCCCAAAAGACAACATAACGAGAGACACGAAGGCGTTTAGACAGAGGATGCCAACAACGATAACCTTTATGCTCAATCTCATAGCCTAAGAAGCAACAAAGACGAGCTCGAAGCTCTAATTTGGTGCGCTCATGAGCCTGAAGTAAAACAAAACAAGCATAGCCAAAAACACGAAGAGAATGATAATCAGGAGGAGTACCATATAGACGCTCATAAGGAGTAAGGTTACCAAGAGGAGCCGAAGGTACACGGTTAATTGTGTAAGCAGCAGTAAGGGCAACTTCACCCCAAAATTGTTCAGGACAAGCGGCAGAGATCAGAAGAGCACGGGTTATATCAAGAAGATGACAATGTTTTCGTTCAGCACGACCATTTTGTTGTGAAGTACCAAGACAAGAACGACGAGGAATGGTCTCATGCTCACGGAGAAATGCAAGAAAAGAGTTATCATAATATTCCTGAGCATTGTCAGACTGAAAGATCTTGATGTTACAAGAAAATTGTGTTTGGACCATATGAGCAAAATCATAATAAGTTTGTTGAAATTGAGATCGATTTTGTAAGATATAAATCCAAGTATATCTAGAAAAATCATCAACAAATATAACAAAATACTTGGATCCTCCCATAGTAGGAGTGGGGGAAGGACCCTAAACATCAGAGTGGACTAAATCAAAAGGAGCTAAGGAAAGAGAAGTACTGTTATTAAAAGATAAAGCTGGTTCCTTGGCAAGTTGACAGGATTGACAATCAAAGTATTTATTGGGAACAGAACCTAAAACACATTGAGACAAAAAAAAGTGTAAATGTCCTATAGAGACATGACCTAATCGTGAGTGCCAGAGATCAAGAGAGAAGTTGGGAGTAGATAAAGCACTAGTAGAGGTGACAGCAGCAGTCTGAGTAGGTAGATGAAGGTGAATGAGCTAAAAGAGTCGACCACATTTATGGCCTATCCCAAGAGTTTATCCCGTCTTTGGATCCTGCACAACACAACCAGTAGAAAAGAAAATGACAGTAAGGCTAAGATCACATAATTGGCCGACAGAGATAAGATTTAGTGTGAGTTTAGGGATATAATAAGTATGAGGAAGTGCAAGAGTAGAAGTGGAGACATGACCAATGTGATCAATAGTCATAGGTGATCCATCAGCAGTATAAATGACAGGAAGAGCAGACATAGAGGATTTGGAAGAAAAAGTAGACAAGTCAGAAGTCATATGATTGCTACACCCTGAATCAAAGAACCATGAAGAAGTACCTAAAATGGCAGACAGAGCAATAGGGTGTGGATTACCAGAGGTAGTCATGAACTACTGAAAGAGTGTAGAGAGATCACTGACACTGATCATAGAAAAGGATGTGGGAACATCAGAATCTGTAATAGTAGCAGCAGCAGACTTAGGGCGAAGGTCTCGACAGTGAAGATTCTTAGGACAGTCATTACGATAGTAACCAGGGCCACGCTGATGACAGTGTTGACAAATCCGAATGGGACAGGTAAGTAGATGATGATTAGTAGCATGGTAGAATGTACATTCATCGTTTCAAGACGAAGATTGAAAAATGGAGCCGAAGAATTACGAGAACCACCAGAAGTGGACGAACCTTGATAACTACCTGAAAAGTCTTTAGAGAGAGAGCTAGAGGTAGTAAGAACTGTGTCTGTAGGTGGTGATTGGGTGAGACCAAGATGAATCTCCTCGGAGAAGAGCTCGGAAATAGCCTGTTCCAAGGAAGGAAGAGGAGAGCAATGTAGAAAAGAGGCTCGAACAGGCTCAAAGACATCAGTGAGAGCTATGAGAAACGTAATTAGGCGTTGTTGATCTCGGGAGCGAGCAAACTGAGCAGCATCATTAGAGTAGATCCAAGTAGGTTCAGATGGAGTCAATTGATCCTATAGAATATACATTTGAGACAGTAAGGCATTGATAGACTGGCCAGATTCCTGTTTCAAACGATGTAGAGAACTTAAAAGTTGGTACTGATGAGCAAGATCTGCAGTAGTGTAGTGGTGAGCGAGAAAGGCCCAGATGGAGGAAGTAGTGTCAAAGCGTTCGAACTGAAGGCTTATGGAAGGAATGGACGTATTTCGGAACCAAGTGATGATCTAATGATTCTTACTATCTTAATCCTCAAGTCGTTCAGTGTATTCTGTAAACAGTTCTATGTCACTTTTAATTGGTGCTTGAATATCTCCAGTGACGTAACGCCAAACTTTTGGCCTTTGAGAAAACTGGACATGACTTGAGACCAAGGAATGTAATTAGGACCTTCCAGAGTGACAGCAATAGGTCGAGATACGTTAGGACGTTCCATAGTGCAAGGACGGGGGATAATAGAATTAATAGGACAAGATCAATAGTTAAAATATCTCCAATACAGTAGAAACAGTGGGAACGGAGCCAAATTAGGAAAATTTGATGGCAGAATCAGATTTTGGAGGCCCAAAATAGACCAGAATCGATCTGAACCGGTCCAATAACAGTCAAGTAAGACCCTAATCGGCCAAAAAGGAGGAGAAAACCTGTCTAAACTGGTTCGAGTGGACCGGGGACAAGGTGCAAACCGGTGGCTTAGGGTTGACGTCAGCAATGCGTCACTAGGGCTGGCGTCAGCGGCAGGCTCGTGCTCGTGGGATCACACTTGAGGAGCGCGTGGGCATGTGTCTAGAGGCGGCGGCGCGTGACAGCGCGTGGTGTATGGGTTGCGCGTGAATCTTACGAGCAGAACTTCAGGGGGCACATGGAAAGGTTTCTGGGAACGATTTTTTTACGAATGTACTCGGATGGAGGAGACGAATCTGATAGTGGTATCAGATTTTTGATTCAGTGATTTTGATTTTGACAGAGACCCATAAAATACAGAATTCGTTGAGAAACTAGCAGATTTACTGGAGAAAAAATGCAGCAGCGGGAGAGAGAGGTCATTTGAGGTCACCAGGCCTTCAAAGCTCTGATACCAGGTTATAAAGAGTAAGAGATATAGAGAAAAGAGAACTATTACTGATAAATCGTTTTGTACAAGATACATATTTACAGATTATACAAAGAATTTATAGAGAGAATGAGGGAGACAAATCAGCCATTGGTCATGGCTTTGGCAGGTGAAGACTTTGACAGTGGAGAGTAGGGCATGTGAGCTTTTGACAATGGAAGCTTGACCAATCTTTATCTTTGACAATGGAGGCTAGATCTTTAACGATGGAGAGCAGCTGTGTTTACATTAACATTTTCGATGGTCTTAGTGAACTTGAATCCTTTAGGAATGGTGGGATATAGATTCAAAGCATTTGGTGTATATACTGATATTGTGCTATAAGAGCATTCACTATTCATTGGGCTCTTTTGGGCATGTGGTTGAGACAAAATTCAGTTGTGGTCCTCCTTCTAGGTCTAAACTTTCTGAAATGCTAAACTTGAGGACTAACTTAATATGGGTTATCCAAAAATTAATGTTAAAATGATGCCTAGAATGAATAATGCAAGCAACATTTTATAGATGTTAAATTCTTAAATTGCTTACAATGTTGATGGGTTCTCTTACCTTAAACTCCGCGGTTGGCAATGGCAATTAGGTGATGTTGACAATGTTGCTGGGTTCTCTTATCTTAAACATTTTATAGATGTTAAATTCTTAAATTGCTTACAACAAAATTTAGTTTTTTTGGTTGCTTTTCTTTTAATGTTTACAGGTGGGTACATCGTCCCCCCTTTTCCCGTCAACATCACCTTCTTATATGGTTTGCATTTTTGGAAGATTACTCATTGTCTATGTGATAATAGAATTTATTTTGCGGTGGCGGCCTTGAGTTTTGCCTTAGAAACCTAATGATTTGCCTTTTCAACAACCACTAGTGCATGGGTTTTATGTCACTTAGCCTAGTTCCATTTGAATGATCATGATTGGTGTCTTTTCCGTTCCTATTTTCAAATCTTGATGTTGGATTTGCAGGAGTGTTGGTAGTCTCGGTTTAGTGATGTCTTGCTCGAGTACTCTTGGACTTGTTACTGGTGCATTTCTTCTTGGCTTTGATTGAGTGAGATTCCAAAAGCACTGCAAAATGCTGATTGGACTACTCGGCAAAAGGTTCTTTCTCCTAAAGTGGCTAAAATGGCTGTGAAACTTTACAATGCTCATCAAGAATTTTCAAATGCTATTGCAGCAAGTGTTATCCATTGGTGACAATTTGAATATTTTTTATTTTATATTTCTTCTTTTATATTTGATCTCTCTCTCTCTCTGTAGCTATAGTTATGAAGGAGCAAAACAACATATGCTGAGGTCAATACTGAAAATGCAGAAACAAAGAATACTGAAAATGTAGTAGTATTAAAAATATTGGAAGCAAATGTTTAAACTTTTTGGCTTTTGTTTTTTATTCTTATTTATAATCATAGTTATAAGAATCATACCGGGCATCAAACCGGTAAGGTTACTGGTTCACGGTTAATTAATTCAACCGGTGTTATAAATTAAATATATTTTATTTATTCATATATGTTTTATCTTAAATATAATTTATATTACAAAGTAAAACATAAAGAATAAAGTGCTACAGTGGTCAGTATTGCTTTATTCTACCTTTAGATTTTTCAAGTTCAACTCTTGAGAGTCATAAATATATCAAATTTTTTAAAAAGACTTAAAAGTTCAAAGCTGGTTAACAATTTTTTAAAAAATTCAGTTGTCGGTTCATCGATTTTTTAAAATAGTGGCTTGTTCAATTTGATTCAATTAGTTGCACTTTTAGTATATTGCATTTTTGGTACATTAGTTAAACCAGTCTGGTTCATGATTCAATTTTCGGTTCAACCAGTTGAACTGGCAGGTCCAGTCTTGATGACTATGTTTATAATAATTAATAATATTTTTGAAAAATCAGTCTTTGGGCTCTTCACTCTACGGATTGAATTTTTAATAACAATATTTACTAGGGAATTTGCCAACCTCCCAAACTTCCCATTTGATGGAGTGAATTTAATGAGCAGGTACTTGTCAGAAAGAAAAAAAAAAGAAAAAAAGAAAAGTATCTAACTATTGCTCTATTATGAAGAATTATGATATATGGGAATGACTTAAAGCATCAATAGATGGTGGTGACACTTTCTTATGTTTTTTTGGTTATTTGGCTTAAAATTTAAAAACACCACAAACAAATGCTTGGCAAAGATGCAAAGATTGTAATGGAAGGATATATTGGTTTTCGTGGTTTTCGGCCTTGATTAAAAGCATTTTGTGTGGCTTGCCGCTACATGTAATTTTTTAAAGAAGATGTAGAGAGATTTTCATGAGAGATGGGAGTGAAGTTTAAATATCATGTGGCGGATTGGGGTACAATTTGGGCTCCAATTAGAGAATGTGGCTTGGGAATTAAGAGGATGGAAATTTTTAATCAAGTACTTTAGGAGAAATGGCTTTCGAGGTTTGCATGTGAGCATGATAGATTTTGGAGGAGGTTGGTGTCTCAAAGAATGGTACATGGGGGATTGGATTACTTTGGAGGTTTCTATGTCATTGGTATGGGCTTTGGAAAGGAAATTCGAGCGGTCACATTGCTTTTGTGAATCATACTAGATCGAGAGTGGGGGAGGTAAGAGGTTAAGTTTTGGCATCATCTGTACTGTGGTAGGCAAAGCTTGAATATCCTAGCTTTTCTGTGCGGTGATAGAAAGGCATCCAATGCAGATTGTTAGCGCAATCAAGTGTTTGGGATATTGCTTTTATGAGGGATTTGTAGATGAGGGGTTGAGTTTTAGTGTTTAGTCTGAAAGGCATAATGGATTCATGGGACTGCAGGCAGAGGCAAGGGAAGAGGATGCTTTGAGATGGTCCAGATGGATGATGTCGGGGTGTTTTGAGGTGCAATCTCTTTATAAGGCTTTATTATGTAGTCAAGATTTGACCTTCCCTTGGATGAGGATTTGGGTGTCTCAAATGCCTTCTAAGGTGGCTTTCTTCGTATGGGATTTTGGTTAACTACTTTACTGACTTGGGGTTCTTTCTCGTAAGTGGTATACCTACACCCCGCACGCACACTCACTATATCTATATACGTATACGTTGATAGCCTTTCGCAAAAGCCCCTCTCTCTCTCTACTAAATACAGTTGTTTCAGGCCGAACAATAGCAAGAGGCCCGGATCCAGCTTAAAAACGGAATGGAATACTCTAAGATGCTTCATACATACATGAAGATTCTCCACCTTAGACAAATTAATTCATAAATGACAAGCTATTGCCAATTGACGTTGTACGTGCACTTAATATTGGTGGCCGGTCAGCTGGAGGCAGTGGTGGGTAGTGGGGTAGAAGAAAGGGGAAGACTTCATTAAAATAAAAAAATTAAAAAAAAAAAACCAAACACAAAAAGCACCTTTTTTGTGTTTCCACATTTGTTCCAAGTCTTCGTTTTTTGTTTTCAAAAATTGAAAACACTTAAACAATGTTTTATAACAAAATTTTGGACAACAGAAACAAAAAGTGTTAACGAACAGGGTGAGAAAACAATTTAGAATGCTACTAATTGATAGTGTGTTCCCCCTTCTAATACAACAAGTCGCCCCACCCACCACCCACCCCCCCCCCCCCCCCCCCCCCAAAAAAAAAAAAAAAAAAACAAACAACCGCACAGTAGCTTTTTGATGCCATTGGTAAGAACCTCATGTTTTAGGAGGGACCCAACCCCATCCTTTTTTATCTGGTGAGTGGTCTGTAGGCCTTGAGGGATGCCTCCTCAGGTTATGTGAAGCTAACAACCCTGTATTGTTAGATTTCAGCTGCAAGGGTGTCTTTAATTAGATAACGAGTAGGATTGAATCAAAGGAACAATGATGATAGGGTTTGCTAGTGTAAAGAACGAAGGAAGAGGCACTACTAAAAAAGAGTTTTTTTACCATGGCAGATTTTCGTCGCAAAATACTGGTTGCCGTGGCAAACGACCTTTTGCCACGGCTTTGCCACGGCCAGAAGGGCGTGGCAATAGGCAACGTCGCAAAAAGCTTTTGCGACGGCCCTTGCTACGGCAAATAGTATTTGCCACGGCAACTATGCCGTTGTAAAAAAGTTGAGGCAACAGTAATTTATTTGCCACGGCTCTAGTATGTCGCCACGCCGTCACAAAAACATTTCACAAAACGCTGGGCTATTAGCCACGGTTTTTACCGTGGCTAATATCAATCGTGCAGTCGCAAGTACCTGTTTTAGTAACCAATATAATTGTCGCCACAAAATTGTAGCTAGTTTTAGAGCTTTTGCTTCGGTTCTTTGCCGTGGCAAAAACATTTCACGAAAAGCTTGAACTATTAGCCACGGTTTTTGCCGTGGCTAATATTAATCTACCGTCGCAAATACATATTTTTAGTGACCAATATATAATTGTAGCCACAAAATTGTAGCTAATTTTAGAGCTCTGCTTTGGTTTTTGCCGTGACAAAAAGTACCATGCCGTTGCAAATGCTATATTTAAATTTTAATCATATATATTAAAAATTAAAATTTTTATTTCCCTGTAATTCAAGTTTATATAAAGCAATTAAACTAAATAAATTATTAAAGATATCCATTCTTCATAAATTCACAACACAAATCCAAAATATTTAATACAAATCATCCAAAATATAATATTTATATAAAGAAGTAATTAAAGGGCGATCAAATGTATACAATAAAGTTTTCGTAACTAATATATGAATGCCAAAATCCAAGAGTATCCCAACATCCACTACTTCAATACCAAACTCTATGAAATATCTACTCTTTCTCAATAACCTAAAAAAAATAAATAAAACAAGTATCAATAGGATTGCTACAGTTAATATATATACATATATGCATGTCATCAATAAAATTAAAAACATATAAAAGAAAGCTGAAATTTACATCAACAGATTTCCATGCAACGTGTCGGCCAACTGATTCTCCTACAGTTCTTATGCCTTGACGTGGTCTTTCTAAAAAAGCATTAGGTTTTCTCGCATTTTGAACAAAAACTTTGTAGAAATTTGGTTTCAATAATTCTCCATTCACTTCAGCCAATGGATCCATACTAATAAGAATTCCTTCTACCACCTCGAGTTTTGGAAGCCCAACACTAAGCAAATTAACTTTTACACCATCCTACAATCATAAGTACAATATTTGAATAAGTTCTTTCAAATAAATTAAACATTTAAAAATTTAAAGTGTTACAATATTAATATTTAAAAAATTGCTATAATTCCCAAACAGGGACTCTGGCAACAGTGCCATTTGTCCTCACACGTCAACCTCGTCTAAACCGTGCTACGTGCCAAGTTTCACGCCGTTCTTAGACCGTTCACGGATTTTGGGCCCCAAAACGCCGAAACTTGAACTTTAAAACTTAAAGTGTCCTAATATTAGGCAAAATGCTATAATTCCTAAACCGGGACTCCAGAGACCATGTTGTTTGTCCCCACAAGTCATTCTACCCATAACCGTGCTACGTGCCAAGTTTCACACCATTTGTAGACCGTTTGTGAATTTTTGGCCCCAAAACACCGAAACTTGAACTTTAAAAGTTAAAGTGTCTGAATATTAGAAAAAATGCTATAATTCCTAAACCGCTACTCCAGCGACCGTGACGTTTATACCCACACGTCATCCTCACCTAAATCGTGCTACGTGCCAAGTTTCATGCCGTTCCTAGACAGTTCATGGATTTTGGGTCCCAAAACGTCGAAACTTGAACATTAAACTTAAAGTCTTCAAATAATAGAAAAAATGCTATAATTCCTAAACCGAGACTCCGGCGGCCATACCGTTTGTCCTCACATGTCATCCTCACCTAAACCGTGTTACGAGCCAAATTTCACGCCGTTTCGAGACCGTTCGTGGATTTTGGGCCCTAAGACGCCGAAACATAAACCTTAAAACTTAAACTGTCTTAATAATACAAAAAAAGCTATAATTTCTAAATCGGGACTCCGAAAATCATGCCGTTTGTCCCCACATGTCATCCTCACCTAAACTATGCTACGTGCCAAGTTTCACGCCATTCCTAGACCATTCGTGGATTTTGGGTGCCAAAATGCCGAATTTGAACTTTAAACTTAAAGTGAAGTATCCTAATAATAGAAAAAATGCTATAATTCTTAAACCGGGACTTCGGCGACCATGCCATTTGTCCCCACACGTCATCCTCACCTAAACCCTGCTACGTGCCAAGTTTCAAACCGTTTGTAGACAGTTTGTAGATTTTGGGTTCCAAAACGCCGAAACTTGAACTTTAAAACTTAAAGTGTCATAATATTAGAAAAAATTCTATAATTCTCAAACCGGAACTCGGATGACCGTGCCATTTGTCCCCACATGTCATCCTCGCCTAAACCGTGCTACGTGCCAAGTTTCACACCATTTCTAGACCGTTCGTGGATTTTGGGCCCTAAGACGCCAAAACTTGAACTTTAAAACTTAAAGTGTCCTAATATTACAAAAAATGCTATAATTCCTAAACCGGGACTCCGGTGACCTTGCTGTTTGTCCCCACACATCATCCTCGCCTAAACTGTGCTACGTGCCAAGTTTCAAGCCGTTCGTAGACTGATTGTGGATTTTGGGCTCCAAAACGCCGAAACTTGAACTTTAAAACTTAAAGTGTCATAATATTACAAAATTTTCTATAATTCCCAAACCGGGACTCGGACGACCGTGCCGTTTGTCGCCACGGGTCATCCTCGCCTAAACCGTGCTACGTGCCAAGTTTCACACAATTTCTAGACCGTTCGTGGATTTTGGGCCCTAAGACGCCAAAACTTGAACTTTAAAACTTAAAGTGTCATAATATTACAAAAAATACTATAATTCCTAAACGGGGACACGCGCGGCTATACCTTTTGTCCCCACACGTCATCCTCACCTAAACCATGCTACGTGCCAAGTTTCAAGCCGTTCGTAGACCGTTTGTGGATTTTGGGCTCCAAAACGCCGAAACTTGAACTTTAAAACTTAAAGTGTCCTAATATTACAAAAAATTCTATAATTCCCAAACCGGGACTCGGAAAACTGTGCCGTTTGTCCCCACACATCATCCTCGCCTAAACCGTGCTACGTTCCAAGTTTCACACCATTCTAGACCGTTTGTGGATTTTGGGCCCGAAAATGACGAAATTTGAACTTTAAAACTTAAAGTGTCCAAATATTACAAAAAATGCTATAATTCCTAAACGAGGACATGCGCGGCTGTGCCTTTTGTCCCCACACGTCATCCTCACCTAAACCGTGCTACGTGCCAAGTTTCAAGCTGTTCGTAGACCGTTTGTGGATTTTGGGCTTCAAAACGTCAAAACTTGAACTTTAAAACTTAAAATGTCTTAATATTACAAAAAATTCTATAATTCCCAAACCGGGACTCGGATGACCATGCCGTTTGTCCCCACACATCATCCTCACCTAAACCGTGCTACGTTCCAAGTTTCACACCATTTCTAAACCGTTTGTGGATTTTGGGCCCAAAAATGACGAAATTTGAACTTTAAAACTTCAAGTGTCCTAATATTACAAAAAATGCTATAATTCGTAAATGGGGACACGCGCGACAGTGCCTTGTGTCCCCACACGTCATCCTCGCCTAAACCGTGCTACGTGCCAAGTTTCACGCCGTTCCTATACTGTTTGTGGATTTTAGGCCCTAAGACGCTGAAACTTGAACTTTGCAGTTGCAAATGCTATGTGCATATGATGGTTGATAAAAAAAATGTTGTGTGCGTAGGATGATGTATCAGAAAAAAAATGTTGTGTGTGTGGGACGCTTTAAAATGATGAAATAGTATAAGGTATTGTGTGTTTATCTGTGATGGGGTTGGGTTAGGTATTTTGAGGTGCCTAGTTACATTTAGAATTTATTTCCTTTTTCATTGTTCTGATTAAGCTCACATGCAAATCTGTGTGACTTTTCCTATTTGTGTAAAGCTATTGCATTAGCAAGGGGCACTGAAATTGTTGCATTAATGTTGGAAATGGTAGATAATTTTACCTGTACAGTCTAGCTTACTATAATGTTTGTAATAGAAAATTAAATGCTTAATGAAGCTTATTGGATTTCCTGCGCAGATATTGCAGCAATATCATTTTTCAGCTGTATTAATACTGTTAATAAAGCTTGTGTGAATTGGCAAAATGAACACTAGACTATTATGTTATCTTTTATGCTTGGATATTGATTCTGATCAACAAGTGCTCCTTAAAAGTCTGCTCAACAAGCAGACTAATGGGATTATATTGCACTCTCTACCTGGAGTTATAAAAATGCTGTAGCAGCAGCAGATTTGTTTACTGTTGTCATTAGATGAAATTCTTAGACAATGGTTAGCCTTGTTAATGTACATTGGAGTAAGGTTATGGTGTTCTGCCTCTTGCCTACAGAATGGATAATGTTGTACCTACTTAATAGGTCGTGGAAAAGCACTTGGTGGCGTAACTGCAACATCATCACCCACAGACTCCGAAAATACTTGATGCCCACTAGATGCATCCGGAACCTGAGAGGAGGAAATAGCCTCTAGTATTACATATTATTTTCTTGTATATATGTCAACATAATTAAATGAAAACATTACCAAATGAAAACAATTTGGGAGATTAAATGATTAAATGAAAACATTAGCCTCTAGTATTACAGATTAAATGAAAACCTCATCACCTGTCTAGCTGCTTCGGTAGTGCCCCGTCCTTGTGGACCAACAACCTGGGAGACAGTCCGTATAACCAATTCTGTAATATCATCTTTCAAACCTGGCATGACCAGCTGAGTGATATCCTAGACGCTCGGGCCATGTGGGGGTGGCTGCGATGGTTTAGCTGGCTGTGATGGCTCAGCCGTCCTCCGGCGTAGCTTGGATGGCAATATACCTGTCCCATAGGTTCGGCAATACCCACGCTTATCCTTCCCAATCAAACTCAAGAAAATACTATCTCGAAACTTCTCAGTTCTCTCTTCCTCAAGCACCGCCTCAAGTCGCCGATCAAATTCAACCTACAAACTTTGAAGTAATTACAAACAAAAAAAAAAAATTACAACTACACCACTATGCAGCCTACTCACAATAATGGCTGCCACATCTGGATCAGAAATATTACGTGTCGAAATGTACACGCTCATCCTATCAGTCTTCCTGCCTTCGTTTGATAGCTGAAATTAGAAAATAGTTATATAATTCTCCACATTATAGCAAAGGTGCTTAGCAAGTGAAGTTACATAACTTTAAAAATATACTTTCTATCGTATCTAGCGAAGGTGTGTTCTCCCTGTTCGATGAGGTGGGCCACGCTGCGCTCGATTAGCAGAATTTCTTTTTGAAATTTTCTACATCATAACAAAACATATATGCAATTAATATAACATTTGACATCATAAACTTAGACCCAATAATCTTACCTGTGCCACCTCGCTCCTCCAATATGTCACAAGCTTTTTCCAAACATCTGGCATGATGTCCTTAGGGACTCTAGTATGGAGGGAGGGGTCATCCTTGTATGGTGTAAAGTACTTTCTTTTTAACTTGCTCTTCTGATCTCTAAAAATATTAGAGCACGTGGTCATGCAAACTGGTCTATATTCAAGTGGACAATAGACCAAGTTTTCCTATAAAACAACAAAATCCAAAATATTAGCTATATTGTATATCCCATGTTTAAAATTAAAAGTGAAAGTTATTGAAAATATATTACCACAACGTCATCCCAAATGTCTTGTTTGATATTATCAGGAACTTTTTTTCAATCCAAATAGTTCAAGGGTACTCTATCCACTACTAGATGACCAAGCTGACTAGATAATCGGGTACCATCATCGCCAACAGGCTTTCCCATCTCATCGAATTGCATTACCACCTTGTGAGGGTTTAAACCCCAACCTGCAATGCGCTTAGCAGGGCCTCGACCACCACCACCTAATTAAGATGAAGCCTTAAAACATGATCTATCACCAAAGACAAATAAATATATAACACCCTAAAAATTTTGATAAATTAGCATAAACTTGGTGAAATAATAACTTGATGCATATATACCTCCAGATGGTGTATGTGATGATAATGGGGTAGATGTAGCAGTCGATAGTGCTAGTAATGGTGCCATGACAGCCAGTGGTGTCGTGACAGCACGTGTCGATGATGATGGTGTGGAGGCCTCACTACTCCCAAGTGCCTCAGACATGGTACGAGGACGATAAGCACGTCTCATCGAAGATGACATCTGTAACACAAGTAAGAACCTCTCTGCACATATTGGATGCATGAATAGTAGATGATAATAAAAATTACATGAGTAATGAAAATATCTTCAAGTAATGCTAAAAAAATGGAGCAAGACAAGCAAGAATTAGTTCATATAAAATGTCCAAAGGTAAATGAAATATTTCTAGTCAAAACAAATATATTACAGGCCAAGAAAATGATATATTTCTTAAGTAGTAACATCATCAACTGTCTCTCCTTCAGTTCCTTCCCTAACCCAATTAGCATCACGCTCATGAATTACCACTACGTTCTCTTCTAATCGTTGACTCGTGTATGGATCGGCTTGAGGATCTGAGGAATTCATATCGAACAAGCCTCTCTGTGACATCTTCACAACAACTTGCCACTGTGGTCCCAAAGCATCTGATGGATACCAAACCTGCTCTGCTTGGGATGCCAACATGAATGGTTCATCTGTAACTCGATCATCTCGGTACAACAAGTGGTTGAAGTTGACCAATGTGAACTTAAAGGCATCTTCCTTCTTTCCATGATTGTTATCAATCCAATCACACTTAAATAACACATATTTCATGCTATTAGTATATCTTACTTTTACAATGTCAGTTAATTGTCCATAATAGTACACAACCCCAACACGAGGATTGTTATCCCTTCGACTAGCATAACTTAATGTCTCTGCCTTTAAAGTTACACCACTATTTTTGCGAAATTCGATGGTCATCCATGCCTTTCACTCGAAAATGAAACCCATTCACATTACAGGCATTATACTTACATGCCCCCAAATCAGGGCCAGCTGCCAATGCAGTTATTTCTTTGGACAGTATGACATCACTTGTTAGCATAATTTGTACCTGTTTAAAACATACATACACACATTAATGCATTCATATCCTACGTACGCATAGTTTAGTGTATGTATGATTGATAAGTACATACATGTTCTTTGAACCAAGTGTGGAATGTTTCGAAATGTTCGCGTTGAATCTAGCGACCGTCTACATTTGGCCTTTTTTGCTTAATGAATGCAAGGTGCACACTGTGTAATTTAAGAGATACCAATATATCATGTACATGGATTACTAAAAAAAAATTTAAGATTGTTAATTAAATAACTTACTTTATGAATGGTTCAACTAATTTTGTATTAAACAAGACATAGCGATGAATCTGCATCTTTGATTTGAGGTCAATAATATATTCCAAGCCGTTCCCCACTGGACCATCTTTGTTCCACACTGGTCGATTGGATTTTGTTTCCACATCATTTAGATATTACGCACAAAAATTCATGCACTCCTCCATTAAGTAACCTTTAGCTATTAAACCCTCAGGGAAAGTTCGGTTATGGACATATTCTTTTAACGTCAGAAGAGACCTCTTAATTGAGTACATCTAACGATATTGCACTGGTCCAGCTAACAATGCTTCTTCAGCTAAATGTATGGGTAAGTGCTCCATGACATCGACGAATGATGGAGGGAAGATTTTCTCAAGGTGACAAAGTGTTATCGTGATACGGTCTTGAATATACTGTAAGTCAATTGCACGATTGATCTTCGAGCACAGTTGCCTGAAGAAGTTGCTTAATTCAATCAATGGCTGATTAACATTATTGGGCAATGTATTTCGTATAGCCAAAGGAATAAGCTATTGAATCATGACATGATTATCGTGACTCTTTAAACCCTAAATGGTTCTGTCTTCTAAACGAACATGACAGGATATATTGGACGCATATCCATTTGGCACTCTAACATTCTTAAGAACTTTCAAGAACAAACCTTTCTCTTCCTTAGAGAGTGTGAACTGCGCAGGTGGTAAGTAGACTTTATTGTTCCCTCTATCCTGTGGGTGCAATGCTTTTCTAAGTTTCATGAGCTCCAGATCACGCCTAGCACTTGAATTATCCTTAGATTTTCCCACAACTCCAAGTATTGTCCATAATACATTGTCACAGGCATTCTTCTCTGTATGCATCACATCGAGATTGTGTCTGATCAAATTGTGCCTCCAATATGGTAACTCATAGAATATACTCTTCTTCTTCCAATTATGGTTTTTAGATCCAGGATTTTCCTTTTCAACTAACCTTCTGCGTCTTTCTATAAGATCATCCCTCTTGTATTAAGTTAGAATTCCTTTCGACTCTAATTGTAGCAACAGATCTGATCCGGATAACACTTTAGGCTTGCCTTTTAACTCCCAGGTGCCATCAAAAGAAACCTTATCATTTCGGAATTTGTGACCGTCAGGTAAGAATCGTCGATGACCCCTGTACGAAAATTTTCTACCGTGCTTCAACCATAGGGAATTAGTTTCGTTATTGCAACAGGGACAAGCATATTCAACTTTTGTACTCCATCCTGACAACATGGCATATGCAGGGAAATCATTTATTGTCCACAACAAACATACGTGCAATTGAAACATTTCTTTCGTCGATGCATCAAACGTGGGCACACCTTCATTCCACAACTCATTCAACTCCTCAATCAACGGTTCCAAATACACATCAATCTTATCGCCGGGGGATTTTAGGCCATCAATAAGCACAGTCAAGATCAGAAAGGGTTGCTTCATACACATCCAAGGTGGTAAGTTGTATGGAATCAACACTATAGGCCAAGTACTGTGGACTATGTTCATTGACCTGAATGGGTTGAATCCATCTGATGCAAGGCCAAGTCTTACACTGCGAGGATCACTGGCAAAGGCTGGATTGTGCTGATCAAAATGTTTCCATGCCGGTGAGTTAGCAGGATGCCTTAAGGTCCCATCATTTACGCTTTCCTCTGCATGCCATCTCATTGCCTTTGACGTTTGTGACGACATAAACAGCCTTTGCAACCTTGGCTTCAGAGGAAAATACCTCATCTGTTTTGCAGGTTTCTTCTTACTTTTTGAGTCTCCAGTATCATCACATTCTTTCCATCTAGAACTGCTACGTACGACACATTGATTAAGATCGACATCCCCATTTCGAAACAACATACAACTGTTAGGGCATGCATCCCAAGTCTTATAAGTGAACCCCAAATTTTCAGTTATCTTTCGAGCTTCACAGTAGTTCTTCGAAAGATTCACTCCCTTGGGGAAAGCCTCACATAATAAATCAAGTAACATATCAATTGACTTGTCCGTCCAACTATTTAGCACCTTCATATGCAAAAGTCGAACAATGAACGATAGTTTGGTAAATTTCTGACAACCCGGATATAATTCAGTCTGTGCCTCTTCCAAAAGTTTGAAAAAGTCAGTCGTTTCTTGATCATTCTCAGAAGTTATGCCAACATGTGGAATAGCCTCTTGTATCATTCCAACCATGTCATCCCTAATATCAGTACCAATGTCAGATTCCATCAACACTTCATTTTGTCAGTGAGGCTGCAAAGGGCGACGGGCTTCCCCGTGACATGTCCAATTTTTGTAATTCCTACACATCCCACTCTTCAAAAGATGGTTACGCACAACATCTCATGGGTTATGATATCGATTTGCACACCTCTTACACGAACACCATATCACAAAACTTTCATCCCGGCAGGCATACGCAAATGATAGGAATTGATCAATCCCATTAACATACTCTGGTGACAACCTATCACCTAAATCAATCCAACTCCTGTCCATAGTTCTGCATATGCCAACATCAACAATATTACTTGTTTACCACAATAACTAAAAAATAATCTATTTATATGCCCATGCATCATGAAACCTATCCATCCAACTCCTCTCTAATACCTAGGTAGTCCTATCCCATTCAGGAATGCACAATCTATATAGCATAAAGCAGCTCAAACCACTTCGTCCATCTCCAAGGAAAATTCAACAACATTTTCCCGCAGTTCTCCATGTACACAACATAGATGAGTGCGTTGACATACACTATATCCAATATGTACGCTGAGAACTACAGGATCTGCCATATGGAATAACCCTCAAAGATAAACAATCTGAAATGGTGAGGCACTAACTGCATATAGACTTATGCATTTCCGAACTGTCCGAAACTGGACAATTCAAGAACCATCTCATCAGAGCCGAATCCACAAACTTCGATGAGGATTCTCGAATGGGTCTAAGGTTGTTTTCTTATCCTTCAATTAACTCATGCAAGCATAAGGTAACCAAAATATAAATATGTATGTATGCATGCCATATATCATCGTAAACATTTCATTTTCTTATCAAAGATGTTTGTCTATCAAAGATTTCATTTTCTTATCAAAATCTACATAATTTATGAATTGATGACAAATATACAAAAATAAATTTATTTTTGCTGAAAAGAAATTAACTAGTATTTGCTAAAAAAATTTATTTTTGTTTTGTTTAGTTGTCCATAAAAATTTAATTTAATTTTTCTTTCTCTTGCCCAAATCAAGATCCAAATATAGTGTTTGTGGGTTTTAGACTTTTTGGGATCTTGTAAATCAACCAACCTGTATGATAGTGTAAGCACCCCATTTTTGACCGCTCGGCAGTTTACACTCCATCCAAACTTGTGTTCAAGTCATTGTGGGCATATTCTAATCAAAACCAACTTTCTAAGTCCAAATCTCGTCTGTCTATCGCTTCGCGGGCCCGCCAGGCCCAAATAGAGGCAAAATGATTAAAATGCCCTTAGGGGCTTTGTTCTTTCTAATTCCAACTCCAACCCCTCTCTCGAGACAGTTGATTCCTCGAGACGGTAAATCTACCCAAATCAGGCACGTCTTTTCGGAGACGATAACACCCCTTTTCAATCCCTCTCTCGAGACAGTTTATTCTTCGAGATGGTTCCAAATCAGGCACGTCTTTTCGGAGACGATAAGACCCCTTTCCAATCCCTCTCTCGAGACAGTTTATTCCTCGAGACAGTTCTAAATCAGGCACATCTTTTCGGAGACAATAAGACCCCTTTCCAATCCCTCTCTCGAGACAGTTTATTCCTCGAGACAGTTCCAAATCAAGCACATCTTTTCGGAGACGATAAGTCTCTTTTCCAATCCCTATCTCGAGACAGTTTATTCCTCGAGACGGTTCCAAATCAGGAACGTCTTTTCGGAGACGATAAGTCCCTTTTCCAATCCCTCTCTTGAGATAGTTTATTCCTCGAGACGGTTCCAAATCAGGTAAGTTTTTTCGGAGACGATAAGACCCCTTTCCAATCCCTCTCTCAAGACAGTTTATTCCTCGAGACGGTCCTACATCAGGCACGTCTTTTCGGAGACAATAAGACCCCTTTCCAAACTCTCTCTCAAGACAGTTTATTCCTCGAGATGGTCCGAGTAGCGAAAATACTCGTAAACAGGTCGATATAGGAAATTGCCAACAAACCCCTGTATTACGCGACCGTCGTTAAAGTGGCAGAAATACTCAAAACCCAGGTCAACACCGGTACCTGCTAGCCCACTTCAATGAAAAATGACCAAACTGTCCCTTGGGCCTTTTTCGAGACTTTTCGGTCAAGATGACCATTTTGCCCCTAGGCATCCGAACGCTCCGAGAACCACACCGGCTCTAGGTATCAAACTGATAACTTCCTGAGATTGCTTCTAATAGTATTCTCAACCTTACTTTACCTTTCCGGATCATTCTGAGTCAGTTCCGGCCAACCCGGTACAAAATGACCATTTTGCCTCTAGTGGGCCGGTCACCTTTTCCGACCATACCGGCTCTGGGTATCAAACCGGTAGCTTCCCAAGATTGCTTCTTATAGTATTCTCAACCTTCTTCTACCTTCCTGGATCATTCCAAGTCAATTCCGATAAACCCGGTGCAAAATGATCGTTTTGCCCCTAGAGGGCCGATCGCCTTTTCCGACCACACCGGCTCTGGGTATCAAACCGGCAACCTTTGGGAACATTCTGAATAATGTTTCCAAATCTCGAGTCTTCTTCCGGGACAGTCCGAGTTCATCCCGGCAGCTTCTCAATTCGATTGACCGTTTGCCCCTAAAGGCCCGGTCAACCTTTCCGACACATCCTATCCTCATTTTTCAAGTCAAATACCTCTGGGACACTATTCTAAGTGTTCCTGCTCTTTTCTGACCTTCCGGGTCATTCCCAATCTCCCAAAGTCCTTCCCGGACTTTCCAGAGTCACTCTTAGTGAAGCCAGACTAAAAATTGCATGGTAGTCACTAGTACAGGCGCCCAAATCTAGTCAAAGATACGTTGCTAGCCGACCTAAATACTTTCCTAACTGGCTGGCACCACTAGTAGTGGCGCCAATCCAAGAATTGGCCTGGCGCCACTAGAATGGCGCCAAAAGGAAAATTAGTCTGGCGCTACTGCAAAAAGCACTAGGTCTATCCCATCTCTATAAATACAAAACCTCTTCCAGCATGAAAGAGGTCTGCAAACTCAATCTAAAAATCATATATTTCGATATACAGAGCTCGAACACTTCAGAAACCCTAGCTTCTTTAGGTTTTCCAAACCCTAGCCACCATACACTAAACCCTAGCCTCTTATACACTCATACACAACCCCATACACTTATACACTAGCCTCCAACCCTCATTTGAAGAATTGAAGAGCTGCAATCTGAAGTTTGAAGATTGAAGACAACTTTTGAGGATTGAAGATGAAGACTGAAGACAAGCAAGGCGCGCAAAATAAAGAAGATATACGATAGGCTTTCTCTTTAAATTTCCGCACTTCCCCCTCTCTCTTCTCTCTCCTAACCCACTTGGGTTTTCTCTATTTTAATCCCCCATCTCTTTCCCCCCTTTTCTTTGCATGCTTGAAATAAGGGGACTCCCCGTCCATGTATAGGATTAGACTATCGGAGGGTCACCGTGTCGAGGGCTTTCCTTTAGGCTAACCGGAGACCACGTGGGTTCTGCCCCCTTGATTATGTGGTGAAGTCTTAACCTTGTATATTCACGACCCCAAATTTGCATTGTGCATATCATGATCTTGCATCTTCCAAAAATGGTTTTCAAACTCGATTTCAAAACTTGCGTTCAACTTGTTTTCAAAATTACATCAAAATCTCCTTTTTCAAAACTTGTTTTCAAAATCACAATCCTAAGGTGATTCTAGCCTTTCCATGGCTAGGGTTGCTTTAGGAAAGTGTTACATTTAAAGTGACTTTTGTGGTCCATATTTTCAAATTTTGTTGTTTTCAAAACTACTTTCTTAAAGTGGTTTTAACCTTCTTATGGTTAGAATCGCTTTGGGAAAGTGCGACATTTTTATACCTTCTAAAAAATTCTCTTTTCAAAAGTCTCTTCTCCTAAAAATCTCTTTTTCAACATACTTTCCTAAAACTCTCTTTCCAAAGTTGTTTTCAAAAACTCCTTCCAAAAATCTATTTTTTAAAACTCATTCTTTCAACTCCTTTCCAAAACATTCTCCCCAAAATCCACTTTCTAAAAACGTTCCCCAAAAATCTTTCCAAAAACTCTCTTTCCAAAATCTTCCTTTTAGAAACTCGCCTCTAGGATTTTCCTTCTAAGATCTTCGTTTCCAAAAACATACTTTCTAAAAACTCTTCCCTAGGATTCTTTTCTAAAAACCTTCGTTTCCAAAAACGCACTTTCCAAAAACTCTTTCCTTAGAGCCCAAGTCAAGCCCTAGAGCAAACCATTAGGAAACCCTAATTTTCTTCCCAAAAACATGGTTTTCAAACTTTGCCCCAAACCTAGGTTTCCAAAATCTCTCGTTTTCTACATCCAAACTATACACATTTCCAAAACCTCTTTTCTACATCAAAATTCTACACTTCCAAATCTAGGGTTTTTAGAAACTTTCCATTTTCAAATCCTTGTCAAATCCAATCTTCCCATTTAGGAAACTAGATCCCGTCCTCCGTTTTTGGAAACAAAATCAAACTTTTTCTTTTAGAAACCAAATCCAATCCCTTCCTAATCCAAACCTTTCTTAATTCAACTCCTTCCTAATCTTCTACCATCCTAAATCTTAAGTTTCCTAAAACTTTCAAATCTTTCCTTAAACATTAAACTTCCACATCTTTCCTAATTCTACCCCTTTCCAAATCTAAGTTTTCAAACCTTTCCTAAATTCAAACCTTTCCTAATCTCAAGATTTTCTAAACTCAAACTCTAAAACTTTCTAAATCTTAAACTTTCTAAATTTCAAAATCTTTCCAAATCCAAAACCTTCCAAGTTCAAAACTTTCTTAAGTTAAGACTTTCCAAATCTTAAACTTTCTAAGTTCTAAACTTTCTTAAACCTTCAAATCTTTCCAAATCTAAAACTTTCTAAACTCAAAACTTTCTTATTCTTAAAATTTCCTTGTTTTCTAAACTTTCCGAAGCTCAAAACTTCCCTAAGTTGAAACTTTCCTAATTCAAAACTTTCCTATTTTCAAAACTTTCCGAATTCCAAAACTTTCCTAAATTACACTTTCCTAATTCGAAACTTTCCTAATCCGAATCTTTCCTAAATTCCAAGTTTCCAAATCTTCCAAGATCTTTCCAAATCCAACATTCAAGTCAGACCTTCCTTGAACCTCAAGTCTTTCCTAAATCTTATCTTTCCTAAGTCTAGGTTTCCTAAACCTTCATCTTTCCAAAATAAGTCTAAATCTTTCTTCCAAGTTTTATCTTTTCAAATCAAAATCCAATCTCTTCAATTCCAAAATTCTAAATTCCAATTTTCAATCTTCCAATCAAAGTTCAATCTTTCAATCTTCCAATCCAATTTTCAATTCAATCTCTTTCTTCCAAATCAATCTCTTTTCAATCGAACTCTTGTCCGAACTACGACTGACTTGATTCCTCCAAAAGGATACGTAGGCAACCTCTATGGCTGTGGTCATAACTTCTTTCAAATTTCAAATTCCACAACATTTTTCAAGTTTCTATTTCCACAATCTTTTCAAATCTCCAATCTATTTTCAAACTTCCAATTCCAAATTTCTATTTTCAAGTTCCTTTTCTCAAATCTCTTTTCAATTTCAATTTCAAGTCTACCTTTTCAAATTTCTTTCTTTTCAATCAAATCAAATTGTTCTTTTCAAATTTATTTCTAAATCAACTCTCTTCAAAGTGGATAGGGTTGAAAAATAGTTAGTTAAAGACTCTCATAAGTGAATCTAGGGTAGATTGACATGTAGGTACCGAAAGGGCGGGGTAGGGTGGTGGTTTAGTGCGTCTTCCCTACACGTAACCAATCTCCGAACCTAGAATCACTATTTTCATAGACCAAAACGGAGTTATTTTTCAAAAATGGCTAAATGTTTTCTAAAGGTTGCCAAACAACATGTTTTTCTTAAAAATCCTCTCTTGAGAAGATATTTTCAAAATCGTTTTCCAAAAACCCTAAGTGTAGTATTCGGATTATTCTTAGTTTTGAGGTGACCTAACTCACCTTAATCAAGTTAGGTGGCGACTCCAAACTTTTTCTAAAAGCCCTTTATTCAAATCTATTTTCAATTCAAACTTAGTCACACTCATTCTTCTAGGAGAGTGAGTTCTAACGAGATAGTACAACATTTTTTCTATTTGTGTGAGTATTCCTCGAGTGTGAAAAATCTGGGCGCTACAGGTAGGAAGCCAATCTTATCATATTGGTTAAAGCATGCCATCTCCCCTCTAATCCCAACCAATTTGGCCATTTATATCCATTTTTCGTCAACTCCATATACATGGGTTTATTTCCAAATTATTTGCCCAAACAAAATATGATCAACACCGACATGAATTTCTTTCATCACTAACATTTGAAAGAAAAGAGTAATCACAATAATCAAAATTCATTTTCTCTTCCCTTTTTGGGTTTTTTTTTTAAGAACCACTCCATATCATTCCTAGGTAATTTTAAACATTAATTAAGTAGCTGAGTTTTTCTTTCTTTCTTTTTTGTTATTTTTGAAAGTTTTAGGTTAGTTATATCATGTAACTATAGTTATTTTCAACAATGTCATATATACATTGATGTTAATTCTATTTAATGTGTCAAACTTGTTCAAGCAGTATACTTCTCTATTTAATGTGATGTTAATTCTATTGAAAAAAAAATGAGCATGTTTGAATATACTTCTCCGTCCACCATAGGTTTGTTAATTCTACTTCATGCATGGGTGAAGTTAATTCTATTTAATGTGTCAAACTTGTTCTCATTTGCCTAGCTGAATGTGTCTACGTCTTCTTCAAGCAATATACTCATTAAAATTCTTTAAACGAGTTCATGAGACACAATTGAAAAACAAGTCCTGCGTATTAAAAAAAAAAAAAACTCAAGATCTAGGCCAATAATCTAGTTTGACAATCCTCAAATGACTTGGGTAGTTTGAAGATTGTCATTACGAAGTACTCTGTGACATTGAAATTTTGAAAATTTGATACTTCTACTCACTTAACAAGAAATTATAGAGGTTTTGAAAAGGGGGTAAAGCTAAAATTCACATTGTACTAGATATAAACTTTTCTATAATTATCTATTTTCTTTGGTTAATTAAGTAATAGAAAAGTGCAATGGTTAGTGAATTCAAATGCCATGGACAATCGAAGAGAACTCAAATTAAACCCGACTACCACAGGAACTAAGCTATATGCAAGCATCTCTTATTTGTTGAGAAAATAAAAGCAAGTCAACCACAGGAACTAAGTTTATTTGTTGAAATGCGTTGACATTATTAGTGAAATTTTAATGAATGATTGGTCAAATGATCATTTGTTTTTCCCTTAATTCATTTTGGCATCAGCCATGACCCATGTGGATTTTGTGTAGACATTGATATGAAATCACCATGATATAAATATTAACAAACCAATGGTGGACAAAGCTCTTACCAGGCCGACGAGATGGTGTGGTGGTGCGACAGTTGCAGGGCAATGGAGGAGGAGCTGGAGCTGGGCAGAGGAGGAGGACCTGGCGGCAGTTGCAAGGTAGCAAAGGAAGAGCTAGGCAGTAGAGGAGGAGCTGGCGGCGACAGTTGCTGGGCAGCGGTAAAGGAGCTGGGCGGCGACAGAGCATAGAAGAAATGTGTGATGTGGCGGTGGTGTGGCGGACCTCCGACTTGAAGGCTAGTTGGTCAGAGAGAGGGAGTGGGAGAAGAGAAAAAGGGGGAAAATGGGGAACGGCTAGGGTTTGCGATGGAAGAAGAAGCTAAAAATTCAAAGACCCGCCAAATCAAAACGACGTCGTTTTGATTAAATTTTTGCCACGGTACGCTGTGCCGTTGCCAATGCCGTTGCTAAGTTTAATTTTTTGCGTCGGCAAACTTGCCGTCGCAATTACTCGAGGCAAAAACTATTTCATGCCACCATTCTTCTCCCCGTTGCAAATTGCCGTGGCAAATAACTATTTTCCTCGAATTTTTGCCATGACCATCTTGCTGTCACAAATGACATTTTTTGCCACGGCAAATGGGCCGTGGCAAAAACTTCCGAGGCAAAAAGTCCTTTTTTTAGTAGTGAGGAGCAATGGAAATGGAAACGAGAATGAGAGTTTTATTGTCAGATATTATCATTGTAAGTAACAACCATTGCGTGTGAAAAAATTACTTCCTCTTTCTTTTTGGAAAAAGTAAAAGCAACCAATATTCCTGTTGAGATATATCATAATGTCATCAATGTATTTTATTTCAGTTATATATAAATCTTATTCCCACATAGCCTTCCTTGAACATTTCCTTGAATGATGCAAAGTCTGAGGCTACTTAGACCTATATTATGATACGTATGTTTTGTGCTTTATTTTTTTAGTGACAAATTGTGATGGTTTATTGCATTAGGTTGCTCAAGCAACATCGAAGCAAATGCCCAAGCCTGATCCTTTGAGACCCTACATGAATGTTATTGATAACATGTTACATACAAAATACTTTTGCAGCCATCTTATTCGAAAAAGAACTACGGTGATGATTTCCAAGCTGACAAGTTTCACAATCCAAGCTAGACACAGGACTTAAATGAGGAACGACTAATTTAAGCTTGACCAAGAACAGATGACCCAATCGAAAATGCTACTAAAGAGGAGAGACTGTAGCACTCAATTCAAAGGAAGTGATAGGAGGAGAGATATTCAAATCCAAAAGATACAAGTCGTCCTTCTTATGGCCCGAACCAATCATCGTCTTGGTCTTGAGGTCCTGAAAGACACAAGAATTAGGGGTAAATGTTGTAGAACAATGTAATACTTCAGTCAATTGACTAACAAAAAACAGGTTAAAAGGAAACCATGAACATAAAGGTTGGATGGTAAAGAGGACTTTTGTGAGTGTAAAATGCATGTACCAACAACCGGTTAAGAGGAGCCATCAGCCAAAACAATATAGTGCTGAAGGAATGCAAATCCGAAAATAAAGAAGGATTACGAGACATATGTGAGTTAGCGCCAGAATCAATAATCCATGAGGGAGAGGAAGCAATAGTAGAAGTAACATTACCTGAATTGGCTAGGGTGACGGTGGAGGAAGAAAGGAGTGCAGAATGCACAGTCTAAGCAATGACAGTAATCTGAGCAAATGAGGCAGAAGGAAGAGCAATACATAGGCTTTGGACAAGTTCACTAAGGGAAGTGATAAGTGCATTCGTAGAACCATTCCTAATCCATTAGCAACATGATTGACATTGTTTGATATACCATACTTCATCGAACAACATGGTTTAGTATAATTGGTACCACCATAATTAGTACACTTAAGATCACTGCAGCCCTAAGTACCATCACTACGACCATAAAAACATCCACCATCACGAGAATATCCACTGCAAGAATTGCCACCATGAGAATTGCCACCCCCATGACCACTACGAGACCTACCACGAAAGGTGCCACAAGAACCACTCTAAGCACAATAAATGAAGACTGGCCCAAAGAAGAGCGCAATAGATAAGCATATACATTGGCAGCAGTAAAAAGAGTCTTGCTAGCAAGAATTTGATCCTTGAATCTACGAAGTGTGGGGCCTAAGCTAGGAAGCAATGATAAATCCTTCCAATTACGTTTTTGTTGTACCAAATCAGTGGTGAAAAGATGATGTTACAACAACTGCTCTCATAAGTTCTTGAGAGTATTGTAGTAATTAGACTTCTTAGATTGCTTGGTAATAAATGTTGGCTTTATGGGAGCCACTAATCGATCTTTGACTCAATTGGGTCTTATAGGGGATCCACATAGAGTACATGATTGGCCAACCCGTGGCGCTTACGTAGCGCAGGCCCTCATGCCCACCTACCATTTAGTGCGTGGCTCTGCACTGCTAAGAGATAAGGAAATAAAGTTACGCATCGGCTAATAGCAATTGCTTTTAGTACAATGGTAAATGCTTGATCCTAAACCTGGTATCAGAGCGAGGTCACGGGTTCGAGTCCCAAGGTCGTTACTAGGATTGTTGATTTTATAGGGGCTAGCAATCGACCTTTAACTTAGATGGGTCTTATGAGGAACCCACATGGAGTACATGACTGGCCAACCAGTGGCGCTTACATGACGTAGACCCTGATGCCCACTTGTCACTTAGTGCGAGACTCTGCGCTGCTAAGGTATAAGGAAATAAAGTTGCGCCTTGGCTAACATCAATTACTTTTGGTGCAGTGGTAACCACTTGATCCTAAACCTGAAGAATGATGCTTGATTTGTAGCTTCAAATCTATTTCTAGCCGTTTGAAAAAACATTGAAGATTTCTTCCCGTTGAGCAAGCTGCTACCAACCTAGGTGGCAACCCATTTAGTCCAAGTGGCAACCCAAGAGGGGGGTGAATTAGATTTAAACAATAATTCAACAAATAATTTCAGGTTTAAAATTTCTAACTAAATATTTAAACAAATATTAATCAATCAATAATATGTTTTAAATAAATACAAGTAATTTAAACTATAAAGTAAAGGAGACAGAGAGAAGATAATACAATACCAAGATTTATCGTGGTTCGACTTCAACTCGAAAGTCTACGTCCACTCCCCAAGGCTCCTTCCTTGAGATTTTGCTCCACTATATCCAAAACGTAGTTACAGCCACTAGCCTTTTAACCTAAGCGCTAGTCTTCCTTTGCAACTAGTTTTTTTTATAGATGCTAGTTACACCCTTCCAACTAGTTTTTACACAGGTGTTAGTTATATCCTAAGTCACAATAACGTGGAGCGGGTGCGAGTACGCGAAAGCGTTGATATTTCAAATACCCTTGGGCCAGAGCACCTCTAGAGCACCTTCTTCATGTATTTAAATTTACATGTTTGTGCTTAAAAAAATATAGACATAATCATTAAATGACAACATATAAGTGTTTTAATGCATTAACATAACATTTCAAAGCACAGAGTAAACCAGAAGTGTTACTCCATAGCCTTTTGTCCATAAACTAGATACATGGTTTACATTAAAGTTGTAAGAAAGTGCAAAAATAAAAATATAATCCATTGACTATAAAATTCTAGGCCTTTCCATAGTCTTTTGTGGATACAGTGCATGATTTGCATTTAGTCCCTCAAAAGATATATGACCAAAAACATTTAATCCCTCAAAAAGTGCAAAACCAAAATTTGATTATTATGCAATTCTAGCCCTTTTTTCACGTGCAATCCCATCTTTTTGACTTTGTTCCTTTGACAAGCTTGGTTGTCCTTCAATAGGAACTTTTTTTGGTAAATTCACATGAGTAGATGTAGACGTATTACTATCATTGCCTGAAAATAGCAATGTATACTCTCTTTCTTCAACCTCTGCTATGTCAAACTCCAAAGAATCATCTTCCATATAAGTGTATCAGTTCTTATATGATTTCTCATAATCCTCTCAGTATCGTGTTAACAAGCGATTGTTATAATGCACATAAACCAGGGAGTCCGCACCATCTGTATTCATTTTGTTTCGTTTCATATTATGGATAAAGCCATAGGTACTCCATGCTCTTTCAATGCCGGAGGTGTTAACACTTTGCGATAGCACGTTAACGGCTAGTCCAAAAATCTCTGGTGCTACTGCACCATACAAACTCCACCATTGAATGGCAGGCATTATTCTCCTATCTTGGATTGCTTAAGGATGAGCAAATACAGCTGTATTGCAAACAAAATCACTGAGTTGTGCACTAACTATAGATACTTCGGTTGAATTCCGAAGAAGTCGATCTACTACATCCAAATAAACCTCTTGAACAACAGGATCAACATGTGGTTTCTTTCTTTTCTCACCCTTTGGACCTAAACTTTTAAGCCAAACATTAGAATAATAATAAAGAGTTAGAACATAGGCAAGAGAGTGCAAAGGCACATTCATTTTCCCCATCTTTCAAGAACCATATGTCGTATAACTTCACACATTTCAATTTTATTTGAAAGTGCAATTTCAATGTAAGTCAACATATCATCCATTTTTTTGGTAAACTTCCTTGATCATAGGCTTGTTGGTGTCACAAAATCGAATCATCACCCAAATCGGCTTTGTGAAGTTTAGTATGAATTTTAGCTGCTGCCAAAAATCATCATCTAAAATAGTTCTTTTCACATCATTATGCTCAAACTTCGACTTGGATGTTCCATTCTTAAGCTTCTCCCAATCTTCACTTAGAACCATGCTAATCAAAGCATTTTTCACTCTAAAAAGATGCTCTAAAACCACATAATGATGGCCAAACCTAGTTTTCTTAACTTGAATCACCTCTAATGTAGAAAATTTTCTAAAAATAAATGTCACCATGCTATGAGTTTTAATGTATCTTACAACCCCTTTTTCCTTTTCATATAATTCTGCAACAAACAATAAACTCCAATGCTTAGACTTGGCAATGTCTTTCATTAAAAGGCTCAAAGTATGAGCTATACAACCTGACCAACAGATGTGAGGATATCTTTCTATAATAATTTTCCCTGCACACTTGCATGCTGATGCATTATCAGTTAAAACTTGTGTAACATTATATGTGCCCACAGTTTCTATAGCTTTCATCAAAAGTTCTGCAATATACTGGCCTGATTTTTCATCCCTTGAACAATTAATACCATTAAGAAACATTGCCCTACCTCCTGAAATTGCCATGACATTTATTAATGGTTGTTGTTTTATATTACTCCAACCATCAAAGACAATTAAAACCCCACATATTGGCCACTAATCCTTTAACCCCATTAATGCACAATCTATTTTAGCCTTCTCCATATCACGTAATGAAGTCCTTAACTTCTCTGAACTTGGTGGCTTGAAGCCTTTGGGGCCCATATTTATCCCTTTTACCATGTCAACAAATAAAGGGAACTGTGCTACATTAAAAGGTATTCCACAACCATAAAAACATCTTCTAATTAAGCTATCCAAATCTTTTCTATTAAAAAGATTCAACATATTAGAAAGCATGTTAGTTTAATTTGGTGTACCTTTCTTGCTAACAAGAGGAACAATTGGACAGGGAATTGAGGCTTTACGTTTAAAAACTCTATTTGCTTCTTCTTCTTCTTTTTTCATCTTTTCTTTGTCTGTCTTACTCACTTTAGGACACAACGCAATTCCTTGTGCCTTTTGCCCAAGATATATCCTAATTAAATGGGCTCTAATTCGAGAATAGGATCCTGTGTAAGCTTCGGCCTAGGCATCCATAATTACAAATTTACTTGTTAGCCTTCTTCTCTCCAACTACTGTCATATAACTCCTGAAAGGAGTGGTTGTAAGACCTCTAACATCTTGTTCTTCATCTTTATTGTCTAAATCAATAGATGTTGACTTTAAGCCATCATCAGTCATTTTAACCTGCAATACATGAACAAATTTCTTAGGAAGTAATCCCTAATAAAGTAGGGCTTTTTCTTAAACGATTTGAATGTACACATATACATGAATATATATATATATATATATGTATACATATATATCTATGCATAAAGAGAGATCAAGGTCACGAACCTTGTTGCCCAATTAGTGATGAAAATCCCCTTCTTCTTTTCTTCTATACAAAGAGTTACAGACTCATAGTTGTCGCGCCCCGATTTTTGGGCGCCCAAGGTCCTTTCGGCTTAGAGACAAAAAGCACGGAACTCTGTCACTAGAACTCATCCTCCTAGAAGGACAAGTGCGACTAGGTTTGACTAAGGGCTTTTTAGAAAAATAGGAGTCGCCACCTAACTTGATTAAGGTGAGTTAGGGCACCTAAAACTAAGTGTTAATCCGAAGATTAAACTTAGGGTTTTTTGGAAAAGGTTTTGAAAACTCCCTCAAGAGAGGGTTTTTAAGAAAATAGGTTGTTTGGCAACCTTTGGAAAGATTTAAGCCCTTTTGAAAAATAACTCCATTTTGGTCATTTGAAAACAGAAATCTATGGTTCGGGAGTTGGTTACGTGTAGGGAAGATATCGTAAGATTATCACCCTACCCCGTCCTTTCGGTACCTACATGTCTAATCACCCTTTGGTCACTCACTAGAATAACCGGTTACCATTGTCCACTTAATATCCATTTTAAAATTTTGAAAACGGGGTTTAGTCATCACTTTTCAAATGGATGATGCATGATGCAAGTTTTTGGAAGAAGTTTGAAAATAATGGGGGTTTCGAAAGAGTTTGGAATAAAAACTTTGAATTGATTGGAATTTTTGGAAAAGAGATTGAAGTTGAAATAAAAGTTATGACCGCACCATTTTAGGTTGCCTACGTATCTCATTTGGCAAGAATCAGGTCATTCGTAGTTTGGGCAAGAGCCCGATGGAAAATAGGCGCATTAGGGCCTTTAGAAGGTTTGAAGACACTTTGGAGTATTTAGAAAAGTTTAAGACACTTTGAGGTCTTTGAAAAAATTTAAGACACTTTGAGGTCTTTGGGAAAGTTTAAAACACTTTGAGGTCTTTGGAAGTTGAAAACTCTTTGTGGTCTTAGAGGTTTTGACTTGAAATTGGATGGTAGAGTATTTTGAAAATATTTTTGGATTAACTTAAAGAAGTTTTGAAAAAAAAAATGCTTTGGCATGATTTAAGAGAACTTGAAAGTATTTTTGAAGTCTTGTTTTGAAAACCTTGGAGGATTGTTTTGATGAATTAGTTTTTAAAAGTGGTTTTTGGAAATGGCTAAGGGTTTGAAATCCTAATATGGACAACCTTAGGGGTTATTCTTGATTTATCATTTTTCCTTGGAATCTCTAACCATGAGGAGGCTAGGGACACCTTGGGCGTGTGACCTTTTGAAAATGTCTTGAAGGTGGAGTGTAGGGACAATTAAAAAGTTTATGGAGTTGGTTTTTTGAAATCACGAGAGTAGGGGGTATTGGAGAAATGGGTAATGTGAATAGTTTAAAATTGAAAGATCATTCAAAAAGAATTCATGAGCTGGAACCTTGAAGCATATTAACCTATATTGGGTTAGTTTATGGTTAAGGGTGACCTAAGGTTCACTAACTTGGGTTAGGTTAACCTAGGGTTAAGGTGACTTAAGGTTAGCTAACTAGGGTTAAGTTAACCTAAGGTGAGTGAATTAGGGTCAAGTTAACCTAGGGTTAGACAACTAGGGTCAAGTTAACCTAGGGTTGGACAACTAGGGTCAAGTTAACCTAGGGTTGGATAACTAGGGTCAAGTTAACCTAGGGTTGGATAACTAGGGTCAAGTTAACCTAGGGTTAGTGAACTAGGGTCAAGTTAACCTAGGGTTGGATTGGAAAATGGTTTTAAAAGTTAGTTTAATGCACTTTTGGAAAGAGTTTTGAAAAACAAAACATACTATGCAATGGACTTTGGTGGACAACCCTTTTGAAGATCATTTCCATGAAAATTTTGACTCTAGCCAAGAATATGGTTTATATGGTTGGTAATTAGAGACCATTCCAAGGAAGGTTTCCTCATGGCCATTATAACCATAATCTTAACAAGAGTGTAAGGGGTCCAAAATCAACATGGTGACGATAACTTTTTAAGGCACCATTTTTAATATAAAGATGGAAAGAATGCACTTTTGAAAATCATATTTTGAGAGGGATTTTGAAAACCATTTTTCAAGGGGAAACATTCCATCAAGAGAGGGTTCATATGGCCAAACAAAAGAGAGACCACTCAAGGGAGGGCTCCATGGGACCATTCCAACCACTACACTTAAAAGAATGAAAATCTTTGAAAATTAGAGAATTAGAAAGCAACCCTTATGCAAATTAAAATGTCATGATGCCAAAATGAGAGTTAAGGGGTTAGAAGGGGATTTTCCAAGGCACGATTTCTAAAGTCTCATCCTAAGCTTCAAGGAGCCAACTCTCGGAACAATTTTTGAAAGAAATATAGAGCTTGGGAATGACATGGAGTTTAAGAGTAATGTAAGCATTATGAAACATGACAACAAGCATAAAATGAAGCCAAGCATACAAGACATGATCAAAATAGTAACATGCAAGGGGTCATGATAACATACAAGGCTTTTAAGATACACCACATAAACAAGGGGCTCCTAAGTCATACCATCTCAAAGTAGGCTAGTGAGAGGTCCCCTTACACGGTGACTCTCACTTGCTTTCCTCTAGGCATGATCTAAAAGCCCTCTTAGCTCAAGCATGCAAGAATGGGGGAGTTGTAGATGGGGATTAAAATAGAGAATAGCCTAAGTAGGCTAGGCTAGGAGGGAGAAGAGAAGAGTGGGAAAAGACACAAATGTAAAAGAGATACCACCTTTTGCCTTCAACACACTTGTAGTCTTCAATAGATGTCTTGATTGGAGCTTGAATGACTTTAAGAAGGCTTGAGGGGCTGGAATGGAGTGTGTAATGGTGTATAAGACCTTATAGGTGAAGTGTATAGGCTTGAGAGAGGTATAATCTAGCCTAAGTGTTGGAGGGGTGGAATATATGTAAGGATTCAAGATTCTGGAGCAGTTTCAGCAGAGCTTCGCATCAATTTCGGAGATGGAATATGCAAAGGGGAGGCCTGGTATTTATAGGCAATCTAGAACAGGCCTGGTGCATGTACTATATGCGCCTGGACAAAATTTGACCTTGCGCATGTAGGACATGCGCAAGTACTGTTCCATTGCCAGAATGACACGTGGCACCCTGTGTACTGGATAAATCTCGACTGTTGATCAAAAATTGGTCGATCTTATCAAAATTTGAGCGCATGTAGCATACGCTCCATCACCGGGAAGGTTCGTCCAAACTTTGCCTCGATAATTACGCCAACCATGAAGGTTTGGGAGAATTGGTTGCACCCACGGTGTTCTCTTGGGCTTTCTCGTGAACTTTCATGCTTTCGAAAAGTTTAAATTATGTTTGGAAGCATGGGATATCGTCTTGGGAAGTGTGAAAAAAAGGACATGTTTGCGGAGCGTCTGTAATACGCTTCGAGGGTGTTCGAAAGTAGCTGTTTTCGTATTGCATGATCAAGGTCTTCGGGAAGCGATCTTTTCGATCGAACCGTACCGATGGAAATTCTAGAAATACTTTCGAGAATTTTCAGATTTACGCATTTCTCAAGTCATTTGATGGTGCGTATTGATTAGGGAATAGGAGAAAAAGTTAGCATTGGCGGAGCGTCTGCGAGAGGCTCCAGGGGTTGCTGAAAGTTGTAGTTTTCGCACTGTACGATGGAGGGCTTTAGGAAGCAATCTATCCGATCGAGCCGTATCGATGGAAAGATCGATAAACGAGCTTTCGAGAATTCCTTGATTTACACATTTCTCAAGTCAGTTGACGGTGCGTTATAACCAGAGAATCGGGGGAAAAAACAATTTAGGCGGAGCGTCTGTGAGACGCTCCAGGGAATTTTATCGAATCGTGAGTGTTTAATGTCGTAGGGTCCTCCTTGGGTTAAACAAGAGTGTATGGTGAAACCCTTTGCTCAAAATCCCAGGACCAGTGCTGTCTCAGGACATGTTTGGATTGCCAAGTGTAAAATAGTCATTTTGGGCCAATATTGGATGGAAATGGTTAGGAATGGTTTGGTGTGTTGTGTTAAGCATACCGGGTCATTCAGGAATGGTTTTGGGAGAGTCATTTACCGTTTGGTGGGGTTTGTGCAGTGCTGAGGTGTTAAGGGCAAAACAGTCATTTTGACCGGAATGAGCCGGAATAGGACCGGAATTGGCCCAAATGGCGTGTGGCGGACGCCTAATGGTTTAACAACATTTTGAAAGGATGGACTTATCGTTTTGAGGGATTTTGACCTTTCCCAAAATGTGCTTGGAGGCCCAAGGGGCATGTTTGGTCATTTTTCACCGAGTCGGGCTAGCAGGCGCCGGTGTTAACCTAGGTGCTGGTTCCTAAGACCACTCGGTTTCGGAAAACTACCTGTGCGGTGTTGGTCTCTAAGAACGCCCGGTCTTAGAGAGCTACCTGTAGGGGTGGTGTTGGTTCCTGAGAACGCTTGGTCCCAGAAAGCTACCTGGAAGGGTGGTGTTGGTCTCTGAGAACGCCCGATCTCAGAGAACTACCAAATGATGGACATTCTACATTGGTGGGCTAGCGGGCGCCAGAAGTGAACCGTCTGAAATTTGATGAGATGCTGGTCCCTGAGATTGCCCGATCCCAAGAAGCTACCTGGATGGCGTTGGTTTCCAGGACCGCCTGGTCCGGAAAGCTGCCTAGAATAGTGATGCTTATGGCTTCAACGGGTTCTTGTGGGCTGAGAAGCGACCAATTGATTAAATTGGAGATTGATAGGCTCGTCTTGAACTTGCATGTGTAGCGATGCTCGAAACTGAACCCGGTCGGGCCGGAGATTGCCGAGCGGGCAAAAATGGGGTGCTTACAACAGTTTCACACTTTCACTCCCATTTGATTTTCCAAGTTCTTAAAGCTATTTTAATATTCTGTGGGAAGCTCAAGAATCAAAACCACAAATGGTTTTACTGCTCCAGTATTACTTTATGTCATTGTCAAGTCTAACTCAACAAAGTAAAATAATATATAAATACATTTCTAGATCTTTCCAGCCTATATTTTTAGGGAAAAAAAAGATAAAATAACTACTTTACCCAAGAATTTGACTCTCAATATGCGTATTGTCAAAACCAATCAGTGAATTTCTTGTACATAATTTTTGTTTTAGGTAATTTGAATCCACGGATTAAAATAATCTAGTCCGCAATCTCAAAAAAATAAATTCTCGCTCTAAAAAAATTAAACTCATGAATTTAAGACAAATTTTTCTTCAATCCGCTAATCCATGATCTCGGAGCGCGTACGGCACCCTCCATAGACGAAATGTGCAACTCAAGTCATACCCATCCAAGTGATCCCTCACTCTAACTAATTTTTGTATAGATGCTAATCACACCCAACCCCTAGCTATTTCTCTTGGTTAGTTTCTCTCTTACAAGAAGAAAAAACAAGAGCACAACCACTCTTGCTTATTCTCTTAAAGAATAGAAATGTCAATGAAACTCTCAAAATATTACAAGATAAAATACAATGAAACTCTCAAAGACTTTATAGGATGAATATCACTTTGATGCACAATCTCTTATTGCTTTTGATGTTGTAGTTTGTTACTCAAGTGTATCTCTATTTATAGATGAAGATTGGAGAATAATTTGTAGCTTCAAATGAGTTTATAGCCGTTGGAGAGCATTGGAGACATTTCTTACTTTTCAGAACCTCAAAAATCAAGTCGATCCAATGGTCAAATCAAAAGTTATGAGCAAATTACTTGAACTATCTCCCAGCTGGCATATTTGAATTTCTGCACAAATGTCTTCACTTTCAACTCAATTTTAGCCTTGATAACGTTCGAATTTCAAAATAGCTATAAGATAAAGTTTGTATACATGGAAGTCAGTTTTTCTGAACCTCAAGAATCAGGTCGATCCAATGGTCAGATCAAAAGTTATGATCAAAATACTCAAACTGTCTTCCAGTTGGCATATTTGAATTTCTGCAGAATTGCCTTCACTTCCACCTCGATTTTCTCCATTATAACATTCGAATTTGAAAATGTATATAGGATAAAAGTTATGAAAATGAAAGTCAGATTTTTCTAATTTCAAGAATCAAATCAATCTAACGGTAGGATCAATAGATCTAGGCAGAATACTATGACTGTATCATAGGATATAGTTTCATCAAATTTTCAACCTAAGAAGAAAAATGTGTCCTCTAATTTTCTTCCTTGAATCAAGTTTTTTTAAAACATGATTCTCAAGAATTTAGATATTACTTTTCAAGTCTTGATCGCTCTTTCAAGTGCTTCATATTTCTGCAAAACTTTATTATACCAATTAGACCAAAGATTAAAAGTATTAAATATATTTAATCAAGAAAATATTTATAAATCAAAGTAAGTAATCATCAAAACCATATAAAAATTCTACATGAATAAACTTAGGGCTAACAATAAAGATCTCCTCATATAACTCAAACACACGAGATACATTACTTTGTTGGGAAAAAGATTCAGCAAGAGAATCCTAAATCTAATTAAAAGAGTCACAAAACTCAACAGTAGCTGCATTATAGGGCTCCACACTACGCCATAACCAACCCATAACAATAGAATCCTCACTCAACCAATCATCAGACAGAGAATTATTAGCAAAATGAGGTAAAGCGGTGAAATATTTCAGTTTTCGTTTCCCACGAAGGAAAACTTTCACCACATGTGCCCAAGCCAGGTTATTGAAACCATCCAACTATTTAGAAGTAATGGAGCGAGGCAAGTCATCCTCCTCACTCAAAGGAGGTTTAGAATCAGTGGAGGTAAAAGAAGCCTTAGAGGCAGCCATGAGAAACAAAAGAAACAAATACTAGAAGCACCAAAAGCACTGGAAACAGCCTCATAAGAGAAACCCGAAAGCACTGAAAACAACCAGAAATAAGGAAACCAACAAACCAGTGAGGATCAAACTGAGCAAAATCCAAGGGATAAAGGCCCAGAGGTGTTAGTTGGCACCCATAAAAGCAGATTCAAGCATCCAAAAGGTTTGTAATGTGTAGAAGAGCAGATCAAAAAAATAGGGCCAAAATTCCAAAAATTATCTAAAAAATGGAAAGACGTTGCAGATGATTTCAAAAAAATTATGGAAAAATTACTATAATACTCAGCACATGACTATGATTCAGGAAAATGGGGTTTCGACCTTCGGCAACTGTATAGAATGCTGACATCATTCGTACAGATGATGCTGTCAACCCTATCTCAGGCTAGCAAATTTTCTCTGTTGTTTTTTGATGGGTTTAAGATAAGGAATCGACATGCTCTGACACTAAGTTGAAGTGAAAACTAGGGTTAGAAAGACAAACAGGAAAAAGAGACAAAAGAAATTGAAGAATAAGGAGAAAATGTTTAGGGTTACGTGTCTGTTTCCCTACTCCTCATCATATATATGTATATAGAACAAAGTACCAATAAGACAAAAATATCCCTTATATAAAATAACACTCACCAATGATACTAATGGGCAAGTGGTGGGAAACAAAGAACAGAAATGAACTGTTGGTGAGAAGTTAACAGTTTCAGCACTGGAGATGAGATCGAGTCTAGAGAGATGATTTGATCAAGAGGGACAAAAACTAATGGCAGTACTAGTAGGGAGTATTATGGTTCTAGAGGACAGAGTTGTAAGGACAAGGGAAGGTCTCAATGGTGGCGGGGGAGCTGGTGAGGGAATTGAATGTAGTAGCTTAACCTCAAGAAAGTAGAAGATGGACCACATGAAACAGGACCTGATATAGTTGAAGTAAGGCTTTATTGAGTTGAATTCACTACAATGGAGAATGAGTGAATTTTATGAAAATGCATTGCATCGTAATTTAAACTTCTCTATTCTAAGAATGACATTAAGAAGCTGAATGTAGAAACTCCTTTTCTGTCTGCTGTTTTTTTCATTTTTTTGCTCTTTCTGTGGCAATGAAATGAGTAATGATAACAAAAGTAAAGGGGATGTTAGAGATAAGGATCAATAATCGTTCAGGGTTGAATCAAATAGCCCAAAATACAGAATACACCCAAAAAGCACAAAAGGATGAAGCAATTGCAATGGATTTTAAACCTATTTTGTCATAATCAATTGCTAAAAGCTTTTCTAGTATGCCCAATATTTGTTTTACATCTAGTGGAAGTGTTCGATTTTCTTTATCTTCTTGGTTCTCCAAACATCCATTTTGTGTATTTATATGTGTTTGACCTTTTGGGGAAAATACGAATCCCGGGAGACTACTCCAAATGGTCAATATAAGACACTGCAATGTTTTTGTTGTTTTTTTGGGGGGTGTTGGAGATTTATTGTAAAATAGCTTGCATATAGAAGACCATCGATCGAAGCCTTTCAAAGTGGATAAGATGACCATGACCTGTTCACGGGCAATTTGAGGGCCCCCATCTTATGTCTATCCATGGGAAGATGGTGAGTTTATGGTCACCCTCAACGATGATTATAAAGCCTTGAAGTTAATATGCCATTCTTTTAATGTCCCACTGTTGTAACCGAATCTCGCCTCAAGCAAAAAACCATTAAACCCAATAGCATAGCCTCTTCAAGGCCTTCTGGGAGAGTTAAAATTTCTGCCTCTCTAGCAAACCCTGGCAGCTGGTTTTGAGGAAGCAAGAATCCATTCCTTGTTGAATGTAACCCCAATTCCTAATTCACCTGGCTCCATAAGTGCTTTCACAGAAAATGAACTTAAGTTTCCCGTCCTGCGAAGGGTTCCAAGGTAAGGGCAAGGTTTAGAAATCATTAGAGTTTGTAGGTAATGGCCTTCCAGTCCCCTCAAAACTGAGCTCCAATGCACCCCTTAGAAAGCATTTCGGCATAAGCCCCAAAGGAGCTCTAACATAATACCTTTAATTTCCTCTTTTAGAGAATTGTTACCATTTTTTGAAAATTTGAAGATTTGTTACTTAATAAATAATCAGAATTGACGTTCATAGGTGCTGAAATGATTCTGTTTGAGGTAACATATCGGTTCATTGGTGATGACCACATAGTACCTTAGTTTGTTTGTGTGCTAACTCCAAGATTGTTTCTACCGACTCTAGAATTTCATTTCTTGCTTTTTGCATATTTTCAGGAAATACATTTCAAGCTTTCCGGGCTGAGCGAGAAGGCTCACTAGGGTCTCTTCTTGATATGATTGATAAATATTAAAATCATTCTGAAGTTGTCTCACTTTCTTTTTTTTTGGGTTGCCATCTATTTCAGGGATGAATTTCTGACCTCTTCTTTTTTTTTTTTTTAAATATATTACCTGCTTCACTGATCATGCCAATTTTAATTGCATTACATTCTTAAATTTGCATTTATTCTTGGCTGATTAAAGCTTTTAAATGAGAAGGTTTTTGAATGTCCTGCGGTTATGAAGTCAGTCCATTTTGTTTTGCACTGCATTTGAAAACTCATTCATACCCTTCAGAATGAAAATACTTCGGAAAGTGATGATATTTGCATTAACAGAAAGCTTTAATCATTCTATCATTCGTAGGATACAATTTTGTTGTCACTTTTTTCTTCTTTCCATTAAGTACGTAGACATCCTAACGTGCATATGAACTCTCTTGAATTGCATGACAGCTGCAATTCTTCTCGCTGAGGCTACTATACTGCTCAGTGGAGTTGATTTATCTCTACTCTCTATACTAATCAATGCTGTAGGAAAAGAAGAGGTGCTTGTGCAGGTACATTTGTTATAATTTTCATTTAGTTCTTTTAATTGCATCAGCTTATCTTTGGTGAAACCAAAGCTTTAATTTTCAAAAGATAAATATTTTTATTTTTTTAATACTTCGGTTTAAGATTTGAAGTTTGATTGCGAAGTACAACAAACTCTTGCGTGATTTAACTAGGGAAATTTCAATCATATCATCATGACATTCTGAAGTAGTACTCTACACTGAGAACTTGAACTTGTACTTTATGGTGTACTGGAGCATTTCAAGTAAGGATGGTAATTGAATCCGAAAAATTCAAACCCCACTTCATCACGCCCCTAAGAGAAAGGGTTTGGAGTATAAATAAATAGGTTAGGGCTAGGAATGAGAAAAAAACAAAACCTAATGCAGGTTTGAAATTGAGTAAGG
Source organism: Euryodendron excelsum (assembly GCA_033060915.1). Lineage (NCBI taxonomy): Eukaryota > Viridiplantae > Streptophyta > Magnoliopsida > Ericales > Pentaphylacaceae > Euryodendron > Euryodendron excelsum. Next base: position 9,349,966 of record CM065377.1, read on the forward strand.
TTAAGGTCACTTGAACCCAATCCCGCCTCGATTATGTTATAATATCCTTGAATAATCATATTATATTTAGTTATACAAAATATTCTTAGTATATAAATAAACAGCATAGTTCTAATGTTACTTCTTATTATTATATTGTAGTCTCTTTCTTTCTTAATTTTATATTGTATTATATTTAGTATAATTTACATTATTTTTTATTTTTAGAGATTTATTTTTGTTTAAAAATTTTATCCCGGTTAAACTCGTTTTAAGCCGAACCCCAATTAACTTAGGTAAGACAGGAGCGGGGTGAAGAGATTCAACCCGTTACGGATTTAGAACGAAGTGGGGGGGGAGGAGTTTTCCTATTAGGTGCGGGGTAGGGTTTAGCCAAACCCATACCGAACCCGTCCCGTTGTCATTCCTAATTTCAAGTACCACATTAATTATATTTATAAAAAAAATACCACATTACTTGCCAGCAATGTGAAAATTGCCTAGTTAGTTATGAAGGAACTCCTTTATTTCCGTTGCTCTGTATTTGGTTCTTGACAAAATTGAATCAAAGGAAAAAAAAAAAAAAAAAAGAATGCTTCCTTCACAACCAGTGTTTTAAAACTCGGACCGGATCGGCTAGTTCAACCAGTTGAACCATCACTCGGTTGAAAAATGGTCCGGTTAATCTTCAAAACCTATTTTGGTCAAAACCCGGTCAAAATTGCAGTTGAACAGTGATCTAGTCAATTGAATCGGTATTAAACCGTCCGGTTCAATATTTTAAGACAAAATTTTATGTTTTAAATATAAAAAATAGTGTAAAAAAATAAGATACTATTTATTATTATTAATAAATTAATTAATAACATAATTATGACATCACCGATTAATAACGGTTGACCGACAATTGAACCGATGACCCGTGATCCGATTACTTTTTCGGTTCATTCAAAGGTTCGATTTTTAAAACATTGTTCACAACCATGTTGTCACTAGACAGCTCTGTAGAAAATAAGATTTATAACTTTTTCTCGATGAATAATTCTGTACAAAATTTGGTAGGCTAAATCTCTGGACATGCCCTACATAATGTAGGATCCGTTTGTTTTGACTTGAACACAGAAAATATTTACTCGTAAAATAATTATCAAACTTTTGTTTTTATGTGTATGGCAACTATCTTAAAAGCTTATTCTAAAAAATAATTTATTAACTTTTATAGTTCACACAGTTCAAAGAATGAAAACAGAGTGAGCAAGGAAGCAAAAGGTTTGACATTGGAGGTTGTCTCAAGGTAAGCTCCTGAATTGGTAAGGTCTTCAATTTATATCAGAGAGTACCCCAATGGGGTTGAAGGCACAATTGAGATACCATTTCAGGGCTGTTGTCATAGAACTGCCCATCATAAGGCAAGGGATGCATAAGATGAGAGGTATGGCCTTGGGGACCAGGTCTTCATCGTTACAGATGGCGGCGGACAGATGGAGTTGGTCTAGCTCGACTGTGTTGCCATTCGAAAAGCAAAGGAGATGAAATAACTTTTGAGGATGAACAATACTTCCTTGTAAAATGACTTAACCAATCTACACAATGGGAAGTCATTTTTGTTCAATTTGTTAAACAAAAAAAACAAAAAAAAAAAACTTTTATGTAAGAAGTTATACTCCAATTATGTGCAACCAAACTTAGGAAAATGGGGATAAATTTTCGAGGAAACACTTTACGTCGAAACAAACGGAGACTCGGTACTCATTCAAAATTTCAGGGTAAACCATCATTAAGCAGGGGAAACAGGTGCTGTCATCTATCTCGACCAGTTTCCCTAGGCCTTGCGGCTTTCCAAAAGATGCTTCAGAGGTACACCTCCAATATTTTATGTTATCAGAAAAAAAGGGCGGGAGGGAAGACCAAAGCACATGTTTGCAAGCACTGCGGCCTCTTTGCTTGAAAAATATTACCTTGCCAACATTTCCCATTCAATTGTGAAGTTCTATGTTGTAGTGTTCTTGTAGATTAATTTGTTTTTTGTTTGCAGGTGACTGCCTTCATTCCTCTAATGTACGTATATGTGTGTGTGCACATACTATTCCTTGTTCAAGATTGGAATGTTGACCTTTTACTCATTCACTCCAAGCCAACCAAGTTCAGTCAGCTTGCTTATGATATGCTAGTATGTTTTTCCCCATTTCTTCTGCAATTAATCATTGTTTGAACTCCGAAAGATATCTATTTGATGTGTATTTTCTTCTTGAGGATGTTGGTAATAGTTCTCACTCAACATCTTTACCAGGATGGTTTCGCGATATGTGCCTCCAATTTTCTACAATTTTATTCGTGTTGATGTGGATCATAATACTGTCTTTGAAAAGGTCAGCCTTTTTCTGTATCATTTCTTGGTTGTCAGTATATTTTAGTGGGCTGGTCATACATATTGTTAGTTATACCCTTTGTTTCTGATATAGGAGTTAGCATCCATCCATCACCTCTGCAAAATGTGATGATGTTGTTGCTATGAGCTATTGGCTCCATTAAAAACAATATGATGGGTTGGGAATTTCAGGTTGGAAATAATTATTTCTTGTATTTGACAACCCACCCCAACCCAACAACCAACCAATCCCAAATTCTGGATGCTTGGGTAGCAGTTGCATGCTGGCTCATTTCTATCATTGTAGTCTTTGTAGAATGTGAAATGAAAAGTAGTTATTAGCATATGAAACCTAAAAGTAAGATCAAACGGAAATCAAGGGAGTTGTGAAACAAAAATTCCACAATAATGAACTGATGCTTTGTAGCTAAATTATGATGATTACAGTAATGCCCATTATACCAATGATGAAGCAAATATATTGGACTTTACTTTAGCATTACGTATTACCATAGTTTTTTTGCGCTTTTTGTTTACTAGAGAACTTGGAAATGCATGTGAAGGTCCAGAGAGGGAAGAGCTGCATCTGTCTTGACAATTGAGACTAGTCTATTGGGATTCAGCTAGGTTGGGCAAAACTACCTTTGTTTGAACATATTACATAGAAAAATGAAATACCACTCTGTTGTTGAAATTCTATCAGAAGACAATAACCCAATTGTATATTTCCCAACCTGCTCACTAAACATAAAGCAATCAAACACATTCAATAAATTTGTTGTGGATACTAGTGTGTGCATGGAACATAAAGCAGTTGGCATTAGGAAGCTTTCTCTTTGAAGAGTTTTAAGGGGAAAAATCTCTATGTTTGGTAGGGCTGGAGTCACAATTTTGCTTTTTCTCAATTTTTGGTATTTCTTGGGTTATGTCAACTTCACTTGTTGCTTTGTTTGATTCTTGGCCTTGGGGATGCAGGGATCGCACAATGAAGAAGGCATAGAAGGTGGCTCCATTGTGTGTTATGTGGTGCATTTGGAAGGAACGGAATAGAAAAACTTTTGAAGATTTTGATATTTAAGGCTTCTTTATTGCATTTGTTTCCTTTTTGGCTTTTGTGAGTCTTATTTTGCTCTGTTAGAGTTTACAGGTGATCTTCATTTTAATGGGGGCGTTAGGCTTGGGTATAGTACTTGTGCACTTAGGTATCTCTTTTTTGTGATGGTTGGTTCAATAAATTATTCTTAATTATAAACAATAGAATAAAATTTTGCTTTTTGTATAGGCTCTTGTCCTTTATTTATTTTTTTAAAATTTTATAATGTAAAAGAAAATCATGTTATCAATATTACAGGAGTCTAACCAATCTTCAAATTCTTGCCTGAGCATTAGCCATTTATAGTCTGATTTGGGAATGAAAAGATCCAACAAAGTTTATGTTCTAATTGAATGGAGCTAATCATAATTTGACCTTTTATCTTTCAGCACAACCGAAATCACTCAGGTGAGGTCAGTTTCAACTTTTTCATAATCCAAATCCAATCAGATTATGAACAATTCCGGGTTAAGTATGCTCTCCTGCTTAATCAATGTAAACAACCCTTTTATAGTCCACATTTCAAGTATATCTTTTGACGTCTTTATTATTCTGGCTTTCTGAAGCAATAATCTATTTGAATTGTGTGGTGGAGTTCGTTCAAGTCCACCACTTCATTGATGGTTCAGGCTTCAAGTTGGTTTACCCTCTGAACAAGCTCAATTGATCTTACAATTTGAAATGTGACAGTATCCACCTGATCCTCTCTTTTCTATTTCTATGTGCAGAGAAAGTGGAATATTGATGATGCAGTCCCATTATTTGGGAAAGGATTCAATAACATCTACCCACTTATCATGGTTATATACACCTTATTCGTTGCCAGCAACTTCTTTGATCGGGTCATTAATTATTTTGGAAACGGGAAGATATTCAGGTTGCAAAGTGAAGCTGATAACACAGATGGATTCGATCCATCGGGAGTAATTGTTTTGCAGAAAGGTGTGTAAACTGAGATCACATCTCTTGCTTGTATGTGGCATGTGTTTGGCAAGTTGTAATCCATTTGCATTTTGCAATTATAGCCATTATGGAATTCTGAATTCAATGTTTCTTGCACCTGTGGGCTATAACACTTCTGGAAAAGAGAGAGAGAACTAAAAAATATAAGAGAACAGTTCACGTAATTTTTTTTCCCTTCAACCATTGTAGTAGTTGCTCAAATCTTTTCTTTTTTTTTTTTTTTTTTGTTTCCCTTCTATCTTTTCAGAACGTTCTTGGCTTGAACAAGGACATAAAGTTGGCGAATTCGTTATTCCACTAGTAAGGAATTTCTACAACGTTAGTGTGGATCCTGAGTCTGGCAGCAACAGCAAGGTATGTTTTTTAACCTAGTAATATAATAAGTTATTGCCTTCTGCCAGTTACAATTCTTTTTAACGTTCAAGGTTCTATATTTTTCCAATTTACAATTTTTACTACAGCGAGTGCAATAAGCTGAAGAAAGATGTATCCTTAGGAAAACAGGGTAGAATCAGGAAGGAACTCTAGCTTTTATGAAAGTAAGGGAAAGAAATGAATGGAATGAGCTCGTTCAGGGAAGCTTGTTTTGACAACAGTCAGTCGGCAATGTTTTCAAGAGTTTTTAAAAACAG
>CM065377.1:9365000-9660000 GCA_033060915.1 Euryodendron excelsum
ATTATATTTGGATAAATGGCTTAAAAAAGTTGTTTATGTCTAATTATGTTTTTTTAAAAAAGCTATTTGAAAACTAACTTATAAACATGTAATCCAAACACCCCTTTAGCGTTTTTTCAGTGTTCTTCAAGACTTCTTAACATCTTTAAGGGAAAGGTATCTAAGGTCGCACGAGTTCCAGGAGCTCAACATCCAGATTCGTGACAGTTGGTATTAGAGTTTTGGTTCAAGAATGCTAAGATGGCTACTTATTCAGATGCCACCAATATTTATATGGAGCATGGTGCTCAAGAGAAGGAAGCAATTCGTCCTACTATCGGCAAGGCGCAGAGGGACAAGTCAAAAAACATCATGTCTTCTTTGGAGGCAAGACTCACAAAGGTAGAGCTTGCCATGGCTAATAATCGAGTCAAGATTGAGGATACGGACTAACGCATTGACGGACTCAAAAGTGGTCATAAGGAGTTCCATGAGGAGATGCAAGGTGCCCTCAACTCTACGGCGAAGTAGGTAGGCGAAGTAGGGGAGAAAATACCTGCTTGTTGAAGGCAAAACTTGAAGTGCCATTTTAAGCCGTAACTCAGCATTGACGAAAGATAACCCCTGAACAAAAGGGGTGCTTGGCTTGCTTTTTTAAAAAAACCTATAAGTCATAAGCTATTCCAAACTTAAGCTAATTCTAAAAAGTTATTTTTTTCAGCGGGAGCTAAATACAGTTTAAAAAAGGCATAAGCTACTAAAAAAGCCACCTTCCCTAAGGGTCATATCACTTAATTACGGGTGGAAATTGGGCGGGTTGATCTGGGCCTATACACAAAAAAATTCTCATTGGTCCCAAAACCAAATCTCAAACTTGCGCAATTAGGAAAATTGCATTCTCAAGCACTCCCAACATAAAATTTATTTAATATATAATTTTCTTCTCTATAAATAATATTGAATAACATAAAATTTAATTACCGATAAATATGTATAATATTAAAATATAAAAATATATTATTTTATTATATATATATATTAGACCAAGCTTCAAAACAATTCCAAAGCCAGCCCATTAAACTATTAGGGCCTAAAAAAATTTTCAAACCCTATAACTCATAGGCGGGCCTATCGGGCTCTCACCCTTACACTTAACCCTGCCCATATATCTATATACACGTAAAATGATCATTAAAGACAAACAATTTCAATTAGCTATGAGTTAGGGGGTTCCCAAGTCAGGTTGGGTAGTAACCCACTGACTGAACCACCAAAATCGGATTTAGAAAAATTAAAATTGATTTGGACTCAGTTTCAATTCGGGTTGGGTTGGTTTTGTTGCAAAAAAAAAATAATAATAAGTACTTAAATAACAAATAAATAAAAGCACCTAGTAAAAATCTATACACAATTAAAATTCAACCATTACGTACAATTCGGGTCAATTTTAGTTCGGGTTGGGTCAAGTTTAGCTAGTAATTCACTAACCGAACTGTCAAAATCAAATTCACAAACATTAGAACCGATTTCGACTCGATTTGGGTTCGGATTGGGTCAAACGGGTTGACATGTCAGATGTATTTTTTAGCAGCCCAACTAGCAGTCAGTAGAACAAAAACCAAAAGTTAAAATGATCAATCAGCTAAATTTGCTAATGAAGTAGAATAAAAATGAAACCTGAAATGGATATAGCGAAGAAGAGAACCACATACAATTCTTGTAATAAAGTCTAAAGACGAATGTTTTTCGATGACTAAAATCTCAGTGGTAGAAAACCCAAAATTCAGATGAACTAGAATGGCAAGAAAATTATAAAATTTCATAACTAATCAATTTTAGATAAACACAAAAATCCTAATACTCAAATTATGAACGATTTTGCTATGTACCATAGCCCTGTACCACAGCTAGTGTGTGTTGTGTGTGTGTGTGTGTGAGAGAGAGATTTTATTCCAGAAAATACGGAGCTTGGGTAATGAGGGGACGAGTTGGCTGGTGCGCACTTGGTGGTAGGGCGTGGGCTTTGGTGAGGGAGGAGGGTGGCTGCAGGATGAGGCTAGGAATTTCTCTTTCAGGGGCCAAGAACAAATCTATGGAAAAAAAAAATTCAACTACTAATGCAAGATTTAATATACCAATATAAAAAGTAACATCCATTCAGTCTTAATTAAGATATAATGAGTGTATGACAATATGGTACCACCAAAAAAAAAATTAATACACATCAATTATAGTCGATGACACTTCATTGTATGAAATTCATCTATGATTTAATCTTCACTAAAAAAAAGGACAATACCATAAAAGCTCAAGGAAAAATTGCATCAAAATTTTAAAAACTAACTTTTGAAGTGAAGATTGAAAAGATTGAAAAGCTTTTCTTTATAGTGGTGGCTTATTCTTCAGACAAAAATAAAGCTGTGTTTTTTTTCTAAATTTTAACCTAAATATCAATAATTGGGTATGGATAAACATAAGACTTGGGCTACATTCGAAAAAATCACAAACAAATAAAACATAAGCCCTAATAGCAACAAAAATGGGCCACAATATAAAATTATACAAAAAAAAAAAAGATCATTTTATTGTGTAAAAGTTTTTTGCGTTGATTTTATACTAACTATAATATTTTTTAAAATTGGGGGACCATTTTACTATGTTAAAATAATTTTGCCTCAATTTTTAAGGCATCTAATGGAGGTTTAGTCTATACATGACTTCGTCCATGGCTGGCATGCTATGTGAGTGGTCAAGGAGGAGGTTGGTGGGCAGTGAAGGAGGGAGGGGAGGTGTTAGAAATCAAAATTTTATAAAATAAATTTAACAATTGGATTTACATAACCCAACTAATAGTGTAAGGTTTTTGGTAACGTCGCACATTGACAGGTTATATAATCCCAAAGGTCAAATTCAACATATGAATATGACTAAAATTAAATTAAACAAACTCCTAACACAATGAAATAACTTTGTACTAAAAAAAAATACGGTAAGCCCAAAGTTCATATTAAAAAAAAAGGGGTTTCTTTTGTGGCAATCAAAACATGAGTTTACTGATTTAAAAAAAAAAAAAACAAACAAATTAAAAAATAAAAAAAAAAACAAAGGAGAAGATTCCCGAATGTCACCCACTCTGCACCTCCCTTTTGATTTCACAAATTTAAATTGGGATATGTATGTATGTATGTATGTATACATGCGCGTATATATATATATGTATATATCTAAAAAAAAAAAAGAATTCCAGATTGAGAGGGCGGTGAGCATAAAATTCAACATGTGAATATATTAGGTTTATTCTAGAACAAAACATGGGGATCATCATGTTGTCACCCATGATTGCAATAACTACTCACGTTCAACTCATCCATGTGAAGTGGAAGAGTGGTTAAACCATTATAAAAGACAAAACAAAGTCTGACAAAAAGCAAGAAAGAGGGGATACAAAAAAAATTACAGAAGAAGAGCAGAACACCGAAAGAAAAAAAAAGAGAGATCTACGCTACAAAAAAAAAAAAAGAAGAAAAAAAAATAAGAAGGTGAGATTAAGAAGAAGCGTACCTTTCAGAGGTATAAAGTCGTAGTTTTCTTCTTCTCTGTTCTGATGTCTCTTTTGTGCGTATGTACATATATATATATATATGTCACTCTCTGTCTTCTCTCTTTTTTTTTTTTTTTCCCCTTGTTCTGTAATTAAAAATTTTTGTTTACATAAGATCCCCTTTTATAAAAGTTTCGGTTAGAACGTTCGAGTCCGAAACAAACTCTGATTTGAACGTTCAAATCCAAAACAGACTACAAAATAAAAAAATTTTTTAATCTTATGTGAAAACGAAAACCCAAATGGAAAAGGAGTTGTAGATTTTTTTTAAACAAAAAATCGTGTGGGTTAGTTGTTAAAGGATTTGTATTCGATTATCTTCCGGTAAATGTAAACTAATTCTAATCCATTTGGCTCATCTACTCCTTTTGGTGTAATGACCCAAAAATAGATTAAGGCTTTGCTAATGTCTCAAATTTTTTGGGTATGTAACACATAATATATGTATATATATACATGATGGTCCATGTACCCTCACAATTTCAAGCGGCTCCACTGACAGCTCACATGCCCTCAAAATTTTAAGCCTCCAAGTCGGCTTACGTGCCCACAAATTTCAAGCCTCAAAGGCTCCAAGTCGGCCTACGTGCCCACAAATTTCAAGTCTCGAAGGCTCCAAATCGGCTTAAGTGCCCATAAATTTCAAGCCTCAAAGGCTCCAAGTCGGCCTATATGCCCACAATTTTCAGCCTTTTAAGGTGTTAATTTCCCCATGTAGCAAATATGAATAATTGATTGTTTGAATTAAAAAAAAAAAATCATTGTCAATTATGTAAATATTTTCTACGAGGGTGACGTTGTTTCACATGTGAAACTAATAAAAATTATGTACTGCCCCATGTTGGTAACAATTTAAAATAGGGCAGATAATACATAACTTTCATTGCAAGGTCCAACTGTGGATTTTATACTTCCAAAACTTCAAATGTTTGAGGTCTTAATTTCGCATCAGTTTAAGGGCCAAACACTGTTAAAATTGCTAGAAATATTGATGTTCAGTTAAAGATTCATTAGTTATTTTCTTAGACCCAAACTTCTTGGACGTGTAAGTAAATTATTGGGCCGGTTTAAATTTGTAGCCCAATAAAACAATGGTCCGATCAATTGTTCTATAAAGGTTAGCAAGCTTAATAAGGCTAAAAGATGCAAAATTGGCCTTTAAGGCCCAAATTACAAAGTTACCAAGACTGTCAATTACAGTCTGGCTTTGGGCTTTGTTAAATTGCTATTGCTATTAAAAGCCCATTTCTCTCGGCCCATGGTTTAAGTTGACTGACCCAAATTCTTTTGAAGGCATAGACTTTGAAGCCTTTGTAATTAAGGCTTTAAAAGAAATTCTGGCAAAGTGCATGATGCCCAAGGGGCCAGCGTGCAATTTCCTACATAGACTTGCTAAATGTTGTAATTTCTCTAGACTGACATGTCATATATCATACTACTACTAGTAGTTGATGGCAGTGCAGTGCAGTGCAAAAATATAAATGCTAAATCAAATCTAGCCAAGATAGAAGGTCACCAACAAAAATAAAAAACAAAATAAATATATATTATATTCTTTAGAACTACAATAGACTTGATTCCAGTCCGGACTTGTCCCGACTCGGATACGTAAGCAACCCACTCAAATGGGTACAGTCACAACCTTTGTGAACCAAATAGTTCACCCAAATTAAATTCACACAAAAATATTATATTCTTTAGAGCTACGATAGACTTGATTCCAGTCTGGACTTGTCCCGACTCGGATACGTAGGCAACCCACTCAAATGGGTACAGTCACAACCTTTATGAACCAAATAGTTCACCCAAATTAAATTCAAACAAAAATATTATATTCTTTAGAACTACGGTAGACTTGATTCCAGTTCGGATTTTCTCCCGACTCGGATACATAGGCAACCCACTCAAATGGGCACAGTCTTAACCTTTAAAAATCCAAATATTCACTTCACGAAAATTTGTTACAAAAAAAAAAAAAAATTAGTTACATCCTATTAAGTTGGAATCAAAGGGTATTCCCTTGAAACAAGGGATTGTAATTAAGAGATACATTATATCTTGAATGGGTCCGACCTACACTTTAAGAATTCACGTGATATATTATTATATGAGTGAGATTATATTAATGGTTGTTCAATTAAATATTACTTATTAATATTTTTGCTTAACATAGTTTTTGGCACGCCCAGTGAGACCCATTCTCCTTTTCATCTCCAACTTAAAGATTAATTATTTGGTGTTACCTTTTCAGGAATTGCAATGGCACCAAAGATTGTGATCTACTTTCACAAGATCCAAGCAGTAGCACATGGAGCTACTAAACGAGGTGGTTGCCGCACAACTTTTACACTTTACCGCCCGTCCTTGGCCATCACCCAAGTTGCTTCCAAATTCACTCCAATCTTGGCCGCTCCGAAAGCCGTCAAAAAGGAGTGCACAAAGGCAACTCCGGTAATGGTATCCAAGGTCATTTTAAAGAAGCGCAAGACTTCGCACAAGAAAAGTGGGAAAGGCTTTGCAAAGAAATTGGTTAAAGTTGAAACTGTTGCTTTTAAGACAAAGCCAAAGGCTGAGGCTCAACTACTTCCAAACCAAATTTGGATTGGGTCAATCCCAAGTGAGTTGCCTTCCACAATGTCTGTGATGGCAACATCGATTCAAGAAGACAAGAAAATGCCCAGCCCTTCACCAAAGGTAGAGGTGGCGAAGACTCCTAAGAGAATTGAAGTTCTGTCAAAGCCTAAGAATGTTGAGCTCTTTACAGTATCAACTAAAGGAGCAAAAACTTTCAAACTCTCTGAGGGGTCAACCTCGACTATCACAGAGAACAACAAGAAAGGCAAAAGGCCAAAGAACAAAAAAGGATTAAAAGGTAAAGAACAGATACCTCAAATCCCTAATACTCCAAAGGCAGCTCTAGATCCACTTTCTGCTTTTAGCGCCGAGAAGTCTAAAGGTGCTAAGTCAGAAAAGGAAAAAGAGAAATGGGCATTCTTTTCAGGATTTCTACTGGCAAAGGAAATGCAACATGTACATGAGGTACCCTTTATGCCGACAGATAATACAAGGCCCTACAATGGTCCAGTTACTCGGTCAAGGGCACAAGTTATGCCAAAATTCACTCTCAAAGAATCAAGCATCTTAAAGAAGTCACCTAATAAAAAATAACCAACTGTGGCGTTTGAAGAATTATCAATGTCAAGTGGAGTAGAAAGTCCAAGGAAGTCAATGAGCTCAGTAGCAAGTTGCGAGAATCCTCTCTATGGAGATTCAGAATCTCTATTTGAGGAAGATGATTTTCCACCTGAGTTGATTTCTAAATTTCAAAAGGTGACAACTGAAGAAGAATCCCAATGTACGGATATGCCCGTGCTCATGACTGGTACAACCAGCTTTGAAGAACAAGTACAGGAAATGCAACGAAAATTGGCCGAAAAAGATGCTGAAATTGCTGCTTTGGCTGCTCAAGTGGCTACTCAAGCAAGTACATCAGCACAAGAACATATGCACCCTTCTGAGCAGGACCAAACATCGGCAGCACCAGTAGTGCAAGCTGATCTGAGAAGATTGATAGTTGAGGGGATCAGGGATTTTCAAGCATCTATGACTCCTCCAGTAGTTGGATATCGTAAGCCATACCCTACTCATTATGATACAATTCCATTCTCTCCTGGTTATCAAAAACCCCACTTTGAGAAGTTTGATGGAATCAACGGGTCACCGCAAGAACATTTGGCCCATTTTTACTCTGCCAGTGGGGAGTCAACTCAATCAGATGCCTTGTTGATAAGGCAATTTGTACAATCCCTCAAAGGATCAGCATTCACTTGGTACACACAATTACAACCAGGTTCTATCCTTACTTGGGATGACATGCAAAGGGTATTCTTAGCTCAATTTGTAAGTTCAAAGAAGAAAGTATCCATCATCGATCTAGCAGACGCTAGGCAAAAGTCAAATGAAAGTGTAAATGATTTCATCACAAGATGGAGAAGTTTAAACCTTCAATGTTCAGAAAAGTTAACTGAACAATCTGCTGTACAGATGTGTTATAACAACTTGTTACCAGAAATAACAACATTTGTGGGTACTGCAGAGCCCCAAACATTTGACGCACTCGTCTCAAAGGCCAGCAATGTTGAAAGACAAATTACTCGACAAAAGAGTTTAACTCAAAAACCAAAAACTTCAGATGAAAGAAAGGCTGAAAGTAATAAGAAGCCAATGAAGAAAGGAGAATCAATGGCTACATTTGTTAATACCAAGGAAAACAACAGTGGTAGAAATAAAGAGCAGGCAAAAAGACCTTCTTTAAAAGAAAGATAGGAGGTGAAATATAGTTCCCATGATGATGATGTGGAGGCTATCTTCAAGCAGTTGATGAAAGAAAAAGCTATAAAGTTACCTGAACCAAAGAGACCTTCCGAAGTTGACAAAATTGATGATCCAAAGTATTGCCCTTATCACAGAATTATTAGTCATCCACTCAAAGAATGCTACGTTTTGAAAAATGTCATTCAAGTAATGATTACAAATGGGGAACTTGTTATTGAAGAGTCTTCTCCTTCTAAGGAAGCTGTTGTAACTTCAAACACTATATCTTTGGTTGAGGATGACAAAGATAATTCTTTTCCCATAGTTTCACTCCCTGAGGGGGCAATTCGAGTACCATTCCAAGTTGATGGTGAAGTCTCGTATGCTTATGCTTATCCTAGTATGCCTCGTGCAGGCAAGCCGGGGATACCTACATTTTATGAAGTTATGACAGAACCTAACTTGAATGTTTGGAATGATACTTCGGGGTCAGAAATTGGAAGTGTTGATGAATGGCAAACATGTATCAGCAAAAGGACAAGAAAGATACTACTGGCCGCTGCAAAATCTTCAAAGCGCCCAAATATGGTTGTTGAAAGGCAAAAACCAACAGGGCGAAAGTCAATAAAGAAGAACCAAAAGAAGAAGTCTTCAAAGAAAGTCAAACTGCCTCTTGAGGTAGAAAGCATTCAGCCTACTAAAGTACCAATAACACTTTCTGAGTATTTACCAGCTGAATTTTTCAAAGATAAAAGCATTGAAGAGAATGAACAAGTTGCTCAAAACTACATGGTGGAAATTAAAGAGAATGATACTCTGAATCAAGAAGCGGATGAAATAACCTTACGCTCTGGTCGACGTCTTCTGTCACCACAAAAGCAGAAATAGAAAAAGTCTCCTTCTTCTTCAGAATCATCAAAATCTGATTTACCCACAACTAAAAAAGTAAGAGAGTCTCCTAAGATACATGCAAAGCCTTGTTCACGGAATGCACCACCTCCAGTTAAATATGATGTCTTAGCACATCTTAAGCGTATTCCGGCTCTTCTAAGTGTTTATGATGCCTTACAATTATCAAGGGAGCTTAGAAAGGCATTAATTCAAGCTTTAATCAGCCCTGATCTTTATGTCGATGATGTCAATTCATTACCAATGAGAGAACTTTGTGCTGACTGTATGGCTTGCATCACTTTTACTGATAGTGATTTACAGCTTGGATCAGAGCATCATAATCGTCCTCTTTATGTCTCTGGGACTATTGGAGATACTTTGATTACCCGAATCATGCTTGACTGTGGATCTGCAGTCAATTTGTTGCCTTTAAAGATGCTACGATTAATAAGCATGTCAATTTGCCAATTATCACCATCAAATTTAACAATTCAAGGGTTCAACCAAATGGGACAAAAGGCATTGGGCACTATTGAACTACAAATGCAATTTGATGAGCTGCATACATCGGCATTATTTCATGTTATTGATGCTGATACCTCATATAATGCTTTGCTAGGCTGTCCTTGGATTCATGTGAACAAAATTCTTCCCTCAACACTCCACCAGTGTTTCAAGTTTGTGATACAAGAAAATGGTGAGCTAGTTGAAAAGAAGATTATTGCTGATTCTAACCCATTTGGCATTGAGGAGGTAAATTATGCTGATGCAAAGTTTTATACAATCAAGTCTCCAACTCCTTCTTGTGCAAACGAGGTTAAAAAGAAAAAGAAAGGGGAAGATTTTAAGTCTGTAGCTTTACCGTCTTCATCTAAAATCAAAAGTGTCCAAATCAAAGTGAACTCCTCAAAAAGAAGAGAAAGAAGTTCAGCTTCAAAAGTGTCCAAGTCAAAATTTGTTTTGAAATGTATAATGAAGGATCAATAACAATTAGAGCAGGTGACTATGCTGTCTGCTCAAGATACTTCAGCTCAAGAGACAATGGCAACATTAACTACAAGTTACACTTGTCCTCTTCGGAAAATAAATCAATTAATTCCAGAAAGTTTGGTGATTACAACCACATTCGAGGATGGGAGTCATGATAGGCGTGTTGTCTATCAAAAGAAGACATTAATGCTCACATCAGCATCTTTAGTTGGTACATCAAAATTGAAGCCCAAGAAGAAGAATTTTTTCTCTAAACAAGAAAATAAGAATGTCCTTGTTCGTCAAGAAAACGACATGCTCAAAGCTGTTGTTTCTGAGCCTACAGTTTTCACAGACCAAAAGAAAGCAATGTTTGTGGGTGATAATGATCAAATCAAGCCGCGAGTTTCAGTCTTTGAAAGACTTCAAGGTTTTTCTAGTTCTAAGCCTTTAAAATTCAAAAAGAACAAGAAGTGGAAATTGAAAAAGAAAATGCAAACAGATGTCAAGCCCAATTTCACTGTGAAGGCTGACAAAGAAGGTAAAGTTGATGAAAACATAGAGAAGATTGCACAAGTTAATTGTGTATCTTTTGAAGAAAATATGCCAGAAGACTCCTCTAGTCAAGAACAGGATGTCCATCTTGTACAAAATGAGTTGCTAGAGAACCAACATGTCAATGAAAATACTATAGAAATGAAAGAGAGTGTTATCCCTTCTACGATTAGTATTTTTGAACCTCATCCAAGAAAAGATACAAATAGCCCAATTGAAGAAGAAAAGTCATCAATCAATTCTTTACTCCAATTGTGGAATTGTATAAACTCCTGGGAGCTTAGAAAGGAAGAAATTCGAGATGTTGGATATACTTCGGATACCGAGGTTGTGAAGTACTCTCGAAATTGGGTAAGGTTTCAAAGTCATGCACGAAGGCTTACAGGGTACCAGTCAGATGATGAACTATGGTTTCGACTTGGTAGACATCCTAAAATATGAAATTTCTTCAATCCTGATGAAGATGATTTTCTGTACAATCCCGGAAGTCCATACAACAACTCTCCAGTACAGACATATGATGGGGAAAGTATAGGTAGTGACTACTGTTGCTACAATGACATCATGTCATGTGATGAAAATCTGGAAGAGACTGCACAAGTTAATTGTGTCTCCATTGAGGAACACCCATCAATAGACTCTTCTACTCAAGAGAAAGACAACAGTTCAATGGATGAAGATTCCCCTGAATTTATTGAGATAATTCAACCTGCACCACCTCAGATAGAAGATGGTGGCCAGGCCACTGTTGATGAACTCAAAGAAATTAACTTCAGAACTGTTGAAGATCCTAAGCTTATATTTGTCAGTGCTCTTCTCTCCGAAGAAGAATTAACTGCCTATCGAAGTCTGCTTTGGGAGTATCGAGATGTATTTGCTTGGGTATATCAAGAAATGCCAGGATTAGATCCTAAAGTTACAGTCCATCGATTATCCATCTCAAAAGAAAAACTCCCTGTAAAGCAAGCTTAACGTCGTTTTCGACCAGAGTTGATGGTGCAAATAGAAGAGGAGGTTGAAAGATTGATAACTGCTGGTTTTATCCGAGAAGTTCAATATCCAACTTGGCTTGCAAATATTATGCCAGTTAAAAAGAAAAGTGGACAAGTTCGTATCTGCATAGATTTCAAAGATCTAAACGACGCATGTCCAAAAGATAAATTCCCACTCCCAATCACCGAGTTGTTAGTAGATGCAACTACTGGATTCGGCGCTTTATCCTTTATGAATGGGTTCTCAGGATATAACCAAATAAACATGGCACCTGAAGATGAAGAGCTTACTACCTTCCGCACTCCTAAAGGGATATTTTGTTATACAGTAATGCCTTTTGGATTGAAAAATGCGGGAGCCACTTATCAGCGAGCCATGACAGTTGTCTTTAAGGACATGCTCCATAATACACTTGAATGTTATGTGGATGATTTGGTTGTTAAAACTAGAAAAAGAGCTCAACATCTAAACGATTTGAGAAGAGTTTTCGAAAGACTCCGAAAATACTAACTCAAAATGAACCCCTTGAAATGTGCATTCGGGGTAACATCTGGAAATTTTCTTGGTTTTGTTATCAAACACCGAGGAATTGAAATTGATCCCACAAAAATCAAAGCAATTTTGGAAATGCCTCCTCTTGTGTCAATTACGTGGACTTCAAGGACGATTAGCTTACATAAGGAGGTTCATCTCAAATTTATCAGGACGGTGTCAACCTTTTACCAGATTGATGAAAAAAGATGTTCCTTTTGTATGGGATCAAAGTTGTCAAAATGCTTTTAATAGCCTCAAGGAATATTTGACAAAACCTCCAGTTTTAATGGCTCCAATCAAAGGACGAGCATTAATTCTATATATTGCAGCTCTTAAACGCTCTTTGGGGGCATTACTTGCCCAAAATAATGACGACAAGAAAGAAAATGCTTTGTACTACATTAGTCGAACACTTGTCGGGGCAGAGCATAATTATTCTCCCATTGAAAAAATTTGCTTGGCATTAATCTTTGCTGTCCAAAAGCTAAGGCATTATTTGCTTGCGCATCCCGTTACATTAATTTCAAGAGCTGATCCATTGAAATATTTGATGTCTAAACCATTCTTGTCTGGTCGACTAGCCAAGTGGTCCTTTCTATTGACAGAGTTTGACATCCCATTTGTGCCTCAAAAAGCAATAAAAGGTCAGGCACTTACTGTTTTTCTCGCAGCACATCCAATGCCTGATAACATGCAATTACCAGATGACTTCCCTGATGAAGAAATGTTGACAGTTGTGGTTTCATCATGGCAATTGTTCTTTGATGGGGCATCAAGAAGGAAAGGAGCGGGGGCAGGCATTGTTTTCGTGACTCCTTCCGGGGGTTTAATTCCATATTCATTCTCTCTTTTGGCATTATGCTCCAATAATGTGGCAGAGTATGAAGCCCTAATCATTGGTCTAGAAATAGCATTGGAAATGCAAATTAACTATTTACAAGTGTATGGTGATTCTCAATTGATCATCAAACAATTGAACGGCGAGTATGAAGTCAGAAATGAGAATTTGATATCTTATCACCAAAGAGCAAAATATCTAGTTTCTCAATTTCAAAAGATTCATATTGATCATGTGCCCAGGTCAGAAAATGATAAAGCTGATGCATTGGCTAATTTGGCAGCATCTTTGACTTTACCCGAACAAAGGGATATACAAATCACAGTCGGGGAACGTTATCTGCTACCCTCAGCACTCAATCGCATTGATGAAAGAGAAATTACAAATGCAGTAAGCGTTTGTGAAATTGAAGAAGATCCAGATTGGCGTCAACCATTCATTGATTATTTCTTACATGGAAGATTGCCAATTGACCCAAAGAAAAGAGTTGACCTCCGACGACGAGCTCTTCAATTTGCATATCTAAATGACACTTTGTATAGAAGGTCTTTCGAAGGAATCCTTCTAAGGTGTTTATCAAAAGAAGAAGCTGCTCAAGCCCTTCATGAAACTCATAGTGGAACTTGTGGTGCACACCAAGCTGGCCGTAAACTTGCTGGGCAATTAACAAGGTTAGGTTACTATTGGCCAACCATCGTTCAAGATTCAATGAAGTTTGCCAAAACATGTAAGGTGTGCCAGCTTCATGGAGATTTCATACATCAACCTCCATAACCACTTCATCCTTCTATGTTATCATGGCCCTTCGAAACTTGGGGTCTAGATGTTATGGGTCCTTTCAAACCCCCATCTTCACGTTCTCACCAATACATATTGGCCGGGACTGACTATTTTTCGAAATGGGCTGAAGCAGTACCACTAAAAGAAGTGAGGGCTATTGATGTCGCAAATTTCATTAGGAATCACATAATATATCGTTATAGAATTCCTTCAAAAATCATTTCAGACAATGCCCTCTATTTCAAAAGTGCAGTAATTACAAAGTTGACTGAAAAATTCAAGTTTCAACATGGACGTTCTGCAAGTTATAATCCATCTTCAAATGGTCAAGCAGAAGCTTTCAACAAAGTGCTCAGTAAAATCCTTAAAAAGATGGTCTCAAAGAATAAAAGAGACTGGCATGAACGTCTTCCTAAAGCTTTATGGGCATACAGGACAACTGTCTAAACATCTACTGGTTGCACACCATACAGCCTTATTTATGGTTCAGAGGCTGTACTTCCATTAGAAGTGCAATTGCCATCCCTCAGAATTGCTACTTAACTCACAAATCCAGATGATAATGCTAAAATCAGATTAGCAGAGCTTGAGGCACTTGACGAGAGAAGGCTTAATGCCCAGCAAAGACTTGAAATCTACCAAGCCCAAGTGGCCGGTTCTTTTAACAAGAAGGTCAAATACCGATCTTTTTCGGTGGGTGATTTGGTTTTAACAGTGAAACGGCCAGTTGTCATTACAAGAAGAATGAAAGGAAAATTCGAAGCAAAATGGGAAAGGCCATATGTTATCACTAAAGTTTTTCCCAAAGGAGCATATGAACTTTCAGATTTAGAAGGCAAATGTATTTATTCCTGTGTTAACGAAAAATTCATTAAGAAGTTCTATGCTTAAGAGAAAAAGAAGAAGCTCCTTGTCGCACGAGCCTAAACTGCATGATGCCTCTCAAGCTCCTTGTCGCACGGGCCTAAACTGCATGATGCCTCCTAAGCTCCTTGTCGCACGAGCCTAAACTGCATGATACCTCCTATGCTCCTCGTTGCACGAGCATAAATTGCATGATACTCCTGTCTCACATGAGTTTAAACTGTGAGGGGCTGCAAAAAAAAAATAAAAAATTCATTGAACTACGGATGACTTGATTTCAATCCGGATTTTGTTTCCGATTTGGATACGTAGGCAGCTTGAAATTTTATTTCTAGTTCAGTCATTTTAACAAAAAAATTATATTTTCCAAAGTTGAACTACATTTTGACTTGATTCCAATCCGGACTTTGTTCCTGATTCGGATATGTAGGCAGCTTGGAATTTTTATTTCCAGTTCAGTCATTATTTCAAAACAAAAAAAAAAAATGTTTTCCAAAGTTGAACTACATTTTGACTTGATTCCAATCCGAATTTTGTTCCCGATTCGGATATGTAGGCAGCTTGGAATTTTTATTTCAAGTTCAGTCATTATTTCAAAACAAAAAAAAAAAAAATGTTTTCCAAAGTTGAACTACATTTTGACTTGATTCCAATCCGGATTTTGTTCCCGATTCGGATATGTAGGCAGCTTGGAATTTTTATTTTAAGTTCAGTCATTATTTCAAAACAAAAAAAAAAAAAAATGTTTTCCAAAGTTGAACTACATTTTGACTTGATTCCAATCCGGATTTTGTTCCCGATTCGGATATGTAGGCAGCTTGGAATTTTTATTTCAAGTTCAGTCATTATTTCAAAACAAAAAAAAAAAATGTTTTTCAAAGTTTAACTACATTTTGACTTGATTCTAATCTGGACTTTGTTCCCGATTCGGATATGTAGGCAGCTTGGAATTTTTATTTCAAGTTCAGTCATTATTTCAAAACAAAAAAAAAATGTTTTCCAAAGTTGAACTACATTTTGACTTGATTCTAATCCGGACTTTGTTCCCGATTCAGATATGTAGGCAGCTTGAAATTTTTATTTCAAGTTCAGTCTTTATTTTTTTTTTTTTAAAAAAAAAGTTTTCAAAACTGAGCTACATAAGACTTGATCCTTTACAGCTTAAAACATTATTGTTTTGTCAATGATGTGTCAAATTGTGAAATTGATGAAATTCTCACATTCCAAATCAACATTAAATAAAATGGAATAATTGAACTAGTAAAAATAGAAGTTCAAATAAACATGAGTTAAAAAAATATATAAATGAATAATAACTACTCATTCTTTTGTGAAAAATAAATTCAAAGAGTCACGGATATTGTGAACAGCCACTTTGTGAGCTTCGAATGCTTGCATCTTCTCTTTTCCAGCTTCCACAAGAGCTTTTTGGAGATCTGCCTCAAGTGTTCTTTGCTCCTCAAGTGAAGATTGCAATTGGATAATTTCATCTTGAACTTCTGTCTTGTCAGTTTCCAATTGACTTCTTAAAACTTTGATTCTAGCTTCCTCCTCCAAAATTTGTACTTCCTTGTCCTGAAGAACTTCTGATTTCTTCAAAGCCTCAGTCAGGTCTGACTTCAATTTCTGTTGGATATCCAAACAACCCTCATGATATTCTGTTAAGATCTTAATCTGACTGATGTCAATCTTCTCCAAAGTATTACCATCTTGAGTTATGGTTTCGGAGAAATCAAATAGTTGTCTGACTTTGCTAGCAAACCAATCAACTTCGTCTTTCCCAGGAGCAAATTCAACAATGTTCTTATGGATCACATTTAATGATTTCATGATTCTAGGACGTAGCTCCAATAAAGCTTTTGGTGATGAAGTAGAAGATAATTGTGCAGCTATTTGTTTCATAAGACTAATAACAAGGTCCCTTACCAATGCATCAGTCTCATCTCCATCATTTGTCATAAACTTTCTTGAAAGCTCTTGCAATGAAAAATTTGTCTCAGTTGGCTTTTCAAAATTGGAATCTTCTAGCAATTCAGATTTATCTATAGATGATTCTGCAATCTCAAGAGGCTGATCATAGGATATATCTGCTATGGGGTCATCATCACCTTCATAGTCAACCTGTTCAACCTCCATTGTAGATTCATCTTCAGGGACATTTATTTGTGAGGAAGTTTCAATCTTTTCATCATTACCAATCTGAAAGTCTTTAAAAGAAGTCTTAGGCTCGGAATTATCAGACTTATCTGAATCATCAGATTTGTTGTAACGGGCTCTTTTGTAATCCTTATCACTAGATGAATCATCTTTGTCACTAGGAAAACTCTCTACATGAGCTCGAACTTTGGCCTTCTTACCATCATGATAATTCTGACTTAAACTCACATCACGCTTCTCTGTAGTCGTGTCAAGCTTTGGAGTAACCGCATCAGGTCTCGAAGCACTAATATCAATCTCAGAAAGTTTCACAGCTCCTTGTACGCGCTTTGGAACATCATCGATATTCTGAATGATAAAAATCCGGTCTGTCTTGTTCACCTTCTTCTTGGTCAAAGTTGTTTGAACCTTATGCACAGAGGGCCCCAAATAAGAAATAGAACTTTGCACCCACCAAGAACAGTACCACCATGAGCAAGAACCTATGCGACACATGCGGGGAATGTAAAAGAGTGCATGAGTACTATGACGAAATAGTAAAGCTTGTGCCATAGCCGAACGTTCAATACCACAAATGCCTTTCTGAACAACGGCAGAATTAAGATCATTTGCTGGAACACTTTGATCAAACCCAAATTGACGAGCAAACCTATTTGGGTAGTAAGGTTCGACCCACATCTTAAGACCAACTCGGACAGGTATATCAGTAGAGTGAATGCTCATCAAAAATTCAAATTGATCGACATAAAGACTCCCATCATCCATGAGTTGAGCATCTTTAAACTGTTCAAAAGGGTTTGGAGAATACCTCACGTGTTGTTCCGCCCTGAAAATTACTCTTGCTTGACATATATGGAATGACTTTGCAATAATTCCTGAATATCTAGCAAGTAATGGGTAGTATTCAGGAAAATCTTTCATCTGCCTGCCATTATAAAGGTCTGGAAAATGTTCTCCCAACCAACCGATTAAATAATGAATTGGAAAAGCTAAGCCAGTTGAACTAGGTCCTTTGGGACATTTGGAAATTTCACCAAGTCTACGGTATATAAAGCCGGCCACTGTTGGTGCAAGTGAAACTTTCCTTCCATGTGCCATCAAAGATGCCATAACAAAAGTTTCAGGTCTTAGTATATAACCTTTGTATGGAAATAGAAACCTGTTTAAAAAAAAAAGGAAGAATGAAAATGTTAAAATAAATTTTCAGCCATAAAATATAAATATTTAAAAAAAAATAAAAATACCTGCTAAGCCAAAGAGCTAAGAAAGCAGTCAAGTTTGTAATTTCAGATATCTTTAATGGCATGTCTAAAATTTTTTGACCATGCTTGGGAATTTTAGAGAATCTGAACTCGCCATATGCCCCATAAGTTGCATCCCCTCGATAAAAGTAATCTATCCAGTGTGACCATGTCACATTTGAAACTCCAAGATGAATACACAATTTTGTGTGAATCAACAATAATTCAAAAACCGTTGAAAAATATATTTCATTTCCATTTTCATCTGTCTTTGATAACTGTTCATTGGCAGGTATAAATTCCTCGTAAGGAATTCCAGAAATTGGAAGACCTCCAATAACCTTCAAATCGTGAAATGATATACTCATCTCGCCGCCACCCTGGTGAAAAGTATTAGTTAAAGGACCCCAAAGTTTAATAAATGCTTTCATAACACCGGGGGCAATGTGATAAGGATATCGAGATACAGCTACCGCACCATAAATGCCTGCTTGATCAAGAATATTCTTGTAATTCCCCATAATCAATTCAGTCCATTCCATAAGAAAAAATTGATAATTGGCACATCCAGGAAATAAATAATCACGTTCCCAAGGAGTCTTATCCTTTAAAAATTTGTGCAAAATAGGATAAAAATTCGGCTCAACCATAAATTTTTTATCTCCATGAGCTTCATTGTTCACTGGAACCAATGTCAATGCATCAAACAGAGGACCACGATTTCTGCAAACTTTTACAACACCTTCATCATTTTTCGAATCCAATTCCAAAATCCCAGTTGGTAATTTATCATTAGGAGTCCAATTAACTTGATTTTTAGAAGGTAGTTGAATCGGAATATCACTGATAGGAACTGATCTTTGATAATAAGGGCCATCTACATATTCATTTCCATCCTCATTAATTGCTCGTTGCAAACCAACATCACCATATGCATCCATTCCTGTCAAATAATAAAGGAATAAAATCATTTTAATATATGGTAATAAAAAAATAAAAAAAATAAAAAAAATCATAATAAAATGATTTTAATAAATTGGCCTCAAGCCAGAAATTTTTTCAAATTGGACATTAATCCATAAATTGGGCATCAAGCCAGAAATTTTTTAAATAAGGCATCAAGCCTGAAATTTTTTAAATTGGGCATCAAGCCCAAAATTTTAAAATTGGGCATCAAGCCTGAAATTTTCTAATTGGGAATTAAGCCTGAAATTTTCTAATTGGGCATCAAGCTAGAAATTTCTAATTGGGCATCAAATCAATAATTTAGGCTTACAACCAAAACTAAGAGTGGGCTTAGAGTACAATTGAAATAAGATGGTGGGGGCCAAACAAATAATAATCGAGCCTTGCACATGTTCATTAATTTAACATATACATTGCTCGAGGGGGCACTGTTAGAAATCAAAATTTTATAAAATAAATTTAACAATTGGAGTTACATAACCCAGCTAATAGTGTACGGTTTTTGATAACGTCACACATTGACAGGTTATATAATCCCAAAGGTCAAATTCAACATATGAATATGACTAAAATTAAATTAATCAAACTCCTAACACAATGAAATAACTTTGTACTAAAAAAAAATACGGTAAGCCCAAAGTTCATATTAAAAAAAAAGGAGTTTCTTTTGTGGCAATCAAAACATGAGTTTACTGATTTAAAAATAAATAAATAAACAAACAAATTAAAAAAAAAAAAAAAAAACAAAGGAGAAGATTCCCGAATGTCACCCACTCTGCACCTCCCTTTTGATTTCACAAATTTAAATTGGGATATGTATGTATGTATGTATGTATACATGCGCGTATATATATATATATATATGTATATATCTAAAAAAAAAAAAACAAAGGAGAAGATTCCCGAATGTCACCCACTCTGCACCTCCTTTTTGATTTCACAAATTTAAATTGGGATATGTATGTATGTATGTATGTATACATGCGCGTATATATATATATGTATATATCTAAAAAAAAAAAAAAAGAATTCCAGATTGGGAGGGCGGTGAGCATAAAATTCAACATGTGAATATATTAGGTGTATTCTAGAACAAAACATGGGGATCACCATGTTGTCACCCATGATTGCAATAACTACTCACGTTCAACTCATCCATGTGAAGTGGAAGAGTGGTTAAACCATTATAAAAGACAAAACAAAGTCTGACAAAAAGCAAGAAAGAGGGGATACAAAAAAAATTACAGAAGAAGAGCAGAACACCGAAAGAAAAAAAAAGAGAGATCTACGCTACAACAAAAAAAAAGAAGAAAAAAAAAATAAGAAGGTGAGATTAAGAAGAAGCGTACCTTTCAGAGGTATAAAGTCGTAGTTTTCTTCTTCTCTGTTCTGATGTCTCTTTTGTGTGTGTGTACATATATATATATATATATGTCACTCTCTGTCTTCTCTCTTTTTTTTTTTTTTCCCCTTGTTCTATAATTAAAAATTTTTGTTTACATAAGATGCCCTTTTATAAAAGTTTCAGTTAGAACGTTCGAGTCCGAAACAAACTCTGATTTGAACGTTCAAATCCAAAACAGACTACAAAATAAAAAAAAAAATTTAATCTTATGTGAAAACGAAAACCCAAATGGAAAAGGAGTTGTAGATTTTTTTTAAACAAAAAATCGTGTGGGTTAATTGTTAAAGGATTTGTATTCGATTGTCTTCCGGTAAATGTAAACTAATTCTAATCCATTCGGCTTATCTACTCCTTTTGGTGTAATGACCCAAAAATAGATTAAGGCTTTGCTAATGTCTCAAATTTTTTGGGTACGTAACCCATAATATATGTATATATATACATGATGGTCCATGTACCCTCACAATTTCAAGTGGCTCCATTGATGGCTCACATGCCCTCAAAATTTTAAGCCTCCAAGTCGGCCTACGTGCCCACAAATTTCAAGCCTCAAAGGCTCCAAGTCGGCCTACGTGCCCACAAATTTCAAGCCTCGAAGGCTCCAAATCGGCTTAAGTGCCCATAAATTTCAAGCCTCAAAAGCTCCAAGTCGGCCTATGTGCCCACAATTTTCAGCCTTTTAAGGTGTTAATTTCCTCATGTAGCAAATATGAATAATTGATTGTTTGAATTAAACAAAAAATCATTGTCAATTATGTAAATATTTTCTACGAGGGTGACGTTGTTTCACATGTGAAACTAATAAAAATTATGTACTGCCCCATGTTGGTAACAATTTAAAATAGGGCAGATAATACATAACTTTCATTGCAAGGTCCAACTGTGGATTTTATACTTCTAAAACTTCAAATGTTTGAGGTCTTAATTTCACATCAGTTTAAGGGCCAAACACTGTTAAAATTGCTAGAAATATTGATGTTCAGTTAAAGATTCATTAGTTATTTTCTTAGACCCAAACTTCTTGGACGTGTAAGTAAATTATTGGGCCGATTTAAATTTGTAGCCCAATAAAACAATGGTCCAATCAATTGTTCTATAAAGGTTAGCAAGCTTAATAAGGCTAAAAGATGCAAAATTGGCCTTTAAGGCCCAAATTACAAAGTTACCAAGACTGTCAATTACAGTCTGGCTTTGGGCTTTGTTAAATTGCTATTGCTATTAAAAGCCTATTTCTCTCGGCCCATGGTTTAAGTTGGCTGACCCAAATTCTTTTGAAGGCATAGACTTTGAAGCCTTTGTAATTAAGGCTTTAAAAGAAATTCTGGCAAAGTGCATGATGCCCAAGGGGCCAGCGTGCAATTTCCTACATAGACTTGCTAAATGTTGTAATTTCTCTAGACTGACATGTCATATATCATACTACTACTAGTAGTTGATGGCAGTGCAGTGCAGTGCAAAAATATAAATGCTAAATCAAATCTAGCCAAGATAGAAGGTCACCAACAAAAATAAAAAACAAAATAAATATATATTATATTCTTTAGAACTACGATAGACTTGATTCCAGTCCGGACTTGTCCCGACTCGGATACGTAAGCAACCCACTCAAATGAGTACAGTCACAACCTTTGTGAACCAAATAGTTCACCCAAATTAAATTCAAACAAAAATATTATATTCTTTAGAATTACGATAGACTTGATTCCAGTCCGGACTTGTCTCGACTCGAATACGTAGGCAACCCACTCAAATGGGTATAGTCACAACCTTTGTGAACCAAATAGTTCACCCAAATTAAATTCAAACAAAAATATTATATTCTTTAGAACTACGATAGACTTGATTCCAGTCCGGATTTTCTCCCGACTCGGATACGTAGGCAACCCACTCAAATGGGCACAGTCTTAACCTTTAAAAATCCAAATATTCACTTCACGAAAATTTGTTACAAATAAGAAAAAAAAATTAGTTACATCCTATTAAGTTGAAATCAAAGGGTATTCCCTTGAAACAAGGGATTGTAATTAAGAGATACGTTATATCTTGAATGGGTCCGACCTACACTTTAAAAACTCACGTGATATATTATTATATGAGTGAGATTGTGTTAACGGTTGTTCAATTAAATATTACTTATTAAAATCTTTGCTTAACAGAAGGGTGTGGCAAAGAAGCATGAAAGAGTGAAAGAGGTAGGATGGGGAAGCAAAAGGTTAAACACGTGAATTTGTATTTTCTGTTAACAGTGTTAAAATAATTAATATATTTGATACTTCAAGGGTGTATTTGAAAGCTTTTTAGATAAGGGATTTTTAGATAAGGGAGGTTAAGTGATACCAATCCTTAGTTCAAGAGATGTAAGTGTAATTAACCCATCTTTAAAAAACTAACATTAACTCCAATGCTTCATTTGTTTGCTGAAAAATAACTTCTTTAAAACAAAAATATTTCTTGTAAAATACTTAACAATAAAAAATTTATTTTCTCTTTGTTTTTGGTTTGTTTGCTATAAACTACAAAATATTGGTAAATAAATTATTTTAACCACATTTGTTAGTTGGACAACATTCAAACCATCACTAATCTCTGCTACCGACATCCACCACCACACCTAATCGCAACCCACCCTTGCCCACCACCTACCACCGAGTGACATTGGTTGTCGACATTGAATTTTGACATATATATATATATATATATATATTTTAAATTCTACCTAATTAAAAATAAACTTTGCACGATTAAACCTAATACCCATTTCAAAATTCTTTTAATCCAATCCAAATTCATACTCATCTAAAATACACTCAAAATGAAATAAGCACTAAAAATATTTCCTCTCTGCTCAAAAATTAGTTAAGACAAAAAAAGATATTGTGTACTTAATAGTATATTTGCTCATGAAGTTGGCATATTTGCAACTGTATCGAGTTAGAGAGTTTTTTCTACAATGAATATTATCAAAATTTCACTACGTAATTGCATGTGAGATGAGTGAACAGGGTAACTCACGTATAAAGCCATTAAAATAATCGCTTTAGGTTCCTAATTTTTTAAATCCCCTAAGTTTTAAAAACCCTAATTATTATAGTTAAAATTATGTATAATTTTGATATTTTTTTAAAAATAAGCCTCAATTTAAATAAGAAAAAGGCCCGTAAAAAAAAATAGACCTCAATCGAAATGAGAAAATACCCATAAAAAAAGAAAGAAACGACATACTTCAAATGAAAGAAAAAAAAAACTCATAAATAAAAGTTCCAAATTAATTACTCTAATTAACTTGAAAAGACTATTTAAAAATAATAATACATACATTTTTATCAATACAAAAAAGATCAAAAGTCTAACTTATACAATTTTCTCTCCCTCTAAAGTATACATGTTTAGAAATTTAAACCCTCACAACACACTCTCTCTCTCTCTCTCTCTCTCTCTCTCTCTCTCTCTCTCTCTCTCTCTCTCTCTCTCTCTCTCTCTCTCTCTCTCTCTCTCTCTCTCTCTCTCTCTCTCTCTCTCTCTCTCTCTCTCTCTCTCCATTGAAAAAAGAAAAATAAGTTGATTAATAATTTTTCATCAAAAAAAAAATTTTTTAAGTAAAATATTTACACTAATATTAAAAATTTTAAAAACCTAATTTAAAATTTTTATTTTAGGAGTATTTTTTGTTTCCGTTGAAAAAACTTCCAAAAACCGCCACTGTCTACCACCACTATTGTCGCTACCATCGTTGTCTGCTACTGACATCAACCTACCAATGCCTTTGTCACCCACCACCTATCGTTGCCACCAATCACCACAATTCATAGCCACTGTGCTGCCATCATGATCCCCACCATCGTTGCCGCCATCACTTTCATCCACTGCTATGGCCATTGTCACAAAAAATAGTATTATTATAAAATCATTTTTCTAGAAAATAATTTTCAAATGTGAATCAATCAAACACCAAAAAAATAGCCATTCTTTTAGTAAAATTAGATTTTAGGACCGTGAATATTGAGCGGGCCGAGTCAAATTCAGGTCGAACTGCAGTACATAACAACATTTGCTATAGCAGCCCGACTCCGGCCTGACATCGGGCCTCCACTCTTTTCCCCCAGCCCGCCTAAAAATTAAAAATAAAATCTCAGGCCGACCATTATACCCGAATTCTAATCCAAGAGTGGCTTCAACAGGTCACAATTAGATGTTTTCTGGCGTTTTTCAATTGAACATCCATTGTCTTGGTTGTTCACAGTTCCGTATTGCTTCCAGTTGCCATAATTCGACAAAACTGGGAAAACCAAAAAAAAAACCATGCATATGAGTTACCAGACGGCAAACCATGATAAACAATAAAAAATAAAAAAATAAAAAGAGAGAGAGAATTCGGTGTACAAATGATTACTTACAGCAGATTGTCTACCTCAATCATGGACCATGCTGTCTTTGGAACTTGCTTTCATCATCATGAGTTCTAAATTTTCAAGTTAATAATCAAAATCTGTAGAAAATAATCCAAAACAACCAGGGATGGCATTCAAGTTTCATTTAATCAGCAGCATAAAGAGGAGAGTTACATTTAATCAACAGCAGAGAGAGAGAGAGATCAGAAGCCGTGAGAGATGGAAAACCTCTGGCCCACTAGACGGAAACGTCGAAGTTCCCCCGGAATCATCAACCAGAGTTGGCCCATAGAAGGCCAAAGAGAACGAGAGGGTGAATCTGTGAGAGGCGACTAGGGTTTTGCACATCAGCTTCCAAATATATATATGTATTTATATTTATAAATTAAATAAAAAGCATCGGGCTGGGCCAGGCCTGGCAGGGCTGAGAAACATATTTTTAGGCCCTGCCGAAAAATAATCGGGCCTAAACAATCAATTCAGCCCGGCCCTACGGGCCAATTTTTAAATCCCATTCCTTTAAGAAAATGCGGCCGGGCTGGGCGGGTCTGTCGGCTGATGTCCACCCCTCGGTTTCAGTGATCGCTGCCAACTCCCTCCACTCTTTCTTTCTAGAATTAAAACTCTCTCTCCCTACGCATCGATCTTGATATCTTCCATGGCCGAAGAACCAGTACCTTCGACTCTACCCTTCCCGTCTCCGTCTTCAAATGCTGCTCCGCTGGGTTACTCGGTGATCCCAATTGTGAATAAGCTTCAGGACATATTTGAGCACCTAGGAAGCCAATCGACGATCGAGCTCCCCCAGGTGTCCGTCGTCGGCAGCCAAAGCAGTGGAAAATCGAGCGTCCTCGAAGGGTATCTGTACGCCGCGGCCGCAGGTGCTTCAGCTGTTGCAGATCAAGCGGAAGCCGGATGGCACTGAGGAGGAGTACGGGGAGTTCTTGCACTTGCTGGGGAAGTTATTCTACGATTTCTATGAAATTCGAAGAGAGATTCAGGTAGTTTTTGATGTATTACGGTTTGTGTATTGTCTTCTATTGTTTCTTAAAAAATCTGAGATGAGTTCTATATAGTGACGCAGAAAATCTTGAGTATATGCCATTTTTATTAGTGGAATTTGAGAAAGCAGCAATAAATTAACAATTAAATAATGGAATCTAGTGCAACTGTTAAGTTTTAGTAAGGTTCGGTTTGGTTCTCGTTGTTTGGAATCTAAGTTAATATGAATATTGGTTTCAAGATTAGCGACCAAATAGTGGGGCAGTGTTCTTTTTGGTTCTTATAGAGGTCAGTTCTGCTGAAGAGTTACTTTCCCAAGTATAAGAGACCAAAAGATCACTGCCTATGCTGTGAACGCTTCTATTATATGGAATTGCAATTTCAGAACTCAGAAGTTTTAGAAAAGTATGCGTGCATCACTTGACGACTGAGTGCAGTAGGTCCAGTGAATTCTGCAAGATGTGGTCTCCTGGACTCCGGAAATTTGAGGGTATTGTCATTTTGATAATTTGTGTTAAGTTTAGAATTTTTGTATCCAATGTACGGAGATTCTTGTGCAAGCAATAGAATTTTCTGGTCTTCCGATCTGTGAATGGTTAAAAGGAGTCTTAAGTTTTGAAGTGAGCTAAAGTATGTTGTTCTGTAAATAGAAGTTGGGAAACAACACAGTCATGGTTATATTTTTGCATTAAAGTTGGTCTCATTATAGTTACCAGAGAATTAAGGGGGCTTTTGTTTTGCATTTTACAGTATTGCATTGTTGCCAAAAATAAGTCTTCATCAAACCTTAAATGATTGCAATTGTTTCAAACCCTACCATTACTATTGCCATTGCATTCTCACTGCTAGCATTGGTATCATTGCAACTGTGAAACCAGAAGTTCATATTTCATTGCTCATTTTCAATTTTCATAATTGAGTTTGTTTTCTACTGGAAAGAGCATCAGTTATAAATTGATTAGTATTGATAAATTGGATTGACCACTGGAAGTCCATGAGTTGTTGAGTATAGCAGGGTGTGCCACTCCCTCCCTGAGCTTTAAGGTGGTTTAATTAATTATCCCTCACACTTTAGTTGTGAAGAATTAATGTCAAGAGAAGTGAAAAATAAGTAAATTGTGGAATTTTTACCTTCAAAGAAGACTTATAATTAAATGGTGGATGCTGAACAGGATGATGTACAAAACATTCTATTCGCTGCAAAATGTAATTTTTTTCCCCCCAGTGGTATAGTGACTTGAAAGCATGGATTGTCCACAAATGGTCATCATTAGAAGCTTATTTACTGCCTGTTGAGTAGACCAATGATCTTTGTTAAGCTGGGTCCTCCTTTCAGTTAGCAGTTGAAGCTCATGCAGTAGTGTCTTATTACTAATCCAAGAAACTTGGGTGCTGAAATTGTTCTCGCTTAACTCCACTAACAAATTTCAATGAATTAATGCAGCCCTAGACTTACCCAAGCATGAATGGAAGTAGAGAGAAGACCTTAAACAAATGTAGTCCCAAAATGTCACAAAATAGGAAAGCAATGATCTTCAATCAATTGAACAAACTAATGGAGTAAAGAGGAAACAAAAAATTAGGAAGCAAGGAATCTTAATGAACTTAATTTGACCATGCTAAAAGGGAACAATTCAAAAAGCTCTTTATGCGCCAGAATCGTGGTAGAAATCTATAAGACACAATAAACAGTGGAAACCAACTGAAGTCAGGCATTGATCGGAAAATGGTGGACCTGGCCCCTCTAGACTTATTATTCAAAATTATGGAGAGAGCTTTTGAATGGGTTTTGGTAGATGTCTATCTGAAATACGTGTTCCAGATATTCCAAAACATTGCTAGAGGTACATACTTGTTTTTCATTTTTGATATTTTCACCTTGATGGTTTTCTGAATGACTCAATGGTGTGTCGAAGACTGAAGGCTTGTCTATTGATTGCTTCTTTTGGAAGGAATAATGTAACTAGAGATTGCAGAAGAACATGAAGAACTTTGTGTAGATTAAATTATAACATCTGAAAGATGTGGAAATAGCAACTTATGTTCATCTAATATGATTAGGAACTTAAAACTACCCTGCAACATAGTATTTTTCAGTAGCTTGTCTGTCAAATATCTACTCTTTCCAACAATATGTAGGCGTGCAGCATGCTTTCTTGATGTCCTGCTAAGCATGTCATTGCATTGTTAGATTGAATTTTCTAAATTCCTCATTCTATTAGATCTGGAGAGAGTTGCATATATGTGTTGCTACTTGTCTCATGGAGCTCGGTATTGGTTTTGCTTTATCTTTTCAATGGTCTTAGTGAATTGACATCCTTTAGGAGGATATAGATTCAAAGCATTTGGTGTTTTACATCTATTATGCTATAAAAGCATTCACTATTAATTGGCCTCTTTTGGGCATGTGATTGGGACAAAATTGAGTGTGGTCCTGTTTCTAGGTCTAAACTTTCTGAAATCCTAAACTTGAGGACTAACTTAATATGGGTGATCCAGAAATTAATGTTAAAATGATGCCTAGCATGAATAATGAAAGCAACATTTTATAGATGTGAAATTCTTAAATTGCTTACAATGTTGATGGGTTCTCTTACCTTAAACTCCATGGCTGGCAATGGCAATTAGGTGATTTAGGATGAGAAATTGTATCGGATTTAATGTTTAGTGGAAGGAAGGTGTTGTTTAATTTGTCCTTGTCTTCATACCATTGTCCTCTGCTTAACTTCTTTCTTCTCTGTTTTTGGATTTATTTCTCTCTTTTTTTCTGCCTTTTTTTCCCCCTTTCATGTCTAATTCTGATCTATCCAAAGTAGAAAAGCAAAGGAGCAGACATAAGACTGAGACATAAAGTTATTGCCCTAATTGGAAACATCACATCTAGGCAACCCTATATGACAGTGCATAACAGCTTGTGAAGAAGAATAATTTAGTCTGGACAACAAAATGTAGTGTGACTGTTCTACAGAAATATAGGAATGCTGTAGAACCATCAGTTGAGTGAGGTATCTTATTGGTTAACAGGTGTTGATTTTGTAAGCTTGTTTGCTTTTGATTTGATCAATCGGCATCATCATTAAACAGGACATTATGCTCAAACGGAGTATTAGGGATGCACTTGTGGCTGAGAATTTCTTTCGCAGTTGTCCAGTACGTACAGTTTTCCAATCATTTGTTTATATGTTGACCAAGTTTATCCAAAAAAAGTCTATCATCAAATTTTTTTATTATCTGTATCTTTTGCTGTTGCTCAGTTGTATAGTGATCTTGCAGATCGCTGTGGCATCCCCCAATTGGCAAAGAAGTTGAACCAGGTACAGGTTTCTGATATTGAAGGTGCAATGCTTTTTCATGCAACCTTCTGTGCTCTTTAGAAATGGATGATTCATTTTAAGTATGTGTTGCAACAATCTTCAGTTTGGTATCCACTAATGCATCTGCTTGCATGGTCTCTTCCAACATATGCATGCATGCAAAATTGGTTTTATGGTCTCTCTCTCTCTCAAGAACTCACACAGATACATGCGCGCACAACTTGTGCTAAATGTGTTATGGGTTGAAAGAAATCACAATAAATGCGGTGTAATTTAAGTAGTTGAATTTATCATTGGGGTGGGGAGAGTGGGTTCACCCTTCTCCCAATACTGACTCGAAGCCAGCTGGGTCTACTTTATCTACCTGAACTTTCCCTACGCTGAGTAATGGCTTCCCAAACTTGTCCCATAGGATGGAGACAGGGCGGGGGACCTCACTACGTTCATCTCATGCATTACATACGTACTGTTCTTTTGATGCCTCTTATATGAATCTGTTTACTGTTTAAGTAATTATAGAAGGCCATAGGTTTCATAGAAAACTTGTGCCCATCTTATGCAGATTCTGCTACAACACATCAAGAGGGTACTTCCAGGGTTGAAGTCACGCATCAGCACTGCACTGATTTCTGTTGCAAAGGGGCACGCTAGCTATGGAGAAATCACTGAATCAAAGGCATGTAACTTGTTTACCTTAGTTTTTCACTAGTTTATGCTCGAGTTCATTGCTACACTCATTGGCAGATCATTTCCAGTCGTGGGTGTGGGGTTTTCTCTATGCATTTAGGCATATCCTTTATTGATTTGTCATTTTTGCTTGATATGCTTGAGATAAGTGGTAAGTTAATGGGTAAATCATTCCTAGCAGTGGTTGTGGCTTTTGCCCTTAGCATCATGGGGAATGAAGAATATCCTGGGTAGACAGTTGCATGTACATAGGCAAAACAGTGGAGCAACAGAAGTTTGCATTTTACTTGTGCAGTTATCCGGTGGCAATATTCTTAGTTGGATAGGAGGTAATTTTGAATGTAAACCAGTTTTCATTAGGATCTGCACCTCCGTTTGCTTTTTAGGTTAATAACCTATTTCTTGCAGTGGTGGTAACTTCTGTCCGGTGATACTTTAGTATGTTTGAATATGTCTATTGGTACCTAAAGTTTAGTTGTTGGCTACTTAGAATGACACTTTTTTACTGTTTTTGTACCTCTATTACTTCTCTTTTCCTGATTAACAGGCTGGTCAGGGAGCGCATTTTCTGAACATTCTATCCAAGTACTCTGAAGGTAAAGTATATGCGGCTCCACAAGTGTTCACAATTTTCATATAACCTTACATGTCGAAAGTGCTCGACCCTTATTGATGGCATCATCAATTCCTTCTTGGAAACAGTATTTTCTTCAAGGATAGATGGAAAAGATGAAGAAATGTCAACATCTGAGCTGTCTGGGGTGGCAAAGACCCATTATAATTTCCAGTCAATAATATTTGTGAACCGTTTGGTGGTGTGTATTGTAGATATAATTGTGTATTGTTGACTTAGATTCGAGGCTTTATTCTTGTAAAGTATTTTCGATCATTACTTTCTCTTCATTAAGTTGAAAATGCGAAAATTTTCTTTCTCAGG
Source organism: Euryodendron excelsum (assembly GCA_033060915.1). Classification (NCBI taxonomy): domain Eukaryota; kingdom Viridiplantae; phylum Streptophyta; class Magnoliopsida; order Ericales; family Pentaphylacaceae; genus Euryodendron; species Euryodendron excelsum. Next base: position 9,395,416 of record CM065377.1, read on the forward strand.
CTTGCTACTTTGTGCACTGTTTTTATGTTCCACGCTACTTTGTGCACACTCTATAGCGACAACTGCGATCATAGCACTTGTTTCAGCTGGTGTCATGCATTTTTATTTGGGTAAATTACACTGACCACCTTTAAGATTTAACAAAAAAACAGATAGTACTCCTCACTTTCTAACAATTGCACTGCATACCCCCATCGTCGAACCTCGATCAAAGTGCTCAATCGAACTTTGATGGTTGGTGATTTTAGTGGTGGCTGGTTGGGGCAGTGGGGTTTCGGTCATGATTTCGGTGGTGGCCGTGGTTGGTGATTTTGGTTGGTGATACCAGACTGTTGTTGTGGAGAGAGAGAGAGAGAGAGAGAGAGAGCAATACTAGCTTCGGCCATGGTGGCCACTGCCAATGGTGGTGTAGATCTAGGGCATAAAAGGAGAGAGATGGGGGTAACAGGGTAAGAGGTAGTAGAAATAGATTTTTGTTAATGTAATTTATTAGTTATGTATATTATAAAGGGCAAATTAGAAATTTTGAAAACTTTACCATTTAATTAAGTCAACTAACGCTAGAGTAACGGAGAGAGAAAATTTGTTATATAGTTTTAAAAGCAATGGAATGTAGTGTAATTGTCTATAAAGAGTATTTGCTTGATTTTTCTTAAATCTCAAGGATAATCAGTGTAATTTATCTTTTTTATTTTTTTAATTTGTTTAACAACCTCGAGAGTTTTTATGTGCTTCAGCTTTACTATACTACCGTGTTTGGTTCAAGGACACGATAAAGTGGGTGTAAGGAGGTATTTTAAGTAACAAATGGACAAAAATGTACTCTAATCCTAGTAAGTCCTATTCCCAGTAAGTCCTATTTGAAGGGAATAGTCACGTTCAATTCTAAACTGTGAGTTTAAAGTTTAATTTAATTTTTTACCCATACACCAAAATGTGACACGACATGACATCATGAAAAGCAATAAATAAATTTTATACGTGGATCAAAATTAAACTTAAAAGAATATATGGATTTAAACTCAAATGTGTTATATGGGATATATGGAAAAAGATATTCTTTTGAAAACTTTGTAAAAAAAATTTATCAAAATAATGTCACAATAATATTTTTATAATTAAAAACTCTCATGTTAGGAGTATTATGAAATGAACAATTTTGATTCAATCATATCATTTTATGAAATTTCTAGTGGTACAACATTATTCGGGATTATATATCTAGGGAAAATAACTATTCAATAGTCACGACTATATGTCATGGGTTGTCACCCGTGGCACGTCTAGGACCTCGAGAGACCTTAGCGTAGGGCATGTCTGAGTATGATTGGCCGGTGGCATGGCAATCACGTAATTTGTACTTTTCATATTTATTGGATATATGGATTATGACTCCTCGAGGGGGTAGGATGTTTCTTCATATCAGTTTGGAGATGACTCAGAATGCTATTATAAGGGGGGGCATGGTGTTGACTCTACCACCCCCTAGTGCTACCGAAAGGGACAGCATTCAAGTGAGTCCCTCAAGGGAGTGGGCGAGACTTGGGAGCCGGCTGTGGCACGTGGCTGCAGTCCTCAAGCTAGTCAAGCGGCTACATGGGCGGTATTATGCCCGGTGGGGCAGATGTTAGGCATTAGCGTCGAGGATGAGGTTGTGGCATTCGCACCCGCTACGCCATAATTATAAAGTGATGGGGCTTATGTTCATGACGGATTGGGCCTCGGTGTGCACACTTGCATGCCGTTTGTCTCGTGTGCATTTGCGCATTGGATTCACGCTTGTGCACACGGGAGCTTGGTTTAGCTAGCATTGGTGTCGTGGGGCACAATGTTGTGGGCTTATCAGTTACTATTCGGTGGTGCATTTCCTTGCGGGCAACCTTGACGCGGGGCACTAAGAGTTTCATAGATTGAGGCGTTGTGCCTAACAGATGATGCTTGGCTGACGCACATGTCTAGTTGCATATGGCTATATTGCTTGTGTTTCGAGAGGGACTGGCGCTAAGCAAGTTGCTTGTCATGTGTGCGCGCATTTGAGTATGGCGTTGCTATCGCCTATAGCTTGGGTTGCTTTATGGCTTGAGCATCAAAAGTCCAAGCTTAAAGAGTTGTGTGGGGCATTACGGATGAATCTTGGATAAACGCATAATCTTATGCCTTTGTGTTTGAGTTTGGCAGGACTATTGCTTGGTGCATAGTCGCCTCACGGGTGTATTCCGCTACGTATGATCATGGCGAGTCGCATTACTGTCACCGTATGGTGCCTAACCTGCCAACCCGTGACACTATGGATTGTAATTCTTTCACGGAACCTAATCTAGCAACCCCCAAACAAGACCAAAACCTGGCTCGAGTTGTTGCTGCGCAGGTGGCCTACTGCTGCATGCACCACTGTGATAATCACCTCAAATGGAATTCACCAACTATAAATGGGCTTATACTAAAATAGTTAGCATAACCCAACAAGTGCCCGAGACTCACAATTAATGCTAGCATTCCTCCTTTTGCAAGAAACCGACCAACTATTATTATTGGTATGGGCAGAAGACTTGACAAAGTTTATTAACACAACGGTTGTTTGAAGGCCAAAATGACTCTTTATCATTCTCTTATCCCTCTGTCAAGAAACTTGACCATGGTATTATATCATTTAGTCAATGTTACAAGTCAATAAAATTATATTGAACAACACGTGCTAAAATTTTTATCAAAGGAAATGTCATATCAGTTAATCAAGTGCTCTGAAGAAAAATCCTCCACTAACTAAATCTTAAGGTGACTATGGTAAAAACTCGTTCATGTGAAATATTGTATCAGCACAGAATATTTTTTTAAGACTTTTATTGTTATTATTATTTTGTTACAACTTTGTTCAAGTTTTCAATTGATTAGCTAGTATATTGTTCATATAAACTAAATAAATTTTATCTACTACAGTAAATTGTGTAAGGAAGAATCGGATATAAAATCTCATGCTTAGAATAAAGTTTGGTTCTTATGATTACATTAGTTTTAAAGGGCATTTTTTAAAAATAAATTAGCAGATATTATAGAAGTAGTACTGACTTACACAAGAAGAAGACATACAGATTTGTATGCATATATATACATATACGTGGTATAGTATAGATTACAAAAACTTGGGAGTGGGTCCCACTGGGACCCATTCCAATGATGAGCATAATAGCCGTATTGCTGATTAGGAGAATCACACCCAAAAAATTACAAAAAAAAGGGCCTGCCATAATGGTCCCCAGCCACCCAGCACCATTTAATACACCTCCCTCTTTCAAAAAGAACCCAGAATCTCATTCCCATAACCCAAAACCCAAACATACCCCTAATGACCTAATTCTACTTTAACTAATGCTAATCATCATAGGAAAGAACTAATCACCACTTTGCTTTACAAATAATTTATTACTTTTTAAAAAAATTTATTTGCAGTAGCTGGTGAACATATTAATCAAGACTTACTCTTTATAATGTAAATTTCAAATTGATGTGTCACACATTAATCGATAATGTAAATATCAAATTAATGTGTCACACATCATCAATCGATATAATCGCATGACCTGCGACTGCAAACAGTAAAACTCTTATTCCTTTTGCCATTACAATACATTTTTTTCCATTTCATGAACGGAGCAGAATTTACACGTCACAGAAAACGACAAGAAAACCAAATCCCAACTCCCCCCCCCCCATACCATGCGTATCTCTATGCGTGCGACCGTATATCTATATTCGTACAGATGCTCACATATAATCATTCCTCTTATCTAGTCTTTTCAAACCTCAAAGTAGCGTAGAGCATGCAGATGTTTGTGGGTCCCACATAGCCGGAAGCAGGTACTTCCGTCCGTTTACCCCGTGCGCATTGTAGCTCGCGCCGGTGGTCTTATCCACAAGTACCTGACCAGGGAAACCCGGGTAAGCCCCGGACCCGAACACGCCTGGGCAGGCCGAGACAGCCTCTAGAGGCGCTGTGGCGGGGCCCTGGAAGTACCCGTTGTTGAAAGGGTTTGTGACGGTGCCGGCCAGGACGGTGGCGAGGTTGATGATCATGCCGTCGACTCCGACGTCGCCGTTGGGCGCCACCAACGGCGGGGTCTGCGGGCCGTACATGGGCTGGTGGAAGGGCCAAGCGCACTGACCCGGGCACTGAGTCTCCGAGTTGCCCACCCAGGCGTAGGCGAACCGGGTCTTCCCCCTTGTCGACCCGTGGGTGCCGCACCGGCTCATGCAGAAACCATCGACGGCGACGTCCTTCGCGGTCAAAACGACGTTGACCGAGTACAAGAGACTGGCTTTAGAAGCCAAAGCTGTGATATGCATGTTCTTCAAGGACTTGCCCATGGAGTAGTTCTCGTCGAGTATTTGTTTCCCGACGACAAGGGTGGAGGAGCCTCCCTTGTACTTCTCGGTGGTGCGCCACCACGACGCGGCTGAGGGTAGTGGTGTCGTCGGGGAGTTGAGGGACTGAATGAAGTCGACAATTATGGAGCGTTGGATGGGAGAGAAGTGGCCGTACCAGATGAGATTGACGGTGATTTTGCCTTTCAAGAGAGCACCGTTGTGGTACTTCAGTACCAACGGTTGCTGCTTTACAAGAGCTGCGACCGAGGTGCTGACAAAGAAGAGCACCACCAGAAGCAAAGAACGTGTGGCGAAACGGTAAATAAAACCCATGATCAATGTCCAGGATTTAAAACTCTTAATAGAAGGAAGAGAGAGAGAGAGAGAGAGAGAGAGATGTAACCTAGCTTGCTAAGCTGAGAGAATGGGGGAGAGGGCTATTTGTACATGGGAACTACAGGGGTGTGCGTGAGGAGGAGTGGGGGACAGCTGTAGAAGCAGGGGTGTCCTTGTCAAAGGGCTGCCACGGGGGAGCAAGTGGTTGGGGGTCAAGTTTTAATGCCAGGGGTAAGGTTCTGGAGGTGACGTGGTGGTCTGCTGCCGCTGCTGACCTTGGACTCATTGCATGCAAAACTGATATTGATATATATATTTAAGTTTTGCGTGTGGGATTTCTGAAAACTGACGGACCCAAACTAACATTTTCAGAACCTGGACTTACATGTAGGGCAGTAATTGAGCCCGGGTAGAATACTGGGTTGTTTTCAAAATTAGTTTATAAATTTTAAAATGAGTTTAATTTGAGATTTTGACTTGTTTTACTTATGAATCACTTGACTTTTTAATATATATAAATTTATCTATTTAAACTCAAAAGCTAAGGAGTTATAAAATATATTTTAATTTGACTTCTAATATTAAACTATATTTTAACTGAATATAAGTCGATTAACCTGTAACTTGATACATTTTATACCGTACATGTTCTACTCTATGGACTAGCCCTACATGGTACTACAATATTGCCTAATCTGCAGAAGTGTCTGCACCACTAGAGATGTTGTATTTGCTTTTTGTACCATTTTTTAAGTAGCTACTGGTAATGCTAATGTGGTTAAGAGGGCTATGATAATAGGGTGTGAAGTATTATAAGGTGCGTGACATGGCTAGGTGAAAGTTGTTGCACAATTGGAAGGCATGCTGTGATGGTAGGGTCCACTAAAGATGATGACATCAGCTAGTTGGCATTAGATGCAGACATCGAGGTAGTGCTTCGGTAGTTTGGTGTTATTTTATAAATATAGTACTCTCATCGGGGAATCCATGTGATTAAATTACTGGACTCTCTCTACTCCCTAGGCTGTCCTCTCTCCTGTTCTTGGTTCCCAAACGCCGACGTCTGAAAGCTCTAAACTCTAGGAGGACCCTACTTTTGGTGAGCCATACGTCACCACAAAAGTATATAAAAATTCATACACATTCCACTGTATTTAGGAGTGTTTGGACAGCGTGTTAAAAACTATATAACCTACAAGTTATAAGTTGTTTTCAAAAGTAACGTTTTTTTAGTATTTTTTACAAATATATATAAAGACTATGAACTGCTTTTTTTAAGTAGGGGGCTGATAAATAACTTACTTAAGTGGTTGTTTTTAAGTATTTGTTTTTAAATGAGTCAAACAATATTTTTTTAAAAAAAATTAAGTTATAAATTAAAAAATAAAACGAACCTTGTCTAAACACTCTAACATGACTATATGATATATTAAATAAAGAACCAAGGAAAGCACAAACCGAGGTTGGTGGGGCTTTCTTTTTTTAACTTTGTGCGGGGCTGTGACCAGTGGCTGTGGGGTTGAAGGGCGGGCTTAAAAACCATGGATGGAAAGTGGAGAAACAAATTTCCCACTTCCCAAACGCGGCAGTCGAAACACCAGAGTGGGGGCGGTGCCGACTTCAAAGATCTGTTCACCCCATCATGAGTATTGTGAATTTGAATTCTCTCGTCCTATAATTTAGAATGGTGATTTTTATTCTATTAATTGAGTTGTTGATACACCATCTAATATAAAAATAAAAATTTTAGATAAATTTACTTAAAATTTATTTAAAAATAAATAATTTTATAGCTATAAATAAAAAAATAAATTTTAATACAAAACGACGTAATTTTAGTAAGACGTGTAATAAAATTACATCTAATTTATTAATTATAAAATAAAAAAAATCCAAATCCGTAGATTGTAATAGTATCATGATAAGAATATCTCACTTCTTTCCTTCTTTTGTCTAATTCACCACGGATGCTCTTTAATTTGGGAACCGAAGGCGTAATTTCTCTTAGTTCATCATATATCCGCTATGTAGCTGATGAGAAATCATTCACGGAGATTAAGGACACACCTACTGGTCGAGTCAGAAATTTTATTAAACTTTTGTGTATATATATGAGGTACATAAGTTTCTATATATATATATATATATATATTATAATAAGTCTTTTATGCAAAATAATTATTTAAGAGAGGTTTATAAATTTTTAGATAAACAAATTGAGAAGCATTTCATAAATTGTGAGTAAATTTACATTTTTAAGAACTTAAGGTCACATCTATAAATTTCATAGGATAAATTGAGAGCTTTTTTTAAAATTCTAGATAAAAGTTTAACCCTTGAAAGCTTGAGAGGAGTGGTCAACTACCCTCTGAGCCTGCATTGGCTCTGCCTTTCGACACATTGAAGAAATTCAAAAGTTTGTGCAATTCATAAGATTGTAATTGCAAGGCAATAATATCAATGATTAGTTTGTTGCTTTCACTAAGCAATTAATATTAATTGGAAAAATTTAAAGATTTATGAAAATCTCACTAAAATGATGTGGCGATGACAATTTTATAATTAAAAATTGTGATGAATATTTTGTTTTAAAATAAAAAGCTCTTAATTAATGCCATCATTGTATAAAGAAGTTTTATATAAATTTTTTGATTTTATTGCATCGCCTATTAATTATTAGCTTTGGATATGCAACAAACTAATTTATGTAATTGATATTCAATGGTGTGTACCTCAGGATTTTCTTCCTTTTTTTAAATTATATTTTCAAACTTTTAGCTACATCAAATATCAATGACAGCACTTAGTATCGCAGTCTGTATATTGGACCTTCTTATGAAATTTTGACAATCTACTTTCAATCTTAATTCTTCTCCCAGTATTATCAATTTCCATTTCATTTACAGTGAGTATTTTATTCTGCCTCTAGACCTTAAACCTAGTGACTAAGCTACTTGAACTGATATAAAAGAGGTCTAAAAGCTGTGCTTTCAAAAAGTATCATTTTTGAGCAAATGAGTTATTCTAGTTGGCAAGAAATTTTGACATTGCTGCTTATGGTTTGGGTTCGAATCCCGGCTTACCCCCTTCTCCCACTCTGTAGAGATATATGTAAATATTTCTTATATTTTTCAACCAAAAAAAGAAAAAAAACAAAACAAAGGAGTATAATTTTACAGCCTCCTCCTCCTATATGTATTTGTAATTCTGTTAGCGATGATCATTTGTGCTCTTCATAGTTTTTCATTGTTTGGGACAGCACTGAAATATATGTATATATCGATATATATAGAGAGAAGAAAATGTGCATACTGAAATCCATCTTTTTAACGTGCTAGTAATCTCCACCGCAAAGGTAAAATGTTGGCCAAGGTGATAGTGAATGATAGTTTTGCCTGCCCAAAAGTTAAAAAGTAGGCGTCAAAATAGGGACAATGAATAACGTGCGGGAGGGAGGGAGCAGAGTCGGCAAGCAGTGAGAAGTTATTGAATAAGTCTGAAACATTACGTTAGCACCATAATATATATATTTAACTAATTAAAAGTAAATATATTCCTATTTTTGGGTTGATTGGCTTTGTTTTTAGGTTTATTGGCATTATTTTTAGATTAATTGAGATAACAACTTTTTTAACATATTTATATTTATTATTTATGTAGTTGAGTTAACAAAAAATATATAATGTGTTTATTTTTAATTAGTTGAACACACTATATTATTATGCTGATGTGGTATTCTAAATCTACTGAATAATTTCTCCAGCGTGGTCTTATCAAATTTGCGAGTGTAGTTTCCCTAACAAAGAGGAGTTTTTAACTTTTTTTCACACCTGGATGCTGATTTAACTTAATTCAGCAATCCAAGTTCAGTGCCATTTCAAATGACATTTTTATTAAAAACGCTTTTTAAAATGATGTTTTTTTATTGTATTTTTTATAACATGTTCAACGAAAAAATAAAAATACACCGGCATATAAACACTTTTTCGAAAAGCTTTTTTTAAAAAACGCTTTTTGAAAAAGTATTTTTTTTAAAAAAAATTTTTGAATATAAAACATTGGCTGGTAAATGTGAAGGTGCTGCATATGATTTTGTCTAAGGTAAAAAACGCAAAAAGCATTTTTTAAAAAAAGTTTTTCGAAAAAGCATTTATATGTCAGTGTATTTTTATTTTTTTGTTGAACATGTTAGAAAAAATACAACAAAAAAACATCATTTCAAAAAGAGTTTTTAATAAAAATGCTATTTGAAATAACGCTGAATCTAAATTGCTGAATTAAGTTAAATCAACATCCAGATGTGAAATAAAGTTAAAAATCCCTTTTTGTCAAGGAAATTACCCAATTTGCAATGTGGTTATATAGGCCCCGCAATTTAAAAGTGTAAACCGGGTCGGTGGCCTCGTCTTTACCTTATATCCAATAAAATTCTACTATTAGTTAAGAGATTTTATTCAGATTACTCTCGGGTCTGTTTAGTATAATTTATTTTATTTAATTTTTTTAGTTTATAAGTAAAAAAAAACTAATTTTTTTTCTTTTTATAAGCTAATGATAAGCGAAAAGCAAAAAAAAAAAGAAGCAAAAAAGTAAAATAAAAAAAAACTACATTTTTTGCTTATAAACTAAAAAAAACAACCCAAAAAGCTTGCCAAACAGGTCCTCAATGAATTAATGTGATATTCTTGGTCTTGGCGACTAGAGTTTATATGTTTATCTTGTTTTATTTTATTAACTAGTAATTAATATCACATTATAAAAATAATATAATATTACCATTATACTAAATATTTTTTTTAGCAGGAGAGTGCATGGAGGTTGTTTCTAAGTTTCGTAAGTTTGGTGCTCAGCATGGTAATACTCAGGTCAGGGCTGTTGAAATGTGTATCTCCAATGAATATATACTGCAACCCATTTTGGAAGCATGCGTGGGGTGGTTCTATTATTTTATACAAATGCTATTGTGAATACCTTAATTTTAACATAGTTAATTTTTCTTTAATTAAATTAAAAAAATATTAATTAAATTACGCATAAATTAACCCTACTACCCTGATCGCTACTGTATGCATGATAACGCAATGTCGGGCTAATTTTTAATGGGAAGGACAATGAAGGATCGATGCAATCCAAAACCATGGGCCAATGTTGGAATTCTTGTTTTTACCATCTACATCCACTACCGAACCCTTAAAGGTTGCTAGGATCCTCGCAGTGTCTTGTTCCAATAAAGTGATCACAGATACCTATATTACATGGGTCCACTTAGAAATTTCACACTACTTTCTCATTTGATTGCACTTTCTAACATGTGCAAGGTATCACGGGCTTTTAACTTGAACGTCACAATTCGTGTGACTTTAAACAACTCGTGTTTAGAAGTTGTTAAAAGTTGTGCAGTAAGTTTAGAACAATCAAAAAAAAGTTAAAGATGAAAATGTGTAACAGAAAGTGAGAGAGCTTGAAAGAGAAATTTGAATAATACTTTGATTAAAATGAGAATTTAATACTTTACAAATAAATGTCTCAATCTATTTATAGTTGCGCACCTCTTCAATGGACGTTTGAGATCAACATAATTCAATGGTTGAGATTAGCTATTTAGAATACTCTTAAAAAATATCTAGATATTTATATTTACAAGGCTTAAGTTTCCCTCATTGTTCTAGAATCACCTACACCCTTTATTTATATTTCCAAATAAAGAGAATATTTTAGAATTTTTTCAAAAATTCTTTACTTTTCTAGAATACTTTTTACTCTTTATGTACACTAGTGTAGGAGTATCTAGAATGTTTCATAAGTTTTTCCAACCGTGCTCTCATTCTTAAAAAGTTTTGAATGACTTACAATTTTTTAGACTCTTAGTGCCAATTTGGGCCTCCGAATATGCAACATAACTCTCAACAAATGTTAAATATGGCGGGCCGTGACAAAGGTCGAGTCAAAGGTTGGTCTAGTGGGCAAAAGGCGCAGGAAATAGTTGCGAGCCCTTTGCGTGGGACGGTCGATTCTAGGTAGGATTCCTACACACAATTTCTAGAGACAATTTAGCAAGGTTGGTAGATTGAGGTGTTTGTTAATTTTCAAGAGAGTTTACTAATTAGGGTGAGTTAAAAAAAAAGAAAGAAAGAAAGAAAGAGTGTCACTTCAATTTTGTAACTTTTGAGTCCATTGGTAGGCTGTAGAAAGTCAAAAATGGAGTTTCTTACACTTCGTTTGAAATTTGAGTTTTTGTTAGAAAAATAAAAAATAAAAATGTGATGAAAAAGAGAGTAAAATTATTTTTTTATTTTGTTATATTTTAATTTACTTTTTTCTTTTCTTATCGAAAATTCGATTCCAAACTGAGTATTAAGGATAATCATTTTCTTAATTTTTATCAAACTATGCCTTTCCAATACGCTAGCATCAGTCGTGTGTACTGCTCACGCTCCGGCTGGTGCTAGTAACCTTCAAAAATTGCAATTCCGGTACAAAGATATTGCAAGAAGCTTAAAGAGCCCATAGTAGGTAAGCTGTCTAGGACAAGTCAACTTCACACCAAACGGTGGCTTGCCAAACACATCAGATTGAAGCTTCGACTCACTCTGCATGCACGGTTGCCCTATGGTTGGCAAGTTGTCAGCCATTCCTTCTTCTTCTCACATGGTTTTGTAAGAAATAAAAGAACTTAAACATTCTCAACAATATGTTTTTGTTATGAAAAGGATTGAACAAAAACAAGTGGGTGAGATGACAAAATGAAATTAATACCGACACGTGCAATCTATTAAATGATACAATGTACATATATTCCGCTCTTAATGGAGTTAGCATGTATTCTATTATGTTTGTGGATTGTTTGGATCAGTTTATAAGTTAGTATATTTAAATAATTTATTATTTTTTGACTTTTTTTTTTCTTGATTATCGTATGTTTTATATAGAGGGTGTTCAGGCATTGGTTGAACTATACTCTCAAGTTCATGCAAGACACTATTTATACTAATTGTATAAATTTCATGCAAATGCATAAACTATGATAGTCTATAAAAAGGCGTGAGGGCTTAAATTTGAGACACCTTTTGTGGTTTCAGTATAAAAGGACAAAAATATAATTTAAAAGCCAATAAAAAATTAAAATTTAATTGAAAAAGTTCAAAAAAAAAAAAAAAAAGTGAAGTAATCAGATCCAAACGAGCACTAAGTACCGAAGCACAAGGAATCGTGAGGCAACCTGTAATTGCCAAAAACATGTTTTGTGCTTCTATGCCAAACCCTCAACCCCGACCCCACCCCCACCCCCACCCCCACCCCCAAATCTATATATAGTTCTTTTTCTTGTGTGCATTTTTGGGGCCCCTGATAAAATTTTCAATCAATGAAAGATAGAGAAAGATGCATGTATATAGAATACAAATCATTTGTGGGTGCATGATGGGTGGGTGAGGATGTTTTTATTAATCAACCCCACCAAGATTTTGGATCATCACCCAAAATTATGACTCAGTCAAAGGAGAAAGGCACCCAAATAATAGAGGGTAGAAGGGGTGTGCCTATCTTACAATTTGTTTGATATTGAGAACACATTGATTCCCAATCCTTTCCATCTCTCAAACGTCTCAATTGTGTATGATTTACATATATATATATATATATATTTATATGCGCCTTTGACTCATGTTAAATGCATTTTGGGACCATCTCTCGTAGCTATCCCGACCATCACCCACCCCAAGAACTACCATTGACAGGCCTTTCCGTTCACATTAAGCCATTGTTTTAAGCGGTAAACGATGTGACTATTTATGATTATTTTATTTTAATTTAAAACTTAACTCATAATTTTAAAAATATTACTATTATATTATCTTGGTAGAGGTTTATGCATACAATTTTATGAAAACATAAATTTGACTTTCCCTTTGAGTCATGTTCATTTGTTGACAATCATCTCGTCCAAAAACTCTGAATTATTCAAAATTGAGTTTGTTTTCATGTTTTCAAAAAAAAAAATACTAAAAAAATTTAAAAGCACAATCCTTGTCATCTTTGAACAAAAACAATTTATGAGAATTCAAAAAATAATTCAAACGCGTTCTTTTAAGAAATTATTGTAAACAGTTTTCAAAAATAAGTCGTCAAAGAAGTTCTTTGTATTGATTTTTATTTTTTCTTCTTTGAATATAGAAAAAATATTTTTGAAAATGAAACCAAACGCACTCTCACGGGTAGCTGGTCGAAGCCATTTTATGTTATACGTATATTCATTAACTGAGGCAAAAATGTTAGCACACGGAACCACACGAGTGACTGAGCCATGTACCTGTGCATATTAATTGGCTTGGAAATGGACTACATATAAAAGACATTCATTACGAATCTCTATTCATTCTCTGGTTACACTTCATTCATAAATCAGACCTTGTGCTCAGAAAATTTCAAATCCTTATCACTTCTTTGGCTTTGTTGCTATACAAGAAAAAAGAAAAAAATTGCAACAAAATCTATAAAAAAAAAAAAGAAAGAAAGAAAGAAAAAAGAAGACAGGAAGAAGAGGCTCTCTACAATATTTAGATCTTCTTTGGTATTTCCAGTTGTTTTTTTAATAAAGAACTTTTATTTATAAAGAAATTTCATGATTCTTTAAGTTGAAGTGACTTTCCAATTAACCTCTGTTTGGTATGACTTTTTCAGCGTTCTAAAGTTTTAAAGAGGTTTTGTTTATTTTATATAGTGACTTACCCCAACCAAAAATCAATTCATTTTTAGTGAGAATTGAAAAAAAAAAAAAAACTCTTTCAAAAAAACACAAAAAGCCAATTAAAAAGCTATACTAGACGGGAGTAACTAAAAAGTTTTCATTTGAGGGTTGTATTTGTATAACTAATTGAGTGGTTTAATTCTTGTAACGCCCATCATAAGAAATCGTGAATGAAAACTGGTACAGATGGAACAAGAAGACTGCAAATATGCAGAGATTAATTAGTTCTGCTTTACAAGACCTCGACAAATTTTTAGAAAAAAAATTTTAAAAAAAAGAAAGAAAACTTTTAAAACTAATCCATAAATAAAATGGTCAAGATTTTTTTCCAAATAGCTGTATAGAATCTTAATTATGAAAATGACTTGCGAGTTTCTAAGTTAGATGTATCAATAAAGTGGGAGGGAGGAACATTTTAATGTTCGAATGACGTGCTGATCTAGCGATCTGCTCCAAGGACCTAAATGGCCACCCCCCATATTAATGCCATTGCTTATATATATATATATATATATATTTCCCAACTAAGTGTATATTTGAGCATTATTATCAATCACTAAAGTTGTGTTGACATGAACCCAACTAGCTAGGGCCAATTATAAGTTAATAGTCAAAGCAATTTTTTGTCATTATGTTGCCTTGCCAAACAAGACTTTAAGTAATAAGGACAACGCAATCCACCCCCCTGCCACATAATGCACAGGACATTCCATAAATGCAATTTTTGGTTTAGTAGCAGTAGTAGTAACAACAAAAATAAAGGACTGTTCAATTCAACACAAGAACACTCCAAGCCAAAAGTTTGGCTTCTAAGTCAAAAAATGTGCTGGCAGAATTATTGTTGTCTTGCTAACTTATCCCTATTTTTACTTTGTGGTGATGGTGGAGTTGGGTGGCGAGGTGTTTGGGGTTGAAGCTCAATCATATCTTAGAAAATGCTAAAGTATAATAGTCACGACATTAGTCGATGGGTGTCATATTAGCGGACGCTTACGCACAACCACAATGGTGGGTAGAGTTACTCTCCATAACTCACTCTCTCTCTCTCTCTCATCAAGCATACAAGATATGAGTAATAATGGCAGAGAAAGCCAAAGGCAAAAAGCTATTACTTTTGTAGTTCCTATATTATCATGTTTGATCTTTGGACATATTTATTTATTAGTTTCATAAGAGCCAAATTTGTTTAATATCAAAGCCTTTTTAGTGCATGCTTTGTAGGTTTCTTCAATATTCAGACCTATTTTATATTTGTCAATGGATGGTTGTGTGGGTTAAGGACAGGCAACATAATCACCATTAAGGCCACTAGCTTCTGATAAGCTCAAAAAAATGGAAACACCAGCCTGTCTGAGGACTATAATTTCCTAAGGGTTATCCATTACATGGGGCCACAACAACCAATGGAGTTTATAATATTCTGAACCTAAACTTCAACTCAAAAAGTATTATGATCTTTTGATTCTTCTTGAAGTGGCTAATGTGAGCCAGCTAAGTGTGCTCTACTGCGCTTTTAACAGTGCCCAAACAAAGCTTAAGACAGATTCTATTGACCAGTCCAATATAATCAAGTGATATCAAAGAATATTGCTCTTTTATATTCACACAACACCCCGAAAAGTCACTTGGATTAAGGCTACCAATTTTTATGTAATTTGAAGGCAAACCATACATTTAATTGGGGCACTTAGTTTTCAGATGTTTAATTCAACGGTTAAATCTAAAGTATGATAATGAAGGGTTTTCGTGTTTTGAAACTTGGTAGTATTCTAGTATGGCAAAGCCCATAAAAAAAAACTTTTGTGATACAGATCCTGGAAATTTTTTCTTGATGTTTACCATTGCTCAATGGAATTTACATTTCTCCTTCTTGTTCACATTATTCAGTTTTTTCAATAAATTTTTTTCTTAATGTAAGGTTTTTGGTTTTGAGCTTTACAGGTTAGAAACATAAAAATAGCCTCTTTGCATGCAGGGTATGACTGTATACGTCTAACTGTCTCTAATGGAGGAAGCATCTTGCACTGAGCTGATATTTTATTTTATAAATAAAAACGTTTTTAAAAAGCCCGTTAAATAAACTCAGCCATTGACCAATGTTCTACCTCTCATGGTACACTGCACAGCCATTGCTGTTTTTCATTTCCAACAGCACGATGATACAAATCTCCAATTTTGAAGATGATATTGAGGTTGGATAGCCATATGGCCCAAGACGGGTTGAGTCTGGCCCCAGATCATATTTTAGGTTGGGTAGCTGACATACGTGCCATGAGGGGTTGAATCTGGACCAGGCCCATTCTAACATGCTAAAAGGAGAATAGCTTCAACTAGGCCCACTCTGTACCAGGTATAGTTTTAGAAACCCTATAGTGGCCCTTCCAATCCTTGATTTCTAGGCCTAAAATAATAATAATAATAATACTTTAAGTAGACCGGCCTTTAGTAAAACTGTAGAGGACAATGAGAAGCGGCAGGTTGTGCGCGGCCCTTTGATAAATTTAAGGTCTTTTACCTTTTCTTTTTTCTTTTTTTTCATTCCTATTATTATTTTATTTTGTTCACGCTCTTTTTGGAGGCCATCACAAGAATACAAAGAAAGTGTTTGAGTTGAGGACATCCACTCAAAAGACGAAGTAAAATTTTATATGACCATATGCCTAATGAATTGATAACCACAATCCACAAATGTTTTTTTTTTCATTTTTTAATGCAAAAATACCTGTATTTTTATGAATAAAATTGAAGCTTTCAAATGCATTTGTAGTTGAGTATTGCTATATAAATAAAAAAAAATTACACATAATTTTTTTTATAATGATGTAGATGAATTAAAATTTTTCAGTTTAAAACAAAATACTTCATGAAAAATGGCTCTTATTTTACAAAATTATTGTCATCAAATTATTTCAGTCAGATTTTCTATATAACTTTTATGTAAAATTATAGTTTCATTATTTTTTTTTAATATTGTGTTATTGTAGTGTTCGGAGGCAAAAATCTAATAGGAATAGCCCTGATTTTAAGCACTACAATTCTATTGATTTTGCCTTTGGTGTATTTGGTCATTGTCAAATCAAATCAAATAAACATCTAGACTAACCAAAAGTGATTAAAATATAATATAACTAGAACGAGTCTCTCAAGTTCTTCATGCTTTTTTAGTTTGAAGAATTAATTGATTGAAGGTGTGAACAATTTGTAAAAGAAATATAAAATATATTATATCATATTAAACTATCAAATTATTTAAAAATTTTGAAACATTGGATTTCAGCATAATATAGCTTCAAAATTAAAAAAGATAACATAAATTAGATGGGCGCAAAGTATTGCTACTCTTCTTGGTGAAATGAAGGAAAAAAAAACCCCCCTTATCCGGAATAAGAAAGAAACAACTAATTTATGAGGTCATCACTTACGTTAAAGGCATTCTTAGAATATATTTTTTAATTAATTCCTTAGAATATGAAAATAAAGAACTAAAAGCCATGCTGAAGTGTGGAGAGAGAGGCAACAGACAAAAGAAGAACCTGCGCTGACACCGTTGGCGGCCAGGCCCACACAGAGCCACACAGAGGTTTCCATATTCCATTCGGCCACTGCAGAGTCCTCGAAGGCGGAGGGAAGGCAGAGAGCTAGAGCTCATGTAATATATATATATATATATATATATGTAGGTAAGCATATGCATACAAATGCACTCTCAGATTACTCTGGGATCATACAGACTTGCACCAGAGGAGAGAGAGAGGGTAAGAGAGATGGGTTGGAGAGGGGTATTGGGTTTTGAATATGGAATAGTTCAGGCACCGTTAGGGCCGGATATATCAGGTCCAGAGCTTGTAGCTGCTGTTGCCAATGCCGGTGGACTGGGTCTACTCAGAGCCCCTGACTGGGTCAGTTTCTCCTCCTCTTCTCTTTTCTTCCTCTGTATTCTATCTAGGTGCCAACACTTCTTAAACACATAACAAGTTGTTCTATTCTGTAATTGATCATCGTATGACTGAAACCCTACTGCTAATTTGTGGGAAAATTTGTGCAATTTGATTTTTTGGCTATGCCATACATAATTTTTTCTGTTAATTGCATATAGCTACCATTAAACTGTCATGGGACCACCAATTTTGAATCTTTTTGTTCTTTTCCCATTATGCGAACTCTTTTTTTATCCTTTCTATTTTTGTGACAAATCAGAATTGTTTATAACTGTTAGGAATGCAAAATTGTCATTGACTGGTACACTTTTGACAAGGAGGTTTCTATGCATGGAAGAGACTAAGATATTCCCACAATTGGATAATATATGCTCGAGTAAACGGGTTTCAGGCACCCTTTATATGCAGTGATGATATAACATACATGTCAATAAAACATTAAGAACATGAGAGGAAAAGAAGTATGCAATCTTCATCTTCTGACACAAATGTAGTCAACTGAAGGACAAGTGCAGCTGAGAGTGCCATTGAAGGCGTAAGTTGGCTAATCTTAGTTGACGTTCCTAGACACTGTTGTTTGAAAATGAAAACAAGAGCTAAAGCAAATGAAAGTGCTTCCCGAAACTCATGGGATTTCTAGACTTGATGACAACTATAGACACTTGTTTGATTGAACCAAAATGGTGACCCCTATCTTTTATGAAAAAGAAAAGATGTCAAAAGAACTGGTCATCCATCAGCAACTGCTTGTGTACATGTACCCTGAAATTTTCTTTTCTTTTCTTTCTTTATTTTTTTGGGAAGGTGGTGGTGAACATTTTGGCATGTGCAGTTACCTCATATTCTTGTACTATTCAGTTTGAGAAATGTCATTTGATTGTATTTAATCTGTTCATATACCAGGAATCACCAGATTACTTGCGGGATTTGATAAGGAAGACTAAGACCTTGACTGATAAACCATTTGGGATTGGTGTTGTTCTAGCATTTCCCCACAAGGAAAATATGAAGGCCATACTGGATGAAAAGGTTGCTGTATTGCAACTTTACTGGGGTGAATGCACAGAGGAGCTAGTCCTTGAAGCTCATCAAGCTGGGGTAAAGGTTGTTCCCCAGGTAGGTGTTGATGCTTATTTTCACTTTTCTGATACACATCTTCAAGAGTATTTAGTGAAGGGCTTGCATATTTCGGATACAACAGCCTTCTCAGTATGCTAACATGCATGTTTGTGGAACATTAGTTAAATGGCAGTTAAGATACTGTATTAAAGTTGTTTGAGGCCATTGACCCATTATGTTACACATTGTTTCCATGTCTGGCTGTATGCAGATTAGTTAGTCTATGTCATATGTAACTCTTAGTTTGTTAAAATTTGGGCTTTCCTCTTGGATATGAAAATATGCGTGTGGTACAATACCCAACGTTTTAAGAACTGAATGTATACTCATGAAAGACACAGGTTTCGTGTTGTTTGAGTTGGACTCCTAATGATAAGAAGTTGTTAAATGTTTTGTTTCCCTTATTTTTTTCTTCTTTAGTTACAAATTTTTTTTTTTTTTTTTCCTTGTCTCATGTGTTACAATTTACTATCCTTTTGAGGTTGGGAGTGTTGAAGAAGCAAAAAAAGCTATTGATGCTGGTGTAGATGCAATAATTGTCCAAGGGCGGGAAGCAGGAGGGCATGTAATTGGTCAGGTGCGAATCCTATGCAATTGTTTAAGTTATATATGCACTTTTATGCTATTGTAGAGACAAACTTAAAAAGCTTTCCATAAATCCAATAATGAGTTCATTGTTAATGATTTGGGATGAATTAAATATTATAAAGAGTTGCAATGTTATTTGTATTAGTTAATCATATAATATGTGTGCATGACTGTGAAAGCCTGGAGAACAAGTGATTGTCTCTTCTTTTGACCAGAAAGGTATTTGAGTTTGAAAAGTGACCTCAAAGGTATTTGAGTTTGAAATGTGAAATGTGAAATGTGATAATCATTGTAAAATACGTATGTTGCTAATTATTGATAGTCATATACTTGTCTGTTGTACATACAATATGAGTGGCCTTCAGTTGCATCATTCGCTGACAAATACAGATGTTAGTTTGAGATTGTGTCACAGCTGTTTTTATTGCCTTTGTGTCCATAAACGTTTCCTTATTTTGTTGATATAGTTATTATGAAATGTTGACCTCTTCTCTGTGACTTGTTTGATTGATTTCAGGATGCATTAATATCGTTGGTGCCAAGAGTAGTTGATCTTGTTGGTGGTCGAGGTATACCCGTAATCGCTGCTGGGGGGATTATAGATGCACGTGGTTATGTTGCTGCTTTGGCCCTTGGTGCACAGGGTGCCTGCCTAGGCACTAGGTTTGGAACCATTTCACCTATATTACATTGAACAATCTTCTCAGTGGATTTTACCATGCTGTTTCTTGCTATTTATCAAGGGACCTTTCGATTCCATAGAACCATTAAATTATCCCATTTTGTTTCATTTGGAATTTTGAAATGAGTTTAGGCTGCAGTTAGGGTGATGGATTTCAAATAAACATATTTGGATTTAATCTTAAAAAACTATATAGCTTAGATATGGATTGTAAGAACTTTGGATGGATTTCAGAACCGTAATTTGATGGATCAGGAACACGCAGCGAAAGATAGTTATTTGAAAATAACTGAATAATGGATTCTGGTTATAAAGTATTCTGGTTGGTTTTACCTATCTCACCTCTCCCCTCTACTCTTCCTGTCTTCTCCTATTTAACTCCAGTAGCCAATGGTATCGCAAATTTGTGGATTCAAACATCAAATCTCTTTGTTCCAAATCTAGCAATCCATCACTACATTGTATATTTCCATTGCCTCTGAAAGAGTAATTCTTGACAGCCTAAGAAATGAAGCTGTTGCCAAGTTTTACTGGTCTGCTTTGTACTTCAAATGAAATAAATAATCTAGATAACTAGTGGATTAATTCCACATCCCAATGGAGTCCAAGAACCAAGTATTTGTCCTTTAAGAATAGTTTCCAAATTTGTTTCCCAAATAATGTGATCAACCAAGCAAGTTAACATTTTCCGCCAATGACATTGAGATATACATGAAATTGTTCCGCATCACTATTATTGTGTATAGGTGTTTTTTAGTTTCCATGTTAATTATTGCTTATTTCCATTACTGTTTTGTGTGTGTGTGTGTAAATTAGGAGCTTTGTGCACTGGGATTGGGTAGTAAATTTTTTATTTTTTTCCTTGTCACATTTTTTCTTGAGGATCAACTTACATTCATTGTGTAGGTTTCTTGCAACTAAGGAAAGCTATGCCCACCCAACATACAAGAGGAAGTTGGTTGAACTTGAGAAAACTGAGTATACAGATGTATTTGGTCGTGCAAGGTGGCCTGGTGCACCGCAACGTGTCTTGAAAACACCTTTCTTCACAGATTGGAGAACTCTTCCAAGTCATGAAAATGAGACCAATCAGCCGATCATTGGCCGTTCAACCATACATGACATGGTGAAAATTTCTATCCTAATATGTTATCATGTTGATAGTTTTTTGCTTTTTGGTTTCTTTTTTCTTTTTGTTATGGTCCATAATGTTTGGAATGAATTCACGGCATACATTTTAAGGATTAAGGAAATGACCGCCTTTCAGATCTTTTAATATCAAAATTAGCAATAAATCCATTTTTTTGGATGGCTCTATTTTTTTGCTTTTTCTTCCTTCCCCTTCTGGTGGTGCATTTATTCATTGGACAGATTTTTGTTCCAAAATAATGCTGAAATCATTTATTAAATGATTTCATTCTATATCCTGGCCAAACTTTGATTTACTCAAAATTTTCTTATTCAACAGGAAAAAGAGATTCGTCGTTTCGCTGGTACTGTTCCAAATTTAACAACAACAGGTGATATTGAAAGCATGGCGATGTATGCTGGCCAAGGCGTAGGCCTCATCAAGGAAATTTTACCTGCAGGCGAGGTGGTAAAGATGCTCGTTGCAGAGGCTCGACAACTAATCCGTCAAAGGTTCAGTGGTGAAATCTGATGAGGGAGAACCAGCCTAGCTACCAAACTAGTTTGCTGAATTGGCTTGAAGAAATTGTCAATCCTTGGTAACCATGGTCCAAGGCTGGAAGATAAAATTGGATGTTGAAGAGATTCTGTGGCTTATGAGAATAGTTACTAGAGCTCATTCCACGTCTCTCTCTCTTAAGTCATTTTGTTGTTAATCTGGTGGTGAGAACTTATGAAGGACTTGAATCTTGTAAAAATAGATCTCAAGGTCACTTCAACTTTGTATGAGATAAAAGAAGCTAGAATAAATAGTCAACAAAATGTTTGGCTGCAGATATTGCTAGTATTGAGGCCTTTTCATCAACCCTGCTCATTTTCATTTCAATTAGTCTCTGAGGCTTTTTTTTTTTTTTTTTTTTGTCAGTGCCAAGGAATTGGATTTAGTATTCAAATATCTAAGAACTGAATTATTACTAAATTTAAAAGTTTAAGATAAATACGGTAGTTAAGAATGAAATTAAAAACCGCCCTTCACTGAGTGTATCAACATTCAGTAATAAAACAAGTCTCCCTGATTTAAAATTAACGTCCATTTTTAGTCAATTTTTAAATTTAAGAGTTGGCACTACACTTGGATAGCTCAATTATTTATTTATTTTTTTACTTGTTTCTATTCTAAACTTGATCTAACACATGTATAACTCTAATATAAGTTTTATAAAGACTAATTAGTCCCAAAAGTAAATCTCATAATTAAATTTTTTGGCTAACATATTTTTCTCTTTCTCTTTTCTGTATTTATTACTTTTTTTTTTCTTTTTATCTCACGCTATCGGTCATGGGATTTGAAACTACTGAGTAAGGGTGTGCCTTGTTTGGCTGTTAATGCTAGGAGTGGCCAGCTTGGTCTTCCCCCTTCGTTGCCTTTTCTTTCTCATGTTTCTTCATTCTATTGATTGCTTTGTGCTTTATTATCCGAATAAAACAAATAAATTAAAAAATTACTTCATTGTAGAAGAACAAATTTTTAGTGATAAGGTAATACTAACTATTATTTCTCAAATTTAAATTTATATAGGAGGACTCATCAAATACATAAGAGATAAAAACATGCAGGAACAAATCTTGACCTCAGAAATCAGAATTTAAATTTATAAAGGACTTACCAAATACACAAGAGGTAAATAACAGCTCTTGACTTAAAAAACCAAGGTAATTAAATAAATAACCGAACGCTATTGAACTATTGAACCATATGAGTATTGACGTCAGAAATACTGTACGTATTGATCAGTTTATTGGTTGTTTTTTTTTTTTTTTTCTGAGTTATTGCTTGATGCACAACTACCTAAACAATCAGATAATGGTATCTAAATGGAAGTATAGACTGATGGGTTTCTTGGTTGTTTTCAAGGATCTTCAAGATATTTCTATAAAAAAATAATTAGGACTAGTTTAGTTAGTTAGAATTTTGATTTCTCTTAAGAAGGTTAAGAGTTTGATTTCTCTCCCCAATTCCGTTTATGGTTTAGGCCTTTTTCAATGTGATCTCTTTTGATGTACCAAAAAAAAATAAATAACAAAGTATCTCTTAAAAGAGCTCAGCCGAGAGAGAAAAATGATTAATGAGATCAAAATTTCACTAGGCAATGTTTGGCTGGAAATGAAATTGCCATATTTGCATGAATTTGACAGATATGTTTAAAAAGTTCAGATGTCTTCAAGCCTTTAAAGTCAAGTTTGTTTTCAATACGAAACAATAGGTCCTTCGCTTTTGAGTAGGGACGGAACTGTAACTAGATTACGGCGGGCCATGGCCCCAAACTTTGACAAAATTGCATTTAAGCCTTATGGATTTATTTAAATATTTATCTAAAAAGGTGTATATTGGCCCCTAAAGTTATGAGATAGAGATAGGTGTGTGTTATATTAATAACATCCTCATATTTTTTATTTTAATAGGTTGTGTTGAATTTAATTTTTGCAAAAAAATAAATTCTGACCCGCGACACGTTCCTCCAATCTTTGGACCTACCATTAGCGAGTAGGGTTTTTTGATCCAAGATCATATGAGGGGTCTCGTGTTGGGCAGGCTCTCCCACATCAAGAGAGATAAGTGTGTTAAACTAATAACTTTTTTTCATATTTTTCATTTTAACGGGTTGTGTTAAGTTTGATTCTTGTAAAAAAAAAAGAAGTTATAAAATAATATTTTTGACCTCCAAAACTACTATCTAATAAAATTTTACCTTGACATTTCAAAACTAAAGAATTTTTACCTTAACTCCACAATAATTTTTAAAAAATATCTATTAATTATTCAAAATTTAAAATTGTTTATCTCAAATTCTTAACCACTTAACAAAATTTAAAAAAATTTACATTGACTGATCATGCCCCTAGTAAAATTGCTCGTTCCGTCCCTGTTTATGGGTGTGTTGGTCCGAGTAGAGTGGTAATAGAGTCAACAATCTCCAAAACATGTGAGGGTTGGAGAAGAAAAACTTTTCGGACCTGATCTTCAAGCTGACCCGAAAATCTCGACACCCTCGTAGCACATTCATAGGGGTCGTATAAAGTAAACAAATAAACTCCCTTGGTTTAAAAGTATCTCTGTAAATATGTGTGAGATAGTGGCAGATTTGATAAAATAATAAAAATATTTTTATAAATAAAAATTTTTTTATTTTGACATATATTGGCATAGTCATTTTTTTAATATTTTATTTTAAGGGGAGATGAAATAACGAATTTGTAATAAAATTGTCATTAATTTTAACTATTTTTTTATATATTTTGTAATTAAGATCAAATTATATAAAATTATGTTTTTACTTTTAAATCATAAGTGAGTCATGTGATTTTTGTTTAAACTACAAAAAAATAAAATAAAATTATCTCTTATATATATATATATATGTCATATTCTATGTTTGTTTGGAGAGATATAAGTTGGGGGATTGGATATGTCATCCTTGAAGCTCACTTAATCATATGTTTGGAAAAAAAAGAAGTGATAGAGGATTACTCACTCTTTCGAATTATTGATCCCTCAAAATAGGAAATAAATAATATCATGAGGGAGGTGATATTACTTATTCTTTTTCTTTGAGATAAGCTCAAATATGATATTTTTGCCCTTATTTTGATTATTATAATAGGTTTAAAATAATATTAAATAATTATATTATAATTTAAAATTAAATTTTTTATTTTTAATGTGATATTTTAACGAAATAATATTACTTATTTTATCATAATCTCATCCTAACCAAATATAATATAAATAATATTCAATCACATTAAATATTACTTATCACTCATTATTATTTTTTTAATTTCATGATATTATTTATTTTTTATTTTCTTATAGTAAAGAAACGGGCTTATAGGAATGTCAATTGGGAATAGGATATTGTTTAATTTTAATGTCTCGATCTACGTAAAGATCAAATAAAAGAAGGGCGGTCCCGTTGCATTATATCTTCAACTTGTCAAACCCTTTACAAAAACTTGTCAGAGCCCAGATCAGTCAGGATTGAGCTTGACCGTATCAGTATCTGTTGGTATTGTCAATAATGCATTCTCACTAGGCGACTTTACTGAAAAAAAAACGTTGTGGCCTCAATTGATAAATCAAAACCATATGTGGCCTCCTCCCTAGTTCCTACCCTGGTACCTACCTTCTCAATATCATATTTTTACATCATTAATATGATACCTAAAAGAATATATAATAAAAAAAAAATTCATTAGTAATAGCTTTATCACAAATGGAGATGTGAAACAATTACAGTAAAGAGGTAGGGAAAAAGAGGCAGACCATTTGAATCCTCATTTGGTAATGTGAGCAAAATTTTTGTAATGTATTTATTTGTGATCATTTTATTTCAAAGTAAAGCATTCAGGCAGGCAAAATTTTTGTAAAGAACCTTTTGCCCTAGTAATAGACTGGTTTTCATGTTGAGTATGAAATCTCTAGGTTGATCAATTCTTATGTTTTCTTATGGCCAACTATTATTTATATAATGTATGAAATCTTACCTGGTTCAAGTTGATAGTGACCATGCATGAACTTAAGGGTGTAGTTAGTTAAAGATTTGAACACGCTTTATCTAAACCTGTAAAACAAATCAAATAATTTGAGCTTGGCTCGTGTCTGACTCGTTAAAACTCGTTCAATATCGACTTGTCATATAAATAAGCCAAACTTGAACACATTTTAAAGCTCATTAATTTTTTAAACTCGACTCGAACTCAGTTTGATAAACTTATATATACTAACGTATTCAAGTTACTCAAGCTTTGACTTGTGATCGACTCAATTAAAGTTCGTTTAAGCTTGAACACAATTTGAAATATGTTATGATTTTCAAATCAAGCTTAAACAACTCACTATTCAGCTCGGACCAACTCGTTTAGAGGCCAACCTCTAGCACAAAAAAAAATAATGTGGATGTTTGTAATACTTTTGTTTCAAACCAAAAATTCACTATCTTAACTCATAATTTTAAAAATAGTAATAATATACATACAAAAAAAAACAAGTACATAGGATATTGTTGTTGAGTTGTGGTCTACCGCTTAAAACAAATAACTCACTAAGATAACTTTTAATTATAAATTGACATTGCTAAATCATTTTGATATAAGATTTTGTGCAAAAATTTTTTGAAAGAGGAGCACTTTTCTTATAAATACAAATGTTATATCATTTTAGTGAAGCTTAAAAATAAATCTCAAGGTCACTTCAACTTTGTATGAGATAAAAGAAGCTAGAATAAATAGTCAACAAAATGTTTGGCTGCAGATATAGCTAGTATTAAGGCCTTTTCATCAACCCTGCACATTTTCATTTCAATTAGTCTCTGAGGTCCTTTTTTTTTTTTTTTTTCAGTGCCAAGGAATTGGATTTAGTATTCAAATATCTAAATACTGAATTATTACTAAATTTAAAAGTTTAAGATAAATATGGTAGTTAAGAATGAAATTAAAAACTGCCTTTCACTGAGTGTATCAACATTCAGTATTAAACCAAGTCTCTCTGATTTAAAATTAAAGTCCATTTTTGGTCAATTTTTAAATTTAAGAGTTGGCACTACACTTGGATAACTACACGAGAGGTAAATAGGTGCAGGGACAGCTCTTGACCTCAAAAACCGAGGTAATTAAATAATTAACCGAACGCTACTTAATCATATTAGTATTGACATCAGAAATACTGTACTTATTGATCAGTTTATTGGTTTTTTTTTTTGTCTAAGTTATTGTTTGATGCATAACTACCTAAATAATCAGATAATGGTATCCAAATGGAAGTACAGACTCATAGGTTTATTGGTCGTTTTGAAGGATCTTCAAGGTATCTCTGAAAAGAAGTCAGCCGAGGGAGAAAAATGATTAATGAGATCAAAATTCCAGTAGGCAATGTTTGGCTGGAAATGAAATTGCCATATTTGCATGAATTCGACAGATATGTAACGGTCAAAAAGTTCAGATGTCTTCAAGCCTTTAAAGTCAAGTTTGCTCCCCATACGAAAAAAAATAAGTCCTTCGCTTTTGGGCAGGGACGGACTGTAGCTAGATTATGGAGGGCTATGGTCTCAAACTTTGACAAAATTGTATTTAGACCTTACAGATTTATTTAAATATTTATGTAAAAAAGTGTATATTGCCCCCTAAAGTTATAAAATAGAGATAGGTGAATGTTAAGTTAATAACATCTCTTTACACTTCTCGTTTTAACGGATTGTATTAGATTTAATTCTTGTAAAAAAATAAATTTTGACCTGCAATACGTTCCTCTGCCATTAGTGGGTGGGACTTTTTGATCTGGGACCATATAGGGGTCTTATGTTGGGCAAGCTCTCCCACATCAGGAAAGATAAGTGTGTGTATTAAGTTAATAACCTCTCTCTACACTTTTCATTTTAATGGGGTGTTTTGGGTTTGGTTCTTGAAAAAAAAAAAGGTATAAAATAATTTCTTTGACCTCCAAAACTAATATCTAATAAAATTTTATCTTGGCCTTTCAAAACTCAATAATTTTTACCTTAACCCCACAACAAATATAAAAAATTGTATATTGACTTTTCAAAATTTAAAATTTTTATCTTAAACTCTTAACCACTTAACAAAATTTAAAAAAAATTTACATTGACTGAATATGCCCCAAGTAACATTGCTCGTTCCGTCCTGTTCTTGGGTTTGTTGATCCGAGTAGAGTAGTAATAAGGTCAACAATCTCCAAAACATGTGAGGATTGGAGAAGACTTTTCGGATCTGATCTTCAAGCTGACCCGGATATCTCGACACCCTCCTGTAGCACATTCATAGGGGTAACTACACGTAGTTTGAACTTAAATCAAATGGCACCGTATGATTCAAAAGTAAATAAATAAACTATTTTGATTTAGAATTATCGCTGCAAATATGTATGAAATAGTGATAGATTTGATAAAATAATAAAAATACTCTTAGTAAAAACAAACTTTTATTTTAGCATACAGTGACATAGTTGTCTTTTTAATATTTTATTTTGAGAAATGCTATGGAGCACGGATTTTTTCACTGCTTTATCATACCATCTGATGTCGCAGACTCACGTGGCAAACTATTACTATTTACGCAACACCAATTATAAACCTAGCTAAATATCTCTCTCACTCCCATAACGAATGGGCGAACCACAACTATTTTTGATAAGAGTAGAAGAGCAAATTTTCCTCTTGCCCTCGCAATTTATACACACAAAGTGAGTCTCGTGTCTCTATTTCTAACCCTAATTTACTTGCTTTCTTTTTTATCATCACATCTTCAACTACATATCTAATATTGGGACCAAAAAGCTCTATCTTTAGTGCAAATTTGACGACAAAGAAATTCTACAAATTCTCATATCGGTTCTGATTTCCACATTCGTGAAATCCTTGATCGAAGGCCAATCGAACTTGACATAGTCCATGAGACATGAATCTCTGTATTATTCGTGAAGTTGTAAAGAGAGAGAGAGAGAGAGAGAAGAGCCGTCCCAGAACCTTTTTTAAACGGTGACCAGAAGCCTAGAGAGAAAATAGGAAAACTTAAGCAAAATAACAATAGAGATGGAAGGGAATGACGGATAGGGAGGGGGACCTAGACAACAGAGATAACCAAATGTGAGATAACTTTTTCCTTTGTTTTGGTGATACACATTTTTTTAAGTATTTGTGAGAATCCATTTCAAGACTAAACAATAGGGCCATGTTTGTAGGCTGCGTAACTGAACACGTTAGCCGGTGCAAGTAAGCGGTAAGTTTTTTTGATTTCTGTAGCAGCGCTCTTTTATTTTTATTTGAAGAGATGGGTAACAAAATCGTCATTAATTATAATGGTTTTTTATATATTTTATAAATAAGATTAAATCACATAAAATTATGTGTTTATTTTAAAATTATATAAGAATAATATAATTTTTGTTCGAATTACAAAATAATAAAGTGAAATTACCTTATATATATATATATATCTTATTCTACTGTATAGGAAAGTCAATCGGGAATAGAAGGGCGGTCCCGGTCCCGTTGCATTAAATCTTCAACATGTGGCGTGTCAAAACCCTTTACTGATTACAAAATCTTGCCAGAGCCCAGATCTGTCAGGATTGAGCTTCAACGCATTAGTATCTGCTGGTAATGACAATAATGTACTCTCGCTAGGCGACTTTATTGGACAAAAAAGTAGTGCCCTCATTTGATAAATCAAAATCACATGTGGCCTCCTTCCTAGTTCCTACCTTCTCAATATCATTATTTTACATCATTAATATGATACCTAAAAAAATATATAATTAAAAAAAAGTTTCATTAGTAATAGCTACAATACAAATCAGGCCAGCTCGACATGGTTCGATACTTTAGGCAATTGTTTAAATGAGATTTTTTTATATTTATTGAATATTATCATAAAAATTATTTTATTTTGTAAACCAGTGTTTTTTCTTTTAAAGTTTACTAGTGTGCCAATTTTGTGGCTATCTTTTTGTATTGCGTCATTTTTCTCATTTAGACCAAAGCTTCTTTTTCAAAAATAAAAAATTAAAAAGTAGTAAAACTACATAAAGCCTTCAAACTATGTAAGGTTTTAAAAAGTCTGAAGCCTTTAAAAAATTTTATTTGCATAATTTTTTGTTAAGCTAATATATATTTTTTAAGTTAACTAGGCGAGTTAGTTTCCTGCTCTTTTTTTTAAAGAATCTTTTTTTCTCACCTAAATTAAAACATTTTTTTAAAAAGAAGATGTGAAAATTATATTTGATTTTGACTGTAGTATACACTATTTTAATATTTTAGGGACCTTCAAAAAAAGTTTATTTGTAGAGTGTACTAATTATTTATCATACATGAGTTTTTCTTTTGAAGTTCATTAGTGCACCATGTTTTGGACTCTCTTTTTCTAAAATATAGTTTTCATTTCATTTGGACTTAGGCCTTTTTTTTAACCAAAAGATGTAAAAACTATATAGGACCCTACTAGGTTTTAAAAAAAAATTAGGGCCTTAAAAAATTGAACTCCCCTTTTTTAACAGATAACTTTATATAAATTAATATAAAACTTTATTAAGTTTTAAAAAATTTTGAGGCCTTAAATCATTGGGGGCCTTAAGCAATGGCCTAATTGGCCTCATAGAAGAGCTGGCCCTGTCACAAATGAAGATGTGAACCAATTGATAATGTGAGCAAAATTTTCATTTGAAGAGGTAGAGAAAGAGACACAATAATGAGGCAGAGCATTGATAATGTGAGCAAAATTTTCATAATGTGTTCATTTGTGATCATTTTATTTCAAAGCAAAACATTTAGGCAGGCAAATTTTTTGTAAAGAATCTTTTGGTCTAGTAGTAGATTGGTTTTCATGTTAAGTATTAAGTTTCTAGGTCGATTAATCCTCACTTTTTTGCGGTTAGCCATCATTTATATAATGTATAAAGTTTTATTTGGTTTTCAAGTTGATAGTGACCATGCATGAGCTCAAGGGTATAGCTAGGTAAAGATTTGAACATGCTATACCTAAAACTGTAAAACAAACCAAATAATTTGAGCTTGGCTTGCATTTGACTTATTAAAACTTATTATGTAAATAAACTAAATTTAAACACATTTTAAAGCTCATTAATTTTTTGAGTTCGACTCGAACTTGACTTAATAAACTTATATATACTAAAATATTCAAGTTATTCGGGCTTTGACTTGTGATCGGCTGGATTAAAGCTCGTTTAAGATCGGTTCAAAAGTTAAACAAGGTAAGCTTGAAAGCAATTTAAATTTTGTTATGATTTTTAAACCAAACTTGAACATCTTACTATTCGGTTCTGACCAACTCGATTAGAGGCCTACCTCTAGCACAAAAAAAAAAATAAATAAATAAATAATATGGATGTTTGTAATACTTTTGTTTCAAACAAAAAATCCACTATCTTAACTCGTAATTTCAAAAATAGTAATGATATACATACTAAAAAAAAAAAAAGTATCTAGGATATTGTTGTTAAGTTGTGGTCTACCGGTTAAAACAAATAACTCACTAAGATAACCTTTAATTATAAATTGACAATGCTAAATCATTTTGAATACAAGATTTTGTACAAAAAAATTTTCAAAGAGGAGCACTTTTTTTTTTAAAATACAAATGTCATATCATTTTAGTGAAGCTTTTTGTAAGAAAATTCTCTTTTTAAAAATATCGCTATCATATTATTCTAATGGTGTTTTAAATATAAAGATTTTTTTAGAAGAATAGAATTTTTTAGTTATTAAGTGAACGCAGATCAATGTGTAAATCCTGCTTGAAGTTTACTAACTGTGATTTAGAGTGGCTGATTGATTCTTATTACCCTATTTCCTCCATGAATTAGCGTGGACTTGTCTTTTCAACGTAGAAACTAGCAGATGATAAAATAGATAAGTTGAAAATTAACTGAGATGACGTGAGCCGATCAGGGCCTTTTATCTTCTTCATTTATAAGGTGCCCAAATCCTATTAAAAGAAATGAATATCTTCATCCCTTCATTGCAATGGAGAGGATTCGGATAAATTATACGAATTTCAATGTAACTATCTTTTACGGCTTTGAAAATTTCTAAAAAAATTATATTTGTCATTGCCCATTTTATTTAATTTTGATCAACCGACAGTTTACATTTGTTTTAACACTAGAAACACATATCGTATTTCAATATCATATTTGCATAAAATCATTCTATACTATGAGAGAATCAAAACTAAACCCTCGGCAGTTTTGTTTATAAAAAGAAGGCAGCTCTCTATTCTTTAGTATCAGTCACATCATTTGAGAGAGAGAGATAAAATATATAGCGTTGTTGGATCTTTAATATTGAAACACAAATTTTTTTTTTTAGTTTTTAAAATTTTAAATTACTAATAATAAGTCCATTATAGTAATATAAGTTTAACCATAAAATATAATTTTTTTTTTACTTTTTTCATGATTAATAAAACTTTTTACCAAACTCTATCTTATTTTGAAAATTTTTTACATAAAATTCAAAATATTAGTATTCTTATTTTTAAATTTTATTAGGTTCTTCCCTTATAATTTTTAGAAAGTCCTTTATTTAAATCAAAACTATAAATTTTTTTATTCAAATCTCTTTAATTTTGTTTAGAAGGACAAATCTATCAATACTATATATTATAGCAATTGGTTGTTGGGTGAACTTTTAAATTTTTAAATAATAATATTATACATCTCATAATATTATTGATCTGACCATAAAAAAAATAAAAATTTTATTTTCTATTTATAATTAGTAAATATTTAATGAAATTAAAGTAATCTAGGTAAATCAAATCTCCCTAACTTAAAATGTTAAATTTTTTTGTTAGATAATTATTCAGTTTTAGTAGCTCTATGTGCATTATTAAATGTATTAATTAAATAAAATCATCTAACATGTGTAACGTATACACTTGATCAATGTAGTCTCTCAGCAAGATTGTAAGGTTAAAAAAAAAAACTTTAGAACGTTTACAATAAAACTTAGCTTCTTATTATAAGTTAAGGGTTTTTATTATAATCAACTTTTACTTTTTTATTAATACTATATCAAATATTTTAATTTAGTTTAATCATATTATTAATGTATAAATTAATAATTTATTTTCATAAAGTTTGTTTTAATATATATTATTTTTATTTTGTGCATAGCACGGACTTATTATTATTATATACATATATAATTTAAGTTATAGGAAAGACAATTGGGAATATTCTATTGTCTAATTTTAATGTCTCGATCTACGTAACGATCAAAAAAGAAGGTTCGTGTTGCATTAAATCTTCAACATGTGGCTTGGTGCATTGGGCCAAAAGAACCACCACCGTCCTCATTCATGTATAACTAACTACTTATCAAACCCTTTACCAACCCTTTACCGATTACAAACTTGTCGAAGCCCAAATCAGTCAGAATTGAGCTAACTATCATATTCACAAAAATATATAAAAAGTTCTTTTTGTTAATGACAGATTTTCGTATTTACCACAAATAAAGATGTGAACTATTAAGGAGATTGGGAATGAAACACATTAAAAAGACAAAATTTATTCAGTATTTATTACAGAATGGTGTAATTAAATAAAAATAATATAATAAATATTTATTATATAGTGATGTGATTTTTATTTACAAAAATATTACTATCTGTGCCACAGAATTATTTGTACAATTTTTGTGAAACAATAACATTGATGGATGAAAACTAAACTCTGGCAGTTTGCCTATAAAAAGAAGGCTGCCCCCTCTATTACTCAGTACTAGTAATATCATTTGAGAGAGATCTACTCCTAAGTATCAGAGAGAGAACAGTATGATGGGATGGAAACTAAACTCTCGCAGTTTGCCTATAAAAAGAAGGCTGCCCTCTCTATTCCTCAGTACTAGTCATATCATTTGAGAGAGATCTATTCCTAAGTATCAGAGAGAGAGAGAGATGGGATCCATAGCTGGAGCTGACAAGCCTCATGCAGTTTGTGTCCCATACCCAGCTCAAGGCCACATTAACCCAATGCTCAAAGTAGCAAAACTTCTCCACTTCAGAGGCTTTCACATAACCTTCGTCAACACCGAGTTCAACCACAAGCGTTTGCTCAAGTCCAGAGGCCCCAACTCCCTCGCCGGCTTGCCTGACTTCCGCTTCGAAACCATCCCCGACGGCCTCCCTCCGACCGACGCCGACTCCACCCAAGATATCCCTTCTCTGTGTGAATCCACCTCGAAGAATTGCTTAGTCCCTTTCCGCAACTTACTCTCCAAGATCAACACCACCTCCACCTCATCCTCCGACGTCCCACCGGTGACGTGTATCGTCTCCGATGGTGTCATGAGCTTCACTCTCGCAGCTGCTGAAGAACTTGGTATCCCTGAAATACTCTTCTGGACAACGAGCGCCTGTGGCTTCTTAGGTTATACACAATACAAACATCTTGTGGAAAGAGGACTTGTACCTCTTAAAGGTAAACTTTCAATGGTCGCCTATTCTCACCTTTTAACCTAGCCAATAATAAAAAAACACATACATACATATATATATATATATATATATTGTACATGTTTCATAGCTAACATTTGCAGTGGAATAATACAGATGCGAGCTGCCTTACAAACGGGTATTTGGACAGGACAATTGACTGGATTCCGGGAATGAAGAATATCCGGTTCAGGGATCTACCAAGTTTCATTAGAACCACAGGCGCAGACCCAAATGAAGTGATGGTTAATTTCCTCAAACGTGAAGCAGAGAGATCTCTCAAAGCCTCTGGGATCATCATAAACACATTCGAAGCCTTCGAATTCGACGCCATGGAAGCTCTATCGTCCATGCTTCCTCCTATTTACACCATCGGCCCACTTCACTTGATGGGGAAACATATTTCAGATGATAGATCGAAATCTATAGGATCCAATCTCTGGAAAGAAGAACCCGGCTGCGTCGAATGGCTAGATTCCAAGGACCCTGGCTCGGTACTATACGTGAACTTTGGTAGTATCACTGTCATGACACCCCAGCAACTCACTGAATTTGCATGGGGGCTCGCCAACAGCAAGAAGGACTTCCTGTGGATAATAAGGCCGGATCTTGTCGCCGGAGACTCGGCCATTTTGCCGCCGGAGTTTGCGACGGAGACTAAAGAAAGAGGCATGTTAGCAAGCTGGTGCCCTCAGGAACAAGTGTTGAATCACCCCGCAATCGGGGGGTTCTTGACGCACAGTGGGTGGAACTCGACTATCGAAAGCGTGGCCGCCGGAGTTCCGGTCATCTGCTGGCCGTTCTTCGCCGAGCAGCCGACGAACTGCCGGTACAGTTGCAATGAATGGGGGATTGGCTTGGAGATAGACAACGATGTGAAGAGAGAGGAAGTGGAGAAGCTAGTGAGAGAGTTGATGGAAGATGAGAAGGGCAAAGACATGAAGAGGAAGGCCATGGAGTGGAAGAAGAAAGCAGAAGATGCTACTGGATCTGATGGGTCATCCTACCTGAACTTCGAGAAACTGTTCAGCCAATTAAGTGCTCCGAGCAAAGTAATTTGATAAAAATGGTAATTTCAATGTGGATCGATCGATGGTCAATTTCAAGAAGAAAAAACAAAAACACTTTCTAGTTGCACTAGCTTTGTTTCTTCTTCTTCTTCTAATCGTTTTCTGCTACATTTGGTAGCATTCATGTAACCAAGATTTGATGATCGATCCAAAACCTATGTCTTTGCATTGTGAAATTTTGAAATTTCTATGAATTAGATGCTCTGATTCCATTCCTTCAGTTATCATTTTGCTTTTTTGTTTTTTTGGTTTCTAAATATAAAAGACTACAATTCATTCAACCATCTCTCGGTGGTATGTTACATGTCAAGACTTTAGATGAAATGATGAGTCAATATATGAAACCAAGTCATGATATACAAACATAATTATTATATTTACATATGACGTGACTACTTTTATTTTAAATTAAAACACCATCCCCTAATAATTTAAAGAATAGAACTGTCACATGTAATTTATGTATAAAAATTATGTTTGTATATAAAAAAAAATCTACACGACTGCACTGACAACTGATGTGCGATATATCAGTTGGGATCCACCCTTCAACTGATGTGCAATACATCAGCTGGAGCCCACCCTGTATAAATTGAGCCCCGGCTAATGTGTCGTGTATCAGTCGATACAGTCGCGTCACCCGTGATTGTAGGTACCGTAACCCTTGTGTATAAACTTTCATATGAAAACCATGTATAATGCTATACAGTTTTTAAGTTCAATATTGATTAAAAAGAAAAATTCAAGTTAACAATGGCCAAAATGTAACAAATCTGTAACTTTATAAATGTTGGTTTCCCGGACTCCACATAAGTAAATAAATTAATAAATAACCATTTAAAAATGTGATGTTTTTTAAGTGTTAGAAACATATGTAGACTAAATTAATTTCTTACAACTTATTTGCCCTGAATATGAAAATCATGAATAATGGTACAGCTTTTAACTTCAATTTGATAAAATAAAATATAAAAAAAATGGTTGCAAATTAAAATTCAAGTTAGAAATGGCTAAAATGTACTAAATCTGTTACTTTATTAATACATGTTGTTAAATCTTGTCTTGGCCAGTGACCCTAGCTATCCCATAATTTAGGAGATCAATCCAAGATCCTGGGCACTAATCGATGGCGTTGATTTTATTAAAATATTTATGCTTGTTTAAAAAATAAATCTGAAATTAACGATAGTTTTAACCATCGACATGCTCAGCACATGCTTAATATATTCTTCAAATATGGATGATATTATTAGAAATATTTCATGAAATAGGATTGTTTGTATATGATTGTTCATATCTATATACATATATTAGGAATCTATCACATGGAAGACACGAAGTTAGTTACAGGCATGAGTAGTTGTTCGACTGAAATTTTATATATGGATTAATTTGGAGTCGATCGACGGACACGTAGTATATCATATTGGAGGTATATATTTTAATCCACAGTGTGATCAAGCAGCCTCAATAATCAGAGATTGCAATCTTGATCTCCACACTCGAAAGATATTTTTAGGATAATCATAAAAAAAAAAGCTTAAAATTGCAGTTAGACATTTGGATCGAGACTCACTTTTCAAAATTTTGTGGGAAATATATTATTATGTTCCCAAACAGAGCAAACAAACACAACAAAAAAAGAGTTTTGTTGGTCCCAACATTAGGTTAGAAAAAAAAAAAAGTTTTGCTACCTATTAGCCGACGCCTGTCATATTTTCACTAATAGCTCAGTATTTTGTAACCCCCTCTATCTCTATATTCTGTTGAGTAGTGCTACCCACATTTGCGCCGGAGAGAGAGAGAGAGAGAGAGAGAGAGAGAGAGAGAGAGTTGCTTTGTGATTTTCATATGTTAAGTACCAGAGGTTCCTAATCTTCTTAGTTGTTTTTCGTATGATCTTTGTTAGTATTCAGGTAGGGTCACGGACCTAACTGGGTGCCTATGGTGGGTTGACTCAGTGATAACATTTTCAGAGATAAGTCGGTTAAAGAACAGACATATGTGATCTTTGTATGATTCTTCATATCTTAGGAATCTATCACATGGAAGACACAAAGGATGAATGAGTTGTTCGAATAACATGCTTTTTATTTATTTATTTATTTTTGTGGATTAGTTTTGGACAGGTGCGATCAAGCAAAGCCTCAATCCGATACAGTATAGCCTGCAAAAGGTTCAGGCCAATGTACTTTTAACAGCTCATTGCGATTTGTGCATGCATCCTTGAACTGGGAAAAACAATGTATTAATTTCATTATTCTCCAAATATTGCTGGTAATTTATTTTATTATTTAAATTATTTTATGCATCAATATTTTACTTATCAACAAAATATCATGATATATTGGTTACAATTGAAACTATGGGATAATATATAATTCACTCAGTGGGACTATTAATTTCAAGGGAGTTCATGAATTGGGGAGAGCTGAGGGAAAAAAATTTAAATTTACAAGTTACGCAAATTTACCACGAATTTGACTTTTCAGCTATTTTTTAAAATTATATCATACTATTCTATTTTTTTGTGATTCGAAATCGTCTCGAAACCGCATTCATGTGTCTTATCCCTTGAGACAAGAACATCAGGGTTCAAGTTCCAGCAACATAAAGAAAAAAAAAATGCAAATGTTGGCTTGGTTATTAACTTGAATGCATGGGAGTTGATTCAAAATCAAACCTTTTAACCTAGTATTGGAGAAAATATAAACCTGGTGAATATGTTTCTATTGAACCATTTGAAATGTTATGGTGATGAATTGAAGATTCAATAAACTATAGGACTCCTGGTAAAGAGCTGTGGACATTTAAACGACTATTAATTTTTGTTAAAATTTAATTTTTTTTTTTTTAAAAGCAACCCAAAGCCACAACTCTAAAAGATCCAATCTTTAAGAGGATCTAAAAACTTTTAAATACTCACACACACTCAACGCACCAATGTTGGACACAAGCCTACTACTGCACAAACCCACCTGCCACAAGTGAGCCCGAAAGCCCTAACACTCCTTTGAAGGGCACATCGTACTTCAGCGAGACCGGCGACAGCCGCTCCACAATTGAACTGGGCATGGCTTTCTTTCTTTCTTTTTTTTAATGCAAGCCAAAGATACAACTCAAACGGATCTAAACCTTTGAGAGGGATGAAAGACCTTTCAATTTTTTTTTGGGTCTGAAGGGACCTTTCAATTTAAGAATCACCATTTCGGCTAGAATGGGACAAGTCCAGGCCTTCAATCATCTTTTTTGGCTGGGCTTGAGTTTGAGGATTTAGGGCAGGCCTAGCTCAATCTTGGGCCTAAAACTTTTCTAATTAACTAGTCTAGGACGGGCCCAGCCTGGTCATCACCATTTTATTTATTTGGTTGTTTGTACTAGTGCATCACCATCACAACATTCCTACGACTGAAATTATGAAGAAAACATTTTTTTTAGGAATCATATAAAGAAAACTTACCTAAGTGCCTAGAATTTGGTGGTTTGCTGACTTTTCGTGAGAAAAGGGATTTTACAAAGGAAATGATTTCATTATTTAACAATGGTTTTAGGTACTGATACTTCGGCCACTGTCATTGCTTAGATAAATACGCTGATTACTCTCAATTTCGGGATTAGTCTTCAAATTTTTCATAACTGCAGTCTTATTTTACAAAGTACGGGTGACATTCTCAATCACTATATATTTTTCATCCAAACCATGTCAAATCTAGCATCTTACAGTCTTTTTGCAAAGATTTTCATTTAATGAACAAAGTTTATTCTTTTTCTTTTTTATTTTATCCATGTGCTAAGATTTTATAACGTACCAATGCCCAAAGCCATCAGTTGGGCACCGAGAATAATCGTTTTACAAAACCATCTTAGAACTGGTCCGCGGTTTCTAGGATTAAGCAAAGAGGTTGAGTTCTGGCACAAGAATGTGCCTCCAATTCCTTGTAACACCAAACGACAGACACTTTTATCATTTGAATGTCAATTATTAGCTTTAAGGAACATTTTTTAGTTCCCTAATAACTATAGATTGGGACAGTGCCTGAATACAAGATCATGAGCCAAGGCGTGTGGGTTATTGACTCCTGTTTTAGGTGCTTCCATATCAAAGTTAATGTAAGATGACCCATCCGGCTTTGTAGATTCCTCTGCTCTTTTCTTCCATTCCATGGCCTTTTCTCTGTTCTCCCTCCATCAACTATCTCACTGGCCCCTCCACTTTCTCTCTCCTAACGTCGGTGTCAACCTCCATGCCAATGCCCCACTTGCTGCACAAATACAAGAAATTCGTCTGCCGCTCCGCGAAGAATGGCCAACAAATCATCGGCTCGCCTTCGCTAATGCTTTCCAGCGTAGAGTTCCAAGCACAATGCGTCAAGAAGCCTCCAACTGAAGGATGGCCAAGAACTCTCTGTTGTGGACACCAATCCAATAGCAAGCCTCTGTCTCTAATCTCCTCCATGAATTCATTGGAATGATCTCTACCCCACCTTCGACAAGATCGGGCCAGAAAAATGAGTATTTGCTATTGGCAAGTCCCCATGCAAACTCGCTCAATTGCTCCTTGGTCATGATTATTAGGCTTCCATAGTTCACGTAAACAACTGATTTGGATTCTCTTCTATCTAACCACTCTATCACACATATATATTGTACATGTTTCATATATAGCTAACTTTTGGAGTGTAATATATACAGATGCGAGCTACCTTACAAATGGGTATTTGGACAAAACGTTGATTGGATTCCTGGAATGAAGAATGTCCGGTTGAGGGATCTACCAAGCTTCATTAGAACCGCAGACCCAAATGACGTGATGTTCAACTTCCTCAACAATGAAGCAGGAAGAGCTTTCAAAGCTTCTGGTATCATCATAAACACCTTCAAGCCTTCGAATTCGACACCGTGGATGCTCTATCGTTCATGCTTCCTCCTCCTGTTTACACCATCGGCCCACTTCATTTGATACTGAAACAAATTTCCGATTATAGATTGAAATCTATGGGCTCTAATCTCTGGAAAGAAGAATCCGGGTGCATCGAATGGCTCGATTCCAAACACCCCGGCTCGGTTGTTTACGTGAATTTTGGAAGTATAACTGTCATGACAAGCCGGCAACTCACTGAATTTGCTTGGGGGCTATTTCCCGTGGATAATAAGGCCGGATCTTGCCACCAGTGAATCGGCCGTTGTGCCGCCGGAGTTTGTGACAGAGACTAAACACAGTGGCTTGTTAGCAAGCTGGTGCCCTTAAGAACAAGTGTTGAATCACCCGGCAATTGCGGGGTTTTTGACGCGTAGTGGGTGGAATTCGACGGTTGAAAGCGTGGGCGCCGGAGTTCCGGTGATCTGCTGGCCGTTCTTGGCCGAGCAGCCTACGAACTGCCGGTAAAGTTGCAATGAATGGGGGATTGGCTTGGAGATAGACAACGCTCTGAAGAGAGAGAAAGAGGAGAAGCTTGTGAGAGAGTTGATGGAAGGTGAGAAGGGCAAGGACATGAAGAGGAAGGCCATGAATTGGGAGAAGAAAGCAGAAGAGGCTACTGGATCTGGTGGCTCATCCTACCTGAACTTGGAAAAACTGTTAGCCAATTAAGTGCTCCGAGCAAAGTAATTTGATAAAATGGTAGATTCAATGTGGATTTCAAGAAGAAAAAACAAAAACACTTTCTGAGTTTCTACTTGCACTACTTTGTTTCATCTTCTTCTAATCGTTTTCTGCTACATTTGGTAGCATTCATGCAACCAAGATTTGATTATACAAAACCTCCGTCTTTGCATTGTAATAATTTTGAGATTTCTATGAAATAGATGCTCCGATTCCACTCCTTCCTTTATCTTTCTGTTTTTGCTTCTTTATTTTTCGTTTCTAAATATAAAAGACTACAATTCATTCAACCATCTCTTGGTGGTATATTAGATGTGAAGACTTGTGTTGAAATGACGGGACAATATATCAAAATCGAGTAATAATATACAAATAGAATTATTATATTTACAAATAATGTGGCCTTTTGTGCTTTCCTTGTTCTTTCATTTTAAATTAAAACACTCTCCCTCTAATAATTTAAAGAATACAACTGTCACAAAATTTTTTAATATAATTCATGTATAAAAAAATATGTTTGTATATACACTAAGTTCAGTTTTGATAAAAAGTGAAATGGTTGCAAATTAAAATTCAAAGTTAACAATGGCCAAAATGTGATAAATCTTTAACTTCATAAATGTTGGTTTCCCGTGCTCAACATCCAAAAAAAAAACCTTTTTTAATGTGATGTTTTTTAGTGTTAGAAGCATATGGAGACTAAATTACTTTTTTATAACTTATTTGCCCTCAATATGAAAATCATGAATAATGGTACATCTTTTAACTTCAATTTGATCAAAAAAAAAAAATTGGTTGCAAATTAAAACTCAAATTTAGAAATGACTAAAATGTACTAAATTTGTTACTGTAATACATGTTATTAAGGAGGTGTTTGGGTCGCCTGATTATAAGCCATAAGCTATAAGCTACTTTCAAAAAGTTACATTTAAAAATAGTTTTTTTCAAAAAATGTGATTAGACATAAACTACTTTTTTAAGTCACTCACCTAAACTCATTTTAAAAAAGCCATAAATATAAGACATAAGCTATTAAATAAGCTACGTCCAAACACTTCATAAATCTTGTGGTGGCTACTGACCCTATCCCATAATTTAGGAGGTCAATCCAAGATCGTGGGCGCAGATTGCGTTGATTTTATTAAAATATTTATGGTTGTTTTTAAATCAATCTGAATTTAAAGATAGTTTTTACCATCGAGATGCTGAACACATGCTTCGTCAAATAGGTTGCTATTATTAGAAATGTTTCATGAAATAGGATCGTTGGTATATGATTGTTCATATATATCTAAGGAATCTATCACATGAAAGACACAAAGTTTTTTATTTTTTATTTTTGCTGAGGAAAGACACAAAGTTACAGGCATGAGTTGTTCGACTCAAATTTTATATATGGATTAATTTGGAGTCGAACGATGGACGTGTCGTATATCATATTGGAAGTATATATATATTTTAATCCAAAGTCTGATCAAGCAGCCTCAATAATCGGAGATTGCAATCTTGATCTGCACTCAAAAAGATATTTTAAGGATAATCATTAAAAAAAAAAGGCATAAAAATTGTCGTTAGACAATTGGATCGAGACTGATTTTTCAAAATTTTGTGAAACGAAGTAGTGATGGGAAATATATTATTTTGTTCCCAAGCAAAGCGAGCAAACAAACACACAAACAGAAAAGAATTTTGTTACCCATCAGCTGTCCCCTGTGCCATATTTTCATTAGTAGTTCAGTAACTTGTTACCCTCTCTCTCTCCTTTCTGTTGAGCAGTGCTACCCACATTTGTGCCCAGAGAGAGAGAGAGAGAGAGAGAGAGAGAGAGAGAGAGAGAGAGTTGCTTTGTGATTTTCATATGTTTAAGTACTAGAGGCTCCAAACCTCCTTAGTTTGTTTTTCATATGATCTTCATACATATGCGATCTTTATATGATTCTTCATATCTTTAGGAATCTATCACATGGAACATACAAACAAAGGTGAATGTGTGCGTTGTTCGAATAAGATTTTTTTTCTTTTTAAATGGATTAGTTTGGACACACAGAATACCATTTGTAAAATTTTAGTCCAAAGTGCGATCATGCAAAACCTCAATCCGATACAGTATAGCCCGCAAAAGGTACAGGCCAATGTACTTTAACAGCTCATTGCGATTGGTGCATGCATCCTTGAACTAGGAAAAACAAGGTATTATTATTATTATTATTATTATTATTATTATTTCAGATATGGTCGGCAAGAATAATACATTGGTAAAATTTTGAAATATTACCGGTAATATACATTGGTAAAATTTTGTCTTTCTTGACTGTTGTATTTGATTATTTTCAATATTTTTGAAATATTACCGGTAATATATTTTGGTGATGCAGTAAACTTGTTAGGCTTGTCCCCATGTGTGAGCAACTGGTCTTGATGAGAGAATGGATCCTTACACTGAATACACTGATGTGGTATCTACCAAGAACACTCTGATGCTTAAGTTAGCACAAAGTATTGAGAGTTTTCAATAAGTGATTGTCCAGTAAATTCGCTTAAGTGTTCTATGTTCGAGAACGACCCTCATCATATTTTATTATTTAGATTATTTTAAATATCAATATTCTATTCATCTATTAATTTTCTAATAGTTTTCATTTTATTTACCATTATTTTTTTAATGTATCATCAGTATTTATTGATATTGTCATTTTGAAATAACAATTTTTGTTTCTCTTGATACGCAACAAAATATCACGATATATTGGTTACATTTAAAACTATTCAATCAATGAGACTACTAATTTCAAGAGAATCATGAATTAGAGAGCTAAGGGAACAAAAAGTTGTAAATTTTCAAGCATAACTTACTGCAAATTTACCACGAATTTGACTTTTGAGCTACTTAGATCCGAAAATCATCTTAAAACCGAATTTTATGTGTGATATCTCATGGGACAAGGACATCAGGGTTGAAGTTCCATCAATATAAAAAAGAAAAAAAAAATGGAAATGTTGGCTTGGTTATTAACTGGAATGTATGTGAGTTGGCTAAAAAGATTTTAACTTATTATTGGAGAAAATATAAGCCTGTTTTGATATGTTTGTATTGAACCATTTGAAATGATATGGTGAAATGAAGCTCCAATAAAATAAACTAAGGATTCATTGTAACGAGCTACGGACAACTAAATACCCTATTTTTGTTAGCTTCGATTTAGAAATCGCTATTTCGGCTAGATGGGACAAGGCTGAGTGTTACAAGCTGGCAATTTAGACACCACACGGTGATAGTAATGTGACCCTTCATCATTAATACGCTGTAAAAATAACTCGTAAGATGACTATGTACCAAGCAATAGTCCCGCCAAACTCAAATACCAAGACATATAACTATGCGCTCATCCATGATCCATCCGTAATGCCCCGCATATTTTGTTAAGTTCCGTCCTCCGATACTTAAGCCCTTCGGCTTACCCAAGCTATAAGCGATAACAACGTCATTCTCAAATGCGCACGCACATGACAAACAATACATTTAACGTTAGTCCTTCTCGTAACACAAGCAAACTAGCAATGTGCAATCGGGCATGCACGTAAGCCAAGCATTACCTGTTAAGCATGTCACTTCCAACCATGAAGCTCTTAGCACTCCACATCAATGTTGTTGCCCGCCAACTAAATAGCAACTAATAAGTGCACAACGTAGTGCCTCGCGATACTAATGCTAGCCAAACCAAGTGGTCGTGTGCACAAA
Source organism: Euryodendron excelsum (assembly GCA_033060915.1). Taxonomy (NCBI): domain Eukaryota; kingdom Viridiplantae; phylum Streptophyta; class Magnoliopsida; order Ericales; family Pentaphylacaceae; genus Euryodendron; species Euryodendron excelsum. The sequence continues at coordinate 9,439,755 of CM065377.1, forward strand.
CTTGAACCTAATGTCCAAGTGCACACAAGGCACACAACATGCAAGTGTACACACTAAGACCCAATCAGTCATGAACATAAGCCCCGCCACAGCACGAATGCAGCATAGCAAATGCGAATGTCACAATCCCATTTTCGACGCAAATGCCCAACATTTGCCCCACCGAACACAATGTCGCTCATGTAGCCCCTTGAATAGCATGAAAACTGTAGTCACATGCCACAGCCAACTCCTAAGTCTCGTTTACTCCCTTGGATGACTCACTTGATGTTGTCTCTTTCGATAGCACTAGGAGTGGTAGAGTCAACACCAGACCCCCATTTATAATAGCATTATGAGTCATCTTCAAACTGCCGAGAGGAAACATCCTACCCTCTCAAGGAGTTATAATCCATAAATTCAATAAATATGAAAAAATACAAATTACGAGCTTGTCATGCCATCATTACCATTAGCCAACTATGCTCTAACATGCCTCTCTGCATGGAACCCTCACGGCCTCAAATGTCCCCTAAGGATGACAGAAGTGTCAACTTCTGACATTCTCTACCACTTCAACCATCATCGTCCTTAATAATGTCAAAGCACAGTACCAACTCTTGACACTCTCCACGCCGAGGTCTCTCGCGGCCCCAGACGTGCTACGAGTGGCTACCTATGACACTGGGCTTTAGATTGTCATCAGGCTTGAGACTGATAATTTAGGGCAAGCCTCTAGCTCAATCTTGGGCCTGAAACTTTTCTAAGTAACTAGTGTAGGCTTGGCCCATCACCATTTACCATAACAACATCCCCACGACTGGATTTGGATTATTTCTATTCCATTATTTGAAATGAAAATCTCCATTCTATTAATTGAGGTGTTGGCACGCCAACTAACATAAAAATGAAGAGTTTAGATGAGTTAATAAATTTTAATACAAAACGATATAGTTTTAGAAAAACATGTAATTAGGTTACATCTAAACCATTGATCATGAAATGGAAATCTCCATTCCAAATTATGAAATTGAAAGAATCCAAATTCCTTACGACTAATTATAAAAAAAAATACTTCTGTAACCGCCTATTTGGTGGTTTGCTGACTTTTCGTAAGATACTTTACAAAAAGAGTAATACTACGTACACTCCTACTGATCACTCCTCCAACCACTTCTACTGAGTTGGCATGCACTGATAGGTAGACTAATTCTCACTCTCTCTTTACTTATTAGCGTGTGTCAACTCAGAAAGAGTGGTATGTAGGAGTAACTCCATTATCTGATAATCGTGCTGTGTATTGATACCTCAGCAGCTCTCATCCCTCAGATTGTTGTTCTGGCCACTCTTAGCTCTTGGATTGGTCTTCAAATTTTTCGTAACTGCAGTCTTATTTTTAGTAACTGTCACATTCTTGGTAACTATTTTTCATTAAAACCATCTCAAATCCAGTGTCTTGCAGTCTTTTGGCAAAGATGTTCTGGTTAAGTATTTATTTATTTATCCAGGGGCAAAGAGAGAATAATCCTTTTATAAAACCATCTTGGAACTGGTTCTGGGATTCTAGGATTAAGCAAAAAGTTTGAGTTCTGGCACAAGAATGTGCCTCCAATTCCTTACAAACATCAAACAACAGACACCTATATCATTTGAATGTCAATTATTAGCTTAAGGAATATTTTTTAGTTCCCTAACAACTATAGATTAGGACAAACGGTTGACTACTAATTAATGAACCATTTTGGACGTAATCAATACCCCACAGTTACTGAATACAAGATCAAGAGCTAAGCCTTGTGGGCAGTGACTCCTGTTTTAGGTACTTGACTACCATATCAAAGTTAATGTAAGTTGACCCATCCGGATTTGTAGATTCCTCTGCTCTTTTCTTCCATTCCATGGCCTTTTCTCTCATATCCTTCCCCTTTTCTCCCTCCATCAACTCTCTCACTAGCCCCTCCACTTTCTCTCTCCTAACATCGGTGTCAACCTCCATGCCAATGCCCCACTTGCTGCACAAATACAAGCAATTCGTCTGCTGCTCCGCGAAGAATGGCCAACAAATCATCGGCACGCCTTCGCAAATGCTTTCCAATGTAGAGTTCCATCCACAATGCGTCAAGAAGCCTCCAACTGAAGGATGGCCAAGAACTTTCTCTTGTGGACACCAATCCAATAGCAAGCCTCTGTCTCTAATCTCCTCCATGAATTCACCCGATATGATCTCTGCCCCACCTTCGACAAGATCGGGCCTAATGACCCACAAAAATGAGTATTTGCTATTGGCAAGTCCCCATGCAAACTCGCCCAATTGCTCCTTGGTCATGATTATTAGGCTGCCATAGTTCACGTAAACAACTGATTTGGGTTCTCTTCTATCTAACCACTCCAAGCATCCTAACTCTTCTTTCCACAAGTTTGATTCTATGGAGTCTAGTAGCTCTGATTTGCAGAGTTGCCGATGGAGCATCGATAAGGGGCCAATTGTGAATACCCTCTCGAATTTGCTTCTCATGACATCTAAAACTTCTTGCTCCAGATCCTCAAATGTGTTAAGAATTATGTTCTTGGCTTTCAAAGCATTGTTCATGGATTCCAAGTTGTAGTTGAACATCGTATCTTCGCGATTGGTTGTCCGGATGAAAGTGGGAAGATCTTTCAACCGAATCCCTCTCATTCCCGGTATCCAATCAATCCGGGTATCAAGATATCCATTGCTCAAGCAGCTCTCATCTGCATAGAAGCAAACTCCACTTTTCAAAATGGTTCTTTTTCATGATTTGTAGCATCAGCTAGTGAGTACATACATATATATAGAACATGTACCTTTTAGTGGAAAGTAGCCTCTATGAATTAGCTCCTCGAAGTGAAGATAACCCACCATACCGCAGGCGCTGGGGGTGAAGAAGAGCAGCTCCGGGAGGCGAAACTCTCGGGCTACTTCCATGGTGAAGCTCATGACCCCATCGGACACTATACAAGTGACAGGAGGGGCATTTGGGGAAGTTCCAAGCTTAATTATGAGGTCCCTAAATGATTTCAAGCAGTGTATTGGCATTGATACACACAAGGCCGGAAGGTCAAGTATGCCACGTTGGTTGGCCGGCGGCAGGCCATCTGACATGGTTTCGAACCGGAAATCGTCTAGGCCCTTGAGAGCATCTGGGCCTCTCGACTTCACTAAACGATGGTAGTTGAACTCTGTATGAACGAAGGTGACATAGAATCCTCTGGAATGGAGGAGCTTTGCTAGTTTCAACATGGGGTTGATGTGGCCTTGGGCCGGAAGAGGTATACAAACAGCATGAGGCTTCTTGTTCATAGACTCCATAGAAAGTTGCTAAGCAAAGGAAACTATGGGTATTCCAGTGATTGAATGGAGAATTATATAACAGAAGAACATTTTCTTCTGTATAGCTTTGGAGAAGAAAGGAATCCCATAACAGCAGCCTTTGTTACAAGGAAAAAGCAAATTCTTCAAGTCGATAGAGGGTATTTTTGTAATTTAACCTTCAATCCGAATCTTCACATTTTTTATTTTACTTTTGAGATTATTTAATCCAATATATAGGGAATAAAAAAGAACATCTTTGAATTGCGTATCTTGACTACCGCTTATGCACTAACAAGGGGATAAGACAGGAATTAAAATTAAAAAATACTATTTTTACCTAAAATTTGTATGTAACTCCAGTTAGAATGATGTGGAGTGATAATTTTATAATTAAAAATTATTATAATAAATATTTTATTTTAAAATAAAAAATTATCACTCAAACACATCATTTTTTATAAAAATTATATATAATTTTTTTATTTTATACAGTATTATTCATTAAATAAACGCAATTAAGTTATAATATAATGAGAGGAGGCAAATGCCGGCTTTGGTTTGATTTGATGGAAACCACACCTCAGACACTTTCAAGGATTATCCTCCAAAACTAATTGAATAAACGCAGTTAAGGGCAAATTAATTTAAGAAAAATGTTATTCTTATAAAAAATTTATGTAAAATTTACATGCAAAATGATATGATAGTAACTGTTTTGTAATTAAAAATTATTATAATAAATATTTTTTTAAAGTATATATTATTTTATATAAAAAAAATTGTATGAGTTTTTATTTATATAATATTACGCCGGCCTTGTTTGGTGGAAACCACAAGAGCCCCGTCTTCACACAAACATTATCCTTTTGAAAATCTGAGCTGTCATTGACAACTGCAACAGTTAGATGGATTAATATTGGTAGCAATTCTAATAGTCATAAGGGTAAAAAAGTCAAGATCTCGTCTTTGAGGCCAAGAACATGTTTAAAAAGGAAAATTATTCCATGCTCTTAAAGTGCCATATATCTTTATTTATCTTTTTACATGAGGGTAGATCTCTTACTTATTAGGTAAGATACTTAATCTCGCCTAACAAAAATACCCCACCTTTATATAAGAGGTAGTGCAATGATAACATGGTACTCTGTGAGTACTGAATAATTTTTTTTCTAAAAAAATAAAATATGACTAATTATGCAAGCTAGATATAACATAGAAAAATAAAAAAAAATAACATACATTCAATTTTAATTAAGATATGATAATAAAATTCCACTAAAAAAATTATTTTGTAATATATAAAATGATCAATAAAGTGAAAATCAATAACATTTTCGAAATTCATCTATGATTGAATTTAAACTAAACTTTTCAACGACATTGTTTTCAGTATACACAATTAAAATGTTTATGAGAAAATTATCTTTCATTTTATTTCAAAATATAATTTGAATTCTTTATAGCAAATCATTATCCATGCAATGCATGAAATTTATATTATTTTTGTGGACAGTGACTTTACACAAACTCAAGAAAGTATTTGGCCTAAGGCCTAGATACCTTATGGTAAAAAAATATGGAGGTGCTATGTTGCTAATAGTTCTCATAGCCATATTAGAGACTTAAGATCCAAAGAAGAATGCTATATTTATGAATATAATTTTCTTATAAAATGACACAACTGTTTATAGTCTTTTCTTTTTAAGCCAAAACAATTACTATTTTGACACATAGTTTCAGCCCTTACCATATCATTCTAGTAAAGTTTTGTACCAAAAATTTTATAAGAATATAAATTTTCAAATCAAAATTCATAAATTTAAGTCTGCACAGAATACACCTGACTACATAAATATACTGAAAAAAGAATTAATCGAAGTATGCGTAAGCTGCCCACCGCTAACTACTTAACCAAAAAAATTAAAAAGGTGTGAAGAATGTTGTTACAATTATAGTACTAAAGACACTAAATTGCGTTCTTCTTTAGTGTTTATTTGATAGATGCATATTTTTGGTCTATTCCCAAATGTATCCCAGTAGTATTCTACTTGACAAAAAAGAAAAGTCTTAAAGAGAGATGGGGAAAGCTCAGTCAATCTAAACAATACGATATGATATCTTCGTACATATTTTTCAATGATAGGATTAAAGAATCAGATTTTTTTGAAAGATGAGATAGGGGATGCCATATGATAGGGTAGGGCATAAAAAGTCCGCTACTTGACAATGGCGGTCAAAAAGGTGAGATGGGGCTTTGGATCATCTCGCACTTTCTACAGTTTGTTGGGTACAAGTATCTACTTAGAAAAATATTATTCTTTTAAAATTTTTATACAAAATTTTGAATCAAAATAATATAACAGTGATAATTTTTTAATTAAAATGTATCTTAGTGAGTTCTTTATTTTAAAGTGATAAGCCCACAATTCAGTCACATCATTCTGAATATAAATTATATATAAATTTTCTAAATGTATAATAGTACTCATCTATTTATATTACTAGCATTGATGCATTCGATGCACGGTGTGATCCACGGGATTTGTAAAGTTTATAAGTATTATATAACTCAAAAGAGTAATCTTATCCTAGAAAATTTTCTAGTAATTTGTGAAAAATTCATAGCATGGATTGTACAAATTTTCTTTCACCTGAGTTGGAAAAACTTTTTTTACCATGCGTACGTTACAGCACATTAAGTTGTCACGTATTAAAATTATATTAATAATCTTATTAAAATGTTCTTAAATTTTAGGTACCATTCATGAAATTGTTATATTATAAAAAATACTTAAATAAAAAATATAAATATAACTATAAATACATAGTCAAATAGTACGATGTCCCGTATATAAAACAGGAGAAAAGTTTGAGGAAATCCATATACTTGTGCAAATAATCTTAACTATGACGCTATATTTGAATCTTAAATTTTGAAAGAGAATAAAAAAAAAATACAAAAAAAAAGATAAAAAAGACATAAAATGAAAGAATCTAACCAATTAACTTTTTTTTTACCCTATCTTATGGTATACAAAATTCGAAAAATCTAGAAGATTTTGAAAAGATAGAAGGTTTTTTTAATGGAAATGAGGAATGATATGCTTAGATTGGATAAGAAAGGGCAATATAGAAATTTTAGGAATTAAAATAAGATTATTTACCAACTTAAAATTTTGATGGCTTTCTTATTTTTTCAATTGAGAGATTCTTGGAATTTTAATTTTTTGGTAATTTTTTTTAATCAAACCTATTGGATTACTAGGCATGACAAAGGAGGGTTCATTCAGCTTCCTATTGCGCCAGAACCACATCATGTACGGGGCCCATAAAAATTGCAGGCCAGCTATTTGGATCAAGGTCTGTCCAATTAGCTTTTTGGATGTTTTGGTCGATTTATTGCTGCAAGGATAGGGAGAAAAACCTTCTGATGCGGGTAGGTTTCACCCGTTGTTTCCAAATCCTTTGCGGAAGTTGGCAATCTCCAGAGTATGTAGAGCTGTCTTTGTGTGATATCCACAAATAGATCATCGCCCATTCTCAATGAATTTTTAATTGTATAACATTATTTTTTATGATCAGTCTAAGAAATATCTTTTGAGTTGACCAACTGGGGCAAGGTCAATCTCCTATTATTGAGACTGTTAGTTCACACTTCATATTAAAAATAAAAGGAAAAAACACTTCCAATGTCATGCGTGATATATATAGGGTTCTTACCAAAACCTATTTATTTTAAACAATATTTATTTAACTAGGGCTGTTTTAAACTTATTTAGTATGAATAATTGTATTAATTATGGTGAATTTAAAACTTTTGATGTCCACCCATCAAATGTTGTTTTTTTTTTAAATATTTGTTTTGGCTGTGAATTGAAGTTGAAACAGCCATTGATTTGAATAGCTGTTTGAATGCCCAGTAACTATAGGGAAGGGGAAATGAAACAAAATTGATTTATTATGAAAATTTGAATTTTGAAACCCCTCTCTCATCTCACAATTTTTTGTAAAATTGTGCTTCAAAGAGAATAGTTCCCCATTTGCACTTTGCACTAGTTCAATCGTTGAATTTGATTGATTTGTTTTTTTTTCTCATTTATATATTTAAAGTTCTATGATAATATGAGATTTGTATAACTCTGAATATTTGGTGGCATTGAAGAGAATGAGAGGAAAGTGAAATGAAAATTATTTTTCCTTGTGTGAAATTACAAGTTAGGAGAAAGAAAAATAATAGGATATCTATTCAAAAAGAGAGGAAGGAAAAATACCTCACTTTTCTTTATTTTTCCTTCCCTTTCTCTTCTCTTTCCCCCTAAATTACAAACCAAGGAGTTTTTTGTTCTCTTCCCTTTCTCTTCTCTTCCCTCCTAAATTACCAACCAAAAAGTTTTCCCTTCTCTTCTTTTTCTTTTGTCGAGTATCAAGCACTACCTTCGTTACTTTCAAGGCATTTTATATAATAATCCATATTTTAACTTTAATTTCGTCTAACTTGTGACAGCGAATATTTTATCTTGGGATTTGTTATGTTTGAATTACCCTGGATGATATTGAGTTTGAGTAAGTTTGATTGAATAGCTACTGTAAAGGTTATATGCTGTTGGGGTGGGAATATAGTACAAGATCCCGATGAAAGCATATTCTATGCTACAGAAACGAAGGAGTTTTACACTATACAGTACAGAACAATACTAAGAGAATTAGAACAATTTCTTATGCCCAAGATCGTAGATTATAAGAAAAACATCCAATTAAAGTTAGTATGTAAACATCCACACAATCAATGAGAGATATTTATTTATTACAAAATAGTGTTCATCAATGATGACATAACCTTGGAGACGTGCTAGACATTCCATTATGTTTTTCGATAGTTAATTAGGTGAAAATATACATAGAGAAGCAGAATATAATGAATGGGTTCAATACAAGTGAGACAATGTTGCTAGGGTTTGGGGCATACCCTTGGTTGTTGACACAAGGAAGTTGTAATTAATTTTCAGGGTTATACACTTCATTGTTGACCTAGGAGACATATATTGGGATTCCCAACCCATTCATTGGTATGTTGTCACAAAATTCTTGCATAACGGCTTTATAGTATACTGATATATCCACACAGCCGTATTATCCAATGTATGATTCATATATTGTGAGAATCTCTTAGGTGCATCATAGCATTGGTACAAGTTCAAGGGCCGAGCATCTATCTCCAAGCCACCTATTGACTTTTCCAATTGTTAGATTAAATCCTATTGAAGAGTATGTTTAGTTGGAGGATGATGTAGCTGTTGAATGTGGCGTAAACAGCTAAGGTCCCAATCTAGACATGGATGAGTATGTTGATGATAAACTAATTTGTGATAAAACCGTCGCCAAAGAATATTTGTCACCAATGAGTATCACCAATGGTATTTAATCGTCACAAAAAATATCTTTAGCGACGGCATTATAACCGTCGCAAAAGACATGACATGTATTTGCAACAACTCCTTTGCTATCGCTAAAAGTGTCCATTGTGAGCCGTCGCTAAAATATTTTGTAATGCCAATAAATTCATTGCTGAAAATATCATCGCTTTGTATTGAGTATTAGCAATGGCAATTTGATATTTTGCCACAGTTTTTTGTCGTCTCAAAAACTAACCTTTCTATCATCAAATGGCACGTGCACTTGACAAAAATTATCTTACTTTTGAGATTATTTAATCCAATGCGTATGAAATAAAAAGAAAATCTCTAAATTACGACAAAAAGTACGCTACTTTGATAATATTGAATATTTTTATTGGAGTGCTTTTTCCTAAATCACTTATTTGAACCCCTCTTATGCACACAAAATGGAATAAGACCAAAAATAAAATTACTAGTTCAGTTTCATGATTTTATCGTGTAAAATCAAATAAACGCGATTAAGGACTAATCTTGTCATAATTGCCGGCTTTGGCTTCGATAGAAACCACACCTGCATATACCAGTGATAGCACATAATGCGCTTGCTCTGTCCCATAGGCTTCACTCAGCCCAGTCTAACAAATCATTACCCTTTCGAAAATATGAAGAATGCTAGCAAACTAAACATTCATTTCAACAGCAATAATTGGGAGAACAACTGTTGCCAACAATTCTAGTGGTTATAGCAGAGACTTGAGATATAAAGAGTAATGCTATATTAAAAAAAAAGTTAGTACAAAAATTTTATACAGAATAATGTAATTATTTTTCATTTTTTTATTTTAAAGCAAAATACCCACTAATTTAGCTCATGATTTCAACCATTATCATATCATTTTAAGAAAATTTTCTATACAAAATATCGTAAGAACAAAATTTTTCAAACTGAAATTCATAAATTTCAAGTTTGCACCTAATACGAAGTTGTGAAATGTTGTCATTAAAGTTTTCAATAAAAGTTCTAGTTAGAGACATGAAAATAGTTTGGTTTTTGTGCCCATTCCCACCGATACTGCCACTATTCTACTTGGATGCCAAAAAAAGTAAAATGATAAAAGGAAAAAGATACATCACATCAGCCATCGTTATATGGTGTGCTTGACTTAGGCCCGTAAAACATACTCCAAGCTTTTTTCAAGTTGAAAAGGCTCAATTTTTTTAATATTTTTTTACTTTTATAAGTTAAAATAAAAAAAAATTTCAAAAAATTAGATTTTTTTTTATTAAAAGCCAAACAAGCTTGACAAAATTTTTTATCAAACGAGTCCTTGTTACAAGCTGACACCTTATGTGTTTTTGTCAACTCAATAATATAGACAACAAAACAAAATAGAAATTAGAAAAGTAGTTAATTTCACTATCTTCATATTAAAAATAACTTATAGACAAATTGCAACTTGAAGCACACGGCACTTAATTACTGATAAGGCACACTAAGTCATTATCTTTGCTAGATAATTTTTTTAGAGAGATCTAAACCATACAATATGATATCTTTCTCTATCTTTATCAAAGACAAGATAAAGCATTAGATTTTATTTTTCCAAAGATGGGATGTAGAAATGGGCTTTGGATCCATCTCCCACTTTCTGCACTTCTTTCTCCTTCCTTTTTGTGTTTTTTTTTTTGGCTTTCACACTCATCCCAAGGTTCTCAACTTGGGCTACCTAGAAAAATGAAAGCCATGTCCTCCTCTTCGAGGGAGCCGAATAGTCGATAATGCTGATTTATTACTGTCCACGTTTCTTTGGTTTTGGGCCACCACGTGGCATGATTGATTAGTGGGGCTTGCAGCTTTGGGAGTCGTAGATCTAGCTTCACGTGTATCACGATTCATGTACTATCAAGGTCAACTCAATTATTTTATTTTATTTTATAATAATTGTAGCAGAGACTGATCTTTGTATTATTTGTTCATATCTTCGTGGAAGATACAAACAAAGGGTACAGCTACGCATGAGTTGTTCGAATAAAATATTATTTATTGATTGGTTTGGAGTTTAAATGTCAAGAAAATATTATTTTTTTCAAAAAATTATATAAAAAAATCTATTAAAATAACGTGACGTTGGCATACTTATAATTACGAGTTATTATGATAGGTATTTTATTTTTAAAAAAATAATTTTTATTAATTATATTATTCTGATGATAAATTTTAATATTTTTTTATTTATATAGCATTTACTCTAAATTTTAAACAATAGACAAATAGTAGTATAATATGCATGATATTAGAAGTATTTTTTTTTTTAATGTGAAGTGTGATCAATCAGCCTCAATAATAGGGGATTGGATCCTTGATTTGAATTTTGAATCTTGATCTACCTCAATTGGTCAACTCAAAAGATATTTTTTAGGCTGATCATAAAAAATGAAAAAAAAAATATAATTAAAAAATTCAAATAAAATTAATTATTAAATTATGTAATTAAATGAGAATCATTCACTTTAAAATAAAATTCTCATTATATTAACTTTTTATTATAAAAATATTATTATCAGATTATTTAGGAGAGACTTTCTAAACAAATTTCTTTAGCAAAATAGCATTTTTCTCAAAAAAGAGTGGGCATAAAAATCGCAATCACACACTTTGATTAAGAATAATTTTCAAAATTTTGCAGACAAAGCACTGATGGGAAATCTATTATTATTTAGAGTTAATTAATTACTCAATTCCGTTAGAGAACCACGTGATCTATGCTTTCACAATGACAGTGGGTCTCTCACCCTACTAGATGGGATATTCTGGTGGCCACAGTCCGAGTGAAAACATGAAGCAGGACTCTTTGGCAGTATTAATCGAAGGTCACTGCTATACTTGTGGAAAACTTATATCGAAAACTTATATGGAAAATCTCATATAAGAATGTATTAGTAGTATTTTTATAATTAAAAATTATTATAATAAATGTTTAGTTTTAAAGTGAGTCATTCTTATCATGAATTTTATATGAATTTTTTATTTTTTTATTTTTTTTAATGATATTATGTTCAAGCTAACTTGTACAGAATGACTATTTTTAGGATTTGTCTAGTCTTTCATTCTATATAAATTGAGTAATTACTAATCTAAAAATTCTGTAATAATTTCAAAAAGTTGAGAGTACTCGAGAGGTTTCGAACATAAAATTCTGAAGAGAATAGACCTTATACCTAAAGGACCATACTAGCGCTTCTAATTTTCTATTTGTACATGACATGAGTCTTCATTGAAAGGAGTTGACAAACTGAGGGCTCATGTGCATTTAGAGATCAACTTGAATTTTTTAATGAGCGAGCTCATGTGCTCACTGCATTCGTGTAATGGGACTGCTTGCATATCTTTGTTACATAAATTATTGAAGAGATAATGTAACGTTACAAGCAAAGAGATCTACTCTCTTCCTATTTAAGCAGCTGGAACTTAGCTGATCTCTATATTGCACTAACGTTCTAGCTTTCGGAAAAGACTAAAACGTTATGGGAAAAGCTCCAACGAAGCCCCATGCCATCTGCATTCCATACCCAGCACAAGGCCACATTGGCCCCATGCTCAAACTAGCCAAGATCCTCCATTTCAGGGGCTTCCATATCACCTTCGTCAACACCGAATTCAATCACCAACGCCTCCTCAGAGCTCGAGGCTCCGACGCCGTCAAAGGCCTCGACGGCTTCGAGTTCAGAACTATTCCCGACGGTCTCCCCCCTTCAAATCCTGATGCTACCCAAGATATCCCTGCCCTCTGCGATTCGATTTCGAAGAACTGTTTGGTCCCCTTCACTAACCTCGTAAAAGATCTCAACCGTTCGTCGGATTGTCCGAAGGTTAGGTGTATAGTATCTGATGGAGTCATGAGCTTCACACTAGAAGCTGCGGAAGAGCTCAATATCCCCGAAGTCGTGTTCTTCACAACCAGTGCATGTGGCTTCATGGGTTACCTTCACTATGCCGAGCTTGTGGCCAGAGGATATTTCCCATTTAAAGGTACCGATATATACATGTATATATACATAAAGAAACTATTGTGATTTGTTTAATGCTATATTTATTTCAAAATGTTTTTGTGTTTTTATGTGTGTCTAGATGAGAGCTGGCTTACTAATGGGTATCTTGAAACTGAGATCGATTGGATTCCGGGGATGGATGGAATTCGACTGAAAGATCTTCCAAGTTTCATAAGAACAACCGATCCCAACGATATAATGGTTAACTACAATATAGATCAGACTCGGAATGCTTCCAAGGCCAAGGCTGTCATAATTAACACTTATGACGAATTGGAGGAACCAGTCCTGGAAGCAATCCGAGCCAAGTTTGATCAAGTTTACACCATCGGTCCCCTCCAATTGCTCGAAAGAGAGTTACCCCTAAAGTCCCTTGGATCGAGTTTGTGGAAAGAAGATAGAGGGTTTCTAGAATGGCTCGATCAAAGGGAACAAAATTCCGTTCTTTATGTGAATTTTGGTAGTATTACTGTTATGTCAGTTGAGCAGCTCCATGAGTTTGCATGGGGACTTGCTGATAGCAAGCACTACTTCTTGTGGATCATTCGTAAGGATTCAGTCGCCGGAGAATCGGCTGTGTTGCCGGAGAAGTTTGTGGAAGAGACTAAAGGGAGGGGTATGATGGCGGCGTGGTGCCAGCAAGATCAAGTTCTAGCCCACCCTTCAATCGGAGGGTACCTTACACATTGTGGGTGGAACTCTACAATAGAAAGCATATCCGAGGGGGTGCCTATGATTTGTTGGCCTTTCTTTGCTGAGCAACAAACCAACTGTCATTACGCATGCATGAAATGGGGGGTTGGCATGGAGATAGAGAATGATGTTAGGAGAGAGAAAGTAAAGGATTTAGTGAAGGAGGTGATGGAGGGAGAAAAAGGGAAGAAGATGAGGAAGAAGGCCTTGGAGTGGAAGGAGAAAGCTAAGACAGCAACTATGCCTGGTGGGTCTTCTTACCAGAACTTCGAGAAGCTAATCAATGAGACCCTTCTTCACAATTGAACAGTGAACTTGGAGATGCTTTGGGTCTGTAATGACTTCTTTTAATTTTCTGTTGTGTTTTGCTGGCTACTCATGGTATTATGGTGTTTGCCTGCTTCTCTTGATTAATGTTGCATTATTTTTACATATTTTCTTCTCTTTTACACCCTTTGTCAACTCGTGACAAAAAGGGGTAGAAGTTTGGAGATTTGGATTAAAGAAAGAGTTGGTAATAAAGTTTTGTTGTCGGTATTAAAGTTGTTGATCAGCTGTTTCTTGTGCTTTTACTATATATATATATATATATATAGAAAAATGCTATTCTTTCAGAATTTTTATACAGAATTTTGAATCAAAATGATGTGGCAGTGGCAGCTTTGTAATTAAAATACATGTTGGTGGGTTCTTTGTTTTAAAATGATAGGTCCACAACTCAATCACATTATTCTATATATAAATTCTGTATGAATTTTCTGAATGTATAGCATTCCTCATATATATATATATATATTGCTTTTGCCTGCTTTTCACGAGATTGTGTGTGTGTTAACTAGTGTTATTTTACAAATTACTGCTACTCAAGTGAGATAGTAGAAAATCATGTAATGTTGTTGGCCTTTTTAAGTGAGTTATATTATTATTTATTTTGTTTTTTTTTTTTATGAAATTGTGAAACGATGAGATTGTTAGAAAGTTTATTACATTTGAAATTCATGAACAAAACTTGAATTTTAATTTCTTGATTTTACTTAAACTACGTGATAATACTCAATACTCTCACAACGACCATGGGTCCTATCCTGCTAATGGAATTCAAGGGGCCACTGTCAATGTGCAAGGATGAAGCAAGATTGTTTGGCATCATTTGAAAGAGTATTGACAAATTGAGGATCCTATAGACTCAAGGGCTCATGTGCTTGCTTATTTAAAATATTGAAGAGATAATTAATTGCTTTGTGATCTTTGATATGTTAAGTATAAGTGACTTCTAAATTATAGCTTTTTTTAATGTCATGTGACCTTCATATTACTATGAAAACAGCTTTTTGTTTCAACGCATTAGCAATGGCGCAATCGTCAGTCGTAAAAATTGGTCTTTGTTTAATTTTTTTGTTTTTGCGACAGACGTAGAACCATCGCTAATATGCTCACAAAAAAAAAAAAAAAATATATATATATATATATGTATATATTTGCAACAGCATTAGAATGGTTGCTAGTAATTGGTCACAAATGATTAGTTACAACGGGTTTTGGTTTCGCTCTAATTCCGTCCCCTTCCAGTTCCCCTTTTTTTAACCACAAAAGGTGACTCAACATTAGATCCTAAATTCGATTTTTATTCAAACCTTTTTATAGTAAGTCATTATTTATCGATGCATAAAAATTTATATGATTGATATGAACGGTAACTCTACACAATCAGTTCAAGATAATGGTCAACCAAACATTTAAACATCTTGTAGAAAGAAATTCTCTCCACCTTTTCTTCCTCCGATGTACTAGCTTCTTTGGCATTTGGCTCTCTCTCTCTCTTTCTGTGTAAGATATGATGTAATTGATGCATAAAGACCCATTTTTTGAAATTCTTATTTTTACCGTTAATTTTAAAAATATCTCTTAATTTTCTCTAACAAAATTAATTAATGCCACTTTAAAAATTATTTTTCTTTAAATTAATTTTTACTTTATATTTATATGCTAATAAATATACATATATAAAAGTCAAGTGCCCCTACTATTGATTAAAAAAAAATTTCTGAGTTGTGATTATTTTTTTTTGCTACATAAATTTTCTAATCCGCCACTAGTATTAGATACCTCAATTACGACCTTCTGTAGTGTAGGTTTATGGGTAATCGGGTATAAGGGGTTTTTAGGCTATAAGAATGTCTAGCGACTGACGGAACTAATAGTAGATTATGGGAACCATGGTCCACTTTACTTTAATAAAATTTTGTTTAAATTTTATAAATTTCACATATTTAGGAGATTAAACTTGTGTATTGACTTCATAAAATTTAAAAAATCTTACTTTAACTTTTAAAATTTTAAAAAAAATTACTTTAACCCCTCAACAAAATTTTTAGTTCCATTGTCTAGGATTGATGGCTTCATAGTCCACGCACTTCCGCTAAGACTCACTAATTGAATTTTTCTTTTTTGGGGCTATTCCCACATGTAATCCATCATTCTACTGCAATCCCAAAAAATAAAAGAAAAAAGAAAAAAGAAGAAAAACAATAGTGGGTCTTTATGCATTAGGTACATCATATCTTAGAACCAGAGAGAGAGAGAGAGTGATTTTTCCAAAGATTAGACAGAGACAAACAATGGATGATGCCACGTGAAAGAGCAGGGCACAAAAAAGGCTGGCTGCTAAAAATGGGCTATATATGGATCATCCTCTACTTTCTGCAATTCTTTTTTTGTGTCACACATTCATCTCCCCTGGGCCTACCATAGAGAAGGCAGTATATTTCCTACCACAAATTATTTTATGGTTTAGGATCACCAAATACATAACAAATAGTTTAACAATATAAATATTGTAATTTTAGAATTTATTAATAGACTCTTGCTATATCGGATGCCTTATTCACAGGTATCATGACCGAAGCCTCATCCTCCTCCACTATGACCTGTTTTCCTCTTGTTTAGGCTGCGTTTGGTATAGTTTATGAGTTAATTTTTTGATAAACTTATAAATAAAAAAGTCAATAAAAGTTTACTTTTTTGTTTTTTTTTATTTTATCTAAACTAATATCAAAAAAGCAAAAAAAATAAAAAAAAAATTTGACTTTTAAACTCTACCAAACGGGCACTTAGTGTCCCTCTCCTCCACCTTTGTGCTTATTATCTCTTCTGCATAAAGATTGCTATGATGATTTTTGTGGGTTTGCAAGCCTTTGGTTTCTCCTTAGTCTTGAGTTTTTTTTTTCCTTGTGCTCCTTGTAGCCTTGGCCCTTGACATTAAAACAGAAAAAAAAAAAATTCAGCAAAAAGTAAAAAAGGTTGTTCCTCAAAAAGATTGAGAGAGAGAGAGGAGTCAGTCCAGCCTGTGTAGGTCCAATTAGAAATGATTATAGTCAGTTCGAAGGCAGTGACACAAAGAAACAGTTCGCCCAAACGAAATGAAAGTAAGAAAGAGTAACGTTACACAAATGGATTTTTATGTACAAAGATGTGATGTGCATTTTTTTTTTTATCATTTCATTTTAAATAGAAATACATATAATTCTTTTTAAAATTTTTAAAATTGTCAATGTCATATTAAAGATAACCTGAAATACTACGTGACATATCTGAAACACATATGAAATACATATCAAAAAAGGTCAAATAAATTCCAAAAAAAAAAGAGATCTAATAATGAATTTGACTTAAAGTTTCAGCGTATGTACAACTAAAGAGATTTTACTTATCCAATAGTGAAATCCGACAAATAAATAAAAACGGCTCCCATAGAAAGTTTATAATGCAAATGTGCAACCACATAACAAGTAACATGACAAACAGATAGAGCAATATCTAGCCCAGAATTTGCCCGGACTTTGTATGGATCATTCGTCAGAATTCAGTGACCGGCAAATCAGCGGGCATTGCTGACATTTTTGTGAAAGAGACTATGAAAATGTTTGGAACTTGGAGAAGAGGAGAGAAAGGTCAAAATTTTTTTCTTCCTTTTTTCTTTTCTTGTTTGATTTTACCTAATAGAAAAAAGAAAATAGAGGGAAAGAAAAAATTTTAAATTACACACACTCTCTCTCTCTCTCTCTCTCTCTCTCTCTCTCTCTCTCTCTCTCTCTCTCTCTCATCTCTCTCTCTCTCTTGTTTCCTTCGTCTTTTCTTTCATTTTCTTTACAAATAAAACTAAATAAAGAAAGAAAAATATTTTTTTTGTTCTCTTCCTTTGTCGCCCTCAATTCCAGAGAGTGGCATGTTAGCGGGGTGGTGGCAGCAAGATCAAGTGCTACCCCACCCTTCAATCGGAGGGTACCTAACTCATTCTGGGTAGATGTATTGACCGGTCAAAAGGTCAACGGTGGTTTGGATCTTTTTGTATATTATATATAAGCTTTGGAGTTTTTTTTTTTGTAATTAACTCAAAGTAATTTAAAAATAAAACATTATATACATATACATCTCTTTTTCACGCACAAACCAGAGACCCATGTCTCTCTCAGTTTCTCTCTCCATTTCTTTTTTTTCTTCTTTTTATTTTTTATTATTTTTTTTAGAACAAGATTTTAATACCACCCCTTAAGAAATTTGTATTTTTTTTTACAAGGGTTTTGCATTAGTGGTTTCAAAGGGAGCATTAGACAACTTTGGATTTACTCGTAGTTGGCTTTCTTCAAAGAGGTAGAGATTTCACATGAGTTTTGTTATTGATTTAATATATTTGAAATATACATGTGTTGCGGTAGAAATCATGCCTCTAAAATTTTTAAGTTGATTTTTAGGTTTTACTTAAACTTAAAAGTTAATTATAATTTAATTTTTTGAATTTTTTAGTTATAATGTAATTTCTTGACTTTTTTAGTTGTTTCTTGCTATGTTTAGCTTAATGAGTTAGTAAATTGATGACTTGTATATTATTAAAAATTTTGAGTGAAAATCAATGGTTTTACTATATCTACACATTTGATAAAATTAAGGGTTTTGCCATAAAATAATTGATTCATGAAATTGGCTCAGTATTTGTGTGATTCATAATTATATAGATTATGCCTATGGTATTGGTTAGCTTAAAATAATAAATTAAATAATTCTGGCTCTTGACATAATGTGAAATGGATATAAAATTGATAATTAAAATATTTGAATGCCTTGAATAATTATGAGAAATTATGTTATAGGTTTGGTGAATTGGATATCATTAGTTTTGCCTCTGTGTTGTATTTAACTTGGTTTAGACTTGAGTCAAAGTCTTTCGTCAATTGAACATAGTCGAGCATGAGCTTAGAGTCTTGGTCCTAGGATTTGCATTAGAATAAAAGCATGGTGTCTCATTTGACAAGATGCACTCGGCACATAAAGTGTGGAATTATTTGGGATGCACACATTCTTTGGGTGTTGGCCCATAAAATGCAGATGAAGTTGTTGGTGGACTGATATCTCCTCTTTAGTACGACTGATTATGCATGTATGCACTTGCATTGGGATTGAACTTGGGTGAATCTTGACATTTTATTTATTTATTCATTTATTATTTCAAGTGTGGTCTTATAGAGTTAACTTTATCGTGTTGATGTGAAGTAATATATGAGAACTTTTGATGATAGTATTTTGGCAAAGAATGTGGACTTATGATGCTTAAATTGTAGATATTTAACTTGTTGTAGACGATAATATTTTTATATGTTTATTATGTATGTTTAAATGCTATCTAATGCTTTGATAGATTGAAATGGGTAGTGCTATATTGGTCATTTATACGTTAATTGTGTTAGATGGGTGTATCTTGTTTATTTTATTATTCTATTGTATTATTTTTGTACATGTAGAAAATACCAGACCTGTAATTTGAACCTTGTTTAGTATTGATAGGTTATTCGATTCATTTGTATATTTGGTTCATAGCATTGGGGTTCAGGTTAAAAGTTAGATTTGAAATTGCATTTCTTTTCTCCCTTGCATCCTTATATGTACACTTGCATATACAACCTCATGTGTATTAAATTCGTAGTGTAACCTCTTGCTTGAACAGTGAAAATGCTCACCCTACAACAGTTGCAAGTGAACCTTCAAGTAATTAGACTTCAGAACTGGGATTAAAACATTGGATGTTTATATTATATTTTGATCATATCTTGTTGTATCTTTGAGTTTTAATTATTTTATTTTTATTTTATATTGTACCTCTCTCTTTATTTTGGATTTTCATTAGATTACTGTATTATTATTATCATTTTATTGCATTCGAAAATTTATTCATATTGGTAGAATGCTATGACTTAGTCCTAGTTGTGGTTTGGTTTGGAGAATAGGTTTGTTGATATAGGAATATTGGATTAGAGAATGGATGTATTGTTGGAGTTTGAATATTTAAGACTTTATATATTTTTTTGTTAAAACAAGTTTTACTAAACTTGGATTTGCTCAAAATACTAATAGATGTACGTAGTTTTGTTTAAGAAAATTTTAAAATAAAAATTATTTTTAAAATAAATTTCAAAATATATTTTGACTAAAATTTAACGTGATTTCTAACTTTGACTTTAACTTTTCAATCATATACTTTTATTTCTTAAACCTCGATTTTTATAAAATTGGAGTGGGACAGTGAAACCCTACAATAGAAAGCATATCTGAGGGGTTGCCTATGATTTATTGGCCATTCTTCGTTGAGCAACGAACCAACTGCCATTATGCATGCATGCATGAAACGGGGCTTTGCATGGAGATACAGAATAACGTTAAGAGAGAGAGAGTAAAGGATCCAGTGGAGGAGTTGATGGAAGGAGAAAAAAGGAAGGAGATGAAGAAGAAGGCCTTGGAGTGGATGGAGAAAACCAAGACAGCAACTATGGCTGGTGGGTCTTCTTACCAGAACTTGGAGAGGCTTGTCAATGGGACCTCTCTTCACAGTTATGATTCGACTTCGGTCTGTAGAAGATCAATCGTCTCCAACTTGATCATAGTTAAGCTGATGAAGGTACCAACAATTAGTGCATGATTGTCAATAAAATTATGTTTTGTTGGTTTGAATTAAGATATTATCTTCCCCAAGCTAGTCAGTGTAGTTTATCGATGTAGAACCTTTTATTGTGTCTATTGATTGAAAAATGAGAAACTCTATATGCTTATAGAATTTTCGTATAGAAAATTTCATCACAAAATAATGTGACAATGAAATGTATAAAATTATAAATTAAAATAGTGGGTGTTTTAGTTAGAATTGGATCACAAACAGTCACATCATTCTATACGAAATTTTTTCACAAAAATTCTATTTCTAAATAATTAAATTATATTAAATGATTTTATTCATTTGTACAAATTAACGTAATTTTGTAAAGTTTTTAAAACCCAAAGTGAAGTGGCTTCATCCAATTATTCATTGTTCATTTTGATAAGGTGTCAATCTAATATTAATTGGAATTGAGATCTTCATTCCTTGTCTAATAGAGAGAATCTTGATCCTTCTCATTCAAAGTCTTGCTATACATGCAATGTGACATTATTTTTTTACGAATGTTGCAAACCAGACCACAACATACCATTATCTAGATCAAATCTTTTTTTCTTTTCTTTTTTTTTTTTTTTTGAGTCAAAATTTTCACAAAATCCTCATCACATAACAGATACAATATTTTTATTTGTCAGCATGCGTAAACGTAAAAATGAAGTAAGAAGTCATTCTCCTTTGATGAAGATACTGCAATATTAATTACTATAAACTGCAATATAATTTAATGGTTCTCTCCATGGACGAAGGGGGTATAGGGCCAAGGGGTGCCGTGGCCCCCAAGGTTGAAAAAAGCCCATTAGACAACATAAATTAAGATCCAAAGAAAATTTACTTAGTATACTGGCCCCTTATGTTCAAAAAAATTCATTATATGTTTTGTTTAGATCATGGATCAAAAAACTAAACATGAGAAAATAGTTTTTCTGTGCAAAACATATTTTGGGCCATTTTTAATTGCTACATAGCCTTATTTTTTTTATTTGTTTTGCCTGTAACCCAAGTCCATATTTATCTTGCCCAATTAATTGATATATAGAGCGGAATTTGAAAGAAAAATATACATCTACGTTTTGTTTTGCAAGTAATTTTGCTTTGAGAGAAAAGCAAACTTGGGACTTTTTTTGATACAACTATTCACTGACCACTGATTAGTTTTTGAATTTTTATGAAATTTTTTCTGGATATACTTTAGAACAAGATGGAAGATAATTTTCTCACAAACGCTTTAAATGTGTATATTGCAAAAGAAGTTGTTGAAAAGTTTAGAGTAAATTTAATCCTAGATGAATGCCGTGATGTAAATTATCATCGAGTTACCACTTTAATTGATATATTACTTGACATGCATTAAAATACAATTTTTTTTGGTGATATTTTATGTTGTATATTAGTTAAAACTGAATAACTATTAATTCTTGTTTTAGTATATCAAATATAACTAGTACAAGTTGACCCTGAAACAAAATGTTGGCTTCATTCCTTGTTCTCTCTACGAGAGTAATATCACACGTGACAGTGATATATATCCACCAAAATCTATAAAATAATAAAAGGAGAAGTATGAGCTACAAGATATTGTACGTAGTTTTAAACTTGCATTAAAGAATTTACATTTTTCTAAACAAAGAGCAAAGAGAACTACACTTCTGTTATTGAACTTGCTATAGAAACCTTGTATATAGTTAGCAGCACTGATCTCTCTCTCTCTCTCTCTCTCTCTCTCTCTCTCTCTCTATATATATATATATATATATATTCATTTATATATGTGTGTGTGTGTGTGTGTGTGTGTTGCAATGAAGTCTCATGCCATATGCATTCCATACCCAGCACAAGGTCACATTGGCTCCATGCTAAAATTAGCAATGCTCCTCCATTTTAGGGGATTCCATATCACCTTTGTCAACACTCAGTTCAATCACCAACGCCTTGTCAGAGCTCGAGGCTCCGACGCAGTCAAAGGCCTAGATGGCTTCCAATTCAAAACCATACCCGATGGTCTCTCCCCATCAAATCCTGATGCTACACAAGACATTCCTGCACTATGCGATTCGATTCGAACGAACTGTTCGGTGCCCTTCATTAACCTTTTAAAAGATCTTAATAATTCAATAGATTGTCCGAGCGTTACTTGTATAACATCTGATGGAGGCATGAGCTTCACACTAGAAGCCGCGGAAGAGCTCAACATCCCCGAAGCTTCACACTAGTGCATGTGGCTTCACCTTCACTTTGCTGAGCTCGTGGCCAGGGGATATGTCCCATTTAAAGGTATGTATATATACCAATTCATATAAAGAGAGTTCCATCATTTTGTAAGACTATATTATCAATATTTGCCATTGATTCTTTGTAAAAAAGAGATTTTGCATCCTTACACTTTACACTAAATTTCATTTAAAAACCGTATTTCAATTGTAGCACTTAAATTCATGTACTTTTGATTCATTGCAATATCACCCTCAAACAATCTTACGTTTGTGCAATTGATAACGAAGAATCATATGCGTATATTTTTTATGGCAAAAATGTATTTTTTACATCATTTGATGCCCAAACGTCGTTAGTCCTCCCTCACTTGAGACGATTTGAGAGTATTTTGTAACCTTATTTTGTTTTATACATAAAATGACAGTAAAGAAGTTTGGGAGATTACTGTAAAAAAGTTGGGGACCTAAGTTGATTCCAATACATCCTTCGCCAACTAATTGCAATTTTATCCTAATCACTTAGGTCCCAAACTTTTCTTCATATTACTCTCTCACCAATTTCTCACAAGTTTCTTTAGAGTCAATTCTATGTATAAAACAGAACTAAGATTACAAAATACCCCCAAAAGGTGTAACGCGCGCCAAAATAATATAAAAATATCTTTTTGCTTATGAAAAATGGTCACGTAAGGCGCATAATACTTTTAATCGTTAATTGCACAAACAAAAGCTTACAAAAATGTGACATTTGCAATAAATTAAAAGCACAATGAATTAATTGCTATAATTAAAAATACAAGTCTTAAAGTGAAATTTCGTGTAAAATATAAAGTTGCAAAGTATATTTTATGTTTCTTTTTTTTTGTCTTTGTTTTCATTTGTAAGTGTGACAAATTCTCATGCACAATAAGTTACTTTTATGTTTTAATCTGTGTCTAGATGAGAGCTGGTTCACTAATGGGTGTCTTGAAAACTGAGATCAATTGGATTCCGGGGATGAATGACTCAAAGATCTTCCAACTTTCATTAGAACAATGGATCCAAACGATATTATGCTCAACTACAACACAGAAGTCTAGGAATGCTTCCAAGGCCAAGGCTGTCATATTCAACACGTACGACGAATTGGAGGAAGCAGTCTTATTTTATTTTATCTTTTCGAAACAGCAAAATTTATTGAAAAGATTAGAAGCAATCCGAACGAAGTTTGATCAAGTTTTCACCATTGGTCCCCTCCAATTGCTCGAAAGAGAATTACCCGAAACTGAACTAAAGTCCCTCGGATCGAGTTTGTGAAAAGAAGATAAGAGGTTGTCTAGGTGGCTTGATCAAAGGGAACAAAACTCGGTTCTTTATGTGAATTTTGGTAGCATCACCGTAATGTCAGTTGAACAGCTACGTGAGTTTGCATGGGGACTTGCTGATAGCAAGCGCTTCTGCTTATGGATTATTCGCACGGATTCAGTTGCCGGAGAAACGGCGGTATTGCCGGAGGAGTTTGTGGAAGAGACTAAAGCATCATTTGAAACCTGAATTTTTTGTTAGAAAAATGGAAGGTAAAGAAAATGTGAATAAAAGTATCTTTATTTTTATTATCTTTTTCCTCATTTTTTTTTCCAACAAAAATTTAGGTTCCAAATAGAGTCTAAAGGAAGAGGAAATATGGCGGGGTGGTGCCGGCAAGATCAAGTGCTAGCCCACCCTTCGATCCGAGGGTTCCAAACTCATTGTGCGTGGAACTCAACCATAGAATGCATATCGGAGGGGGTGTAGGAAAAATATGTTGTATAATGTTTCCCATATAATCTGTAGCCACAATAAAATGAAATGAAACATAATAATATATTTGTCATGTAATCATCATAAAGTAAAATAAAAAAACATTAAATAATGTATGTGAAATAACGTAATATGATATATTCAACAAGTTTTACATAATGAAATAATAAAATATGCGATGCAGGGAAGATCAAGTCGAGTGTTGCACACTCTTAGCTTAAGACAGATTCGTCCTTTACACAGGTGCTCATGGGATGAACGAATGTCTATCTCCAGAATAAAATGATTATAATCTTGAATAAGTAGCACTACAATATACAAGATTTAGTGAATCAACCTTTGGATTTTACTTTCTCAATTTATGGAATGAATGCAACATGTAAGATATAAAACAATGAGAAATTTCTGTCTAATTCTATACAGAATTATGACATTTAATTCCATACAGAAACCTACGACGTTTCTGATAAAATCAACATGATATAATAATGAATATACTGTATTTTCTATACAGAAAAACCTACAGACATTCTGTAGAATTTCAACACTGAAATTCACTACAGAAACACAGAAGAAAGTGATAGAATTTTCACAGAAATTAATAACACCGAATAAATGTAAAATTAACCGGATAAAAACCTGGATAGAAATTCGTACAGAATTTCTAAGGCAGAATCGAAAACGAGAAATGACTGATTGAACAGTCAAATTTTTCCTGGAATAGTCGCCGGAATCTGGACAGCACTTCGCCAGAGATTCGCCACTAACGTCACAGGAATCTGGGCACAAACGTCGTCGTCGGAGGCCGAGAAAGAGAGAGAGAGACGAAAAAGTTGTTTGAACAAACTGTTTAAAACTCTTGTTTTGTTCGGAGGATGAATCTTTCTATATATAGAAAGAACCGCATTCCTATGAAACAGTGCCAGCCAAACGTGCCCTTAGGAAGGGACGCAACTGTTGGAATTTAAATTTGAACCGGTTCGGTTCAACTTGGTTCACACTGGTATGGTTCAACCCGCATCCAAAAAATATTAAACCGGCCTAAGCTCTTTTAATATTAATTTAATCGCACCCGCACCCGAACTGAACCGAGCCAAATCGGTCAGACGGACGGGCAGGCGGCGGCGGCGGCACGCGCATGGGTAGTTTATTGGGTCAACCTATGAGTTCCATAGGTCCTCCCCCCTTTCATAAAAGTGGAGTGCCCCTTGGGGCCCAAACCCATCTTTAAACTTTGGCTTTATATACCCATCACTTTTCCCATAGAATATCAATGTGGAATAAGTCTTTAGTTCCACCCAAAACCAAATTCAAGGTACTTACTTTGGAAGTCATTATCTCATTCAAACCTCCATGGATTTGAGCAAGTAAATGCTTGTTCTTCATCTTCTCATGAAGGAGAACACAAAATATCTTGGACCCACTAAAAAGGACATGTGGATCCCACCTTAACAATGACTCAAAGTTCACCAAATATTCCAACAATCCCCCACATGAATGAGATTGGTTGTCAAAACAATGCACAAAGAAATGCAGATGCAATTATGTATAAGAGAGAGTAAAGCAGAAAGTTACCGCATCAAGAAAGGTGGCTTTTGGCCTTGAACCTTCCTTAGTGAAATACTATCGGGTTTATTGGCTGACCAATGAACACGATGTCTTGAATTGTTCTACCGTTTCTATAAACCAAGACAATAGTACTCACACGGGTTACTTCCTTATCTAAGGTTGTTCTCGGTTGTGTTTGTTTTGGCCATGAACTATCCCATTTTATGAGTGCTCTAGAGAATTGAAGCCTTTACAATTCTCATGGAAGCGGCCCCCATCACACTCATATATATGATTTTCTTATAGAGTGAGCAGACGTACATACTCCACTTGGTAACCAAGTAATAAGAATCATTAAAAGCATAAGCCTATTAATATGAGTATCTTGCCATACTCGTTCTATATTAAAAGCTGTAGCTTATCCTTACACTATTCAAGTAATCAATATTTCACCATAGAATTAGGTAGTGGAACAATGTCCCCTATTGATTTATACTAAGTCGACCTTAATTAGATTGTCCCGTTGAACCTAGATCTTGGGATCTCCAGTTAACTAGGGTGGGTTGCCATTAAGGTAACTTTTAAGATAATTGGCTTTAAATGCCTAATCCCCTCAATGAATGAATTTCGATCTCTTACCAGGCCTAATAGTAAGATGATCTTTCAATATCCTATGATTAAATTATTAATCATTGAATAGTACATTCCTGCGAGTAATAACCTTTAACAAACATGTTTGTCATGTTTTGTCATTATCAGAAATTCTCTGTGTCTTAAGACATTTAACAAAATCACGTGATACTTCTTCTCTAGCTCTTTATTCTTGCGCAGAATCTGACTGTTTATTTTCATTACGAGAATTTCCTAAGAAATTAAATCACTTCTTGTAAGACTTATCCATTTAAAGATTTATCGTCTCCTGATCCATAAATCCAGTTTTCACGTTGTACCCTCTCTAATACTTCTGAATGTATATATAATCAGAGCTCATTTGTAGCACACGGCTATCACCTTCCAGTGGATTAACCCTGGGTTTGAATAAAATACTTTTATTTCTGCCAAGATATGTATACCCTTGTCACTTGCGTTAGCTCATATCACGAATTACAACTACCGAGACTAGATCTCGTCACATATCTACTCAATATTTGCGTTTAGACTCTACTCCTTGAATTATTTGGATAACCTTATTCTTAGATCTATCAAGCAGATCGTCTGTTACCCATTTAGTTTTACCTCTATGTAAACTATTATGGTTCAGTTATAATGAAACTCCGTAAATCTCTTTACTTTACTTTACTTTACT
Source organism: Euryodendron excelsum (assembly GCA_033060915.1). Classification (NCBI taxonomy): domain Eukaryota; kingdom Viridiplantae; phylum Streptophyta; class Magnoliopsida; order Ericales; family Pentaphylacaceae; genus Euryodendron; species Euryodendron excelsum. Next base: position 9,467,032 of record CM065377.1, read on the forward strand.
AAAGTTATCAAGACTGCACTTAGTTCATTTTCTCTTGAGGTTTTACCTTTGACTTTAAAAGTGAGAAATATTCGGATCAGTCATTATTTTCTTTATGTGTCTAAAACTATTCTTCCTTCCAACCATAGACTTAGAGTCTTGGAACTCTTGCTTATTCATGAAGTCGTCAAGACTCTTAGTATGAAAAGCAAATGCATAAGGAAGTCCATTCTTAAAGAATGTCCCACTTTTAGAATTAGGAAATATTCTCTTGAATGATTCTAGAGTAATAGATGAATTATCGTCTACTACAACATTCACAAGCACAACTATGTTCAAGCAAACTGGGGAATACACACTCACACCGTTTTATAATTTAGATTACAGATAACCCGATCTATAATTCTGTCAGTGTTAACACAGTGTTCTGTGGGGTATCCTAACGAGAACGTGTGTTGGAGAAAACAACGCTTCCCCCCACATTTCTTGGATTATCCAGAATTTAACAAAGTAGTACACATCAACTTAATTAAGAGTTGAATTTCATTTTTCCAGCAATCAAGTTGCTGAAACAACTAGGTATTTATAAAGAGGCAAATCTGGATGTTAAGCTACTGAAGCTACATCATCACCATATTTAATACCTTTTCCTGATTTACTACATTCGTTCTCAAACTCATATGAACATTATAATATGTGCGTTGATTACATTAAGTATACTATTCCAGTATTACCACTAAGGATGTGGTTAAGTATACTCTTGGATGGTAACTTTCTTAATTATATTTCAAGGAACATTATGAAATACAATCAACATATGACAATTAACCTAAAAGTTAGCTATGTCATTACCATCACAAACATAGATATGCACAGATACATATATGGTTACTAAAAGTGTTCAAAGTTAGCAACTAAATAAGTTATGCAACTAAACAAGTTATTATAAAAAACACATTAACGATACTAAACCTTAACACGAAACTAGTAAGGACCAGATGATCCTCCTGAAGAGGAACTCTCAATCACTACCAACACAATCAAGCATCCTTTTCTGCACACGATCGAGGGTGTTTGGCCGATAAGGAAAGTCCACATCATGAGAACCTTCGGGTTTTGCTAGAAGCCTCAACCTCTGGAAATAAGTGGGACACGGAATGCTCTTGTGAGCAGTACATCGAATCTTCCTATAGTAGTTTCGATAGCGACTCGGTCCTGCCTCATTCGGTCCAATCACCTGCCCTCGCGGAATAGGCAGTGCCATTAGCCTAGGAAGAGCAACATCCTTTGGACCATGTGCTGAGTCAAGGTTGATCCTTATTGACCCAAGGTTAATTCCCATGTTGATTTTGATGATAACTAAACCTTGTGTTATGTTACTAATGAATCTACTTAGTGTGCAGATTAACAAAGTTCATAACTAAGACTTAAAGTTGAATCTTAAGTCTAATACATGTCAAAGAGAATACACAACAAGTTCAAGATGCAAGCAATGAATTCAAAGGGCTATGCAATGAACCAAACTGGAAAAAAATGTCTATCTCTACTTCAAGTAAATGTCTTACATTCGAAGAGATTGAAGGTGTTCAATTAAAGCTTCTTTCAAGTGTGCATAGTTTCAATGAAGATTGATTTGCAAGATAGACTGAAGACTTCATCAGTTGAGGAGGTGCAATGTTCAGTTAAAGATGAAGAATTGAGATGTTTGTAAATGCCTAAAGAAGATCTCATCAGAATTTGCAAAGATCAGTTGAAGATGTGCAATGCTCAGTTGAAGATGTATTGTTTGTTGAAGAATTTGGAAAATGCTCAAGAAATGATTTCATCTGATATGCTAAAACCAATTCAAGACAGTGTGGTTGAAGTTGTTGAGAAGATGGCTCACAATGAATATCTGATCTCTACATGGAATCCAAGTGAAGTATTCTTCTACAATATAAAGGATCAATGAAGATTAGATGTATAAATAGATTTCATCAAGTCTGCAATGGTCTCAGTAAAGTGAGTTTAATGAAGAATGAAGAATTGCTATCAAAGAGAGGAAATCAGAATTGAAGCATTGTGAAGCTTCACACAATTGAGGTGGATTGGCATTGAAGAAGATATCCTACAATGATAGAAGGAGCTTTGCAAATGAAAAAGAAAAGTTCAGCTTTGATCAAATGAAGCTTTGACAGTTTGAGATTCAATAAGAAGATCAACATCCAATGATTGATTTAATCCAAAATTGAATAGACGTTAACTCTGATGAGTTAGGAAGATTTGATTGATCATCATACCCAAAAGACATACTCCTTGAAATTCTTATACCAGTGCTTTGATAAGCTTGATCAATAAAAATCTGAAAGCTGAATTCTAGGCAATGAGAGAACTCATGGAAATGAGGAGTCGCCTCCTGATCACAGACGTAAAAGGTCTGAAGACAAATTGGGCAATGAAGGGACTCATGGAAATGAGAAGTCGCCTCTTGATCACAGACGTAAAAGTTCTGAAGACAAATTGGGCAATGAGGGAACTCATGGAAATGAGGAGTTGCCTCCTGATCACAGACGCAAAAAGGCCTGGAGACGAATTGAACAAAGAGGGGACTTATGGAAATAAGGAGTCGCCTCTTGCACACAGAAGCAAAAAGTCTGGAGACCAAGTAGACAATGAGTGGACACATTGTAATGAAGTGTCACCTCATAGAGACAGACGCCAAGGCTTGAAGATAAGATGATCAATGAGCGGACACATGAAGATGAAGTGTCACCTCCTGGTAGCAGAAGCAAAAGGCTTGAAGTTTAAATGATCAATCAGTGGACACCTGAAGTAGAAGTGTCGCCTCATGACAGCAGAAACCTAATATGAAGAAGACAGATGAACAAGGAGTCGCCTCATCAACATGAAGAGGGGACTCATGAACTCAGTAAACATCGTCTGGTAAATGCAGAAGCAGGAAGTGTCGACACCACAAAAAGTAGAGCCGACTCCCTTTGTTATAACGGTTATTTTTCTTAACGTTATAACGGACTGAACGCACATTAATGATACCCAACCACCTCCAACGGATGGAATGAATGCAAGGGTATATATACTAGCCTCCAACTGCATTTATATACAAGAATCAAGAGGAAGAAACAACAAGAGACAAGAATCACTGATCTACTTGATATTCCTGAACATTCTTCCTGTTTTGTTCTTGTGAGCTTTGATTGTAAATCTACTCTTGCTAGAGAGTTTGTTTGTGAGTTGTATACTCCTATACACTTGTAACTGAGAGTTTGAGAGTTCTCTTGTGTAAAGCAAAACTCTTGTAAAGTTTGAGTGGAGCTTGGACAAAACCACTTAGGAATTGAAGAGCTCAGTGAGGAGTTCTTTGTAGAGTGAACTGAGCACTTTGTCAATCAGCAGCCCATCTTATAATAGGTGATTACATAGTGGAAGAAGACTTCAAGGAGGTCTTGGGGTGAAGACGTAGATCACGGTTTGTGGTTGAACCTCGGTAAATCTGTGTCTCTCTTCTATTGCTCTGTTTTCTTTACTTCTATTGATAACATTGCTTTGCACATAGATTAACCACTGCTATATTGTTTAGATTATTTTTAATTAATCTTAACTTGCATTAATATTTGAAAAATCCAATTCACCCCCCCTCTTGGGTTGCCTATTGGACCAACACCATGAAGATGATACATCGTGTGTAATACAGGAGGATTCACTGGTTGTGTAGGATTCTCTAACTCATCTCCACCAAACCAGTTCTGATCCACCTCTTCCCAAATATCCATCATGTGATCTACAAACACATGGTAATATTCTTATGATTAAAAATCATAGAATAACACAATTTAATTTCATACAAGAAATTAAATACTCTAGCAACTAAATTTGCTAGTCCTCACAGTATCATATGCTCATATTCTTAATGTTAGAAACTTTAGAATAACACCATTTTAATTTCTCAAACGAAATTAAACCTCTAGCAATAAATTGTTTTACTACAAAGTCATGCTTTCACCAAAAAACACATAAGCATGACAAGACAATTAACATGTAGCATTTAAGATACATAAAGATATATTGGTACAATATATCATGCTAAACATGCAACGGAAATAGAACTTTAACTAGTTAACAACAACTATGCAAGTTAAGTTCATCACTACATTAGAATTCATGTCAATTGTTATGCCTTACGAAACTCAAATTTCTAGATTTGTAACAGGTTCATTTCAGAGATGAACGATCGCTTTCTAAGTGGCAAATAAAATTAAATTGAGTGCCTAAGAATATGAAACCTTTATGTTAGCGTCAAATCTGAATTTGCACATAATTATCAATATCATATACTCAACAACACACAACTACATGTCATTTCACATTAGTACTACATATGGAAAATATATATAGGGAGAAACTCGAATCTGTCTTAAGATTGTAGAAAAAATATGTTGTATAATGTTTTTCATATAATCTGTAGCCACAATAAAATGAAATGAAACATAATGATATTTTTGTCATGTAGTCATCATAAAGTGAAATCAACAACAATAAATAATGTATGTGAAATAACGTAATATGATATATTCAACAAGTCTTATATAATGAAATAATAAAATATGCGATGCAGGAGAGATCAAGTCGAGTGTTGCACACTCGTAGCTTAAGACAGATTCGTCCTCCACACAGGTGCTCATGGGATGAACGGATGTCTATCTTAAGGATAAAATGATCACAATCTTGAATAAGTAGTACTACAATATACAAAATTCAGCGAATCAACCTTTGAATTTTACTCTCTCAATTTATGGAATGAATGCAACATGTATGATATAAAATAGTGAGGAATTTCTACCTAATTCTACACAAAATTATGACATTTAATTTCATACAGAAACCTACGGCGTTTCTGATAAAATCAATATGATATAATAATGAATATACTACATTTTTTACACAGAAAAACCTGCAGACATTCTGTAGAATTTCAACACTGAAATTCACTACAGAAACTTAGAAGAAAGTGATAGAATTTTCACAAAAATTAATCACACCGAATATATGTAAAGTTAATCGGATAAAAACCTGGATAGAAAATCATACAGAATTTCTAAAGCAGAATCGAAAACGAGAAATGACTGATTGAATAGTCAAATTTTTTCTGGAACAGTCACCGGAATCTGGACAGCACTTTGCCGGAGATTCGCCACTGACGTCACCGGAATCTAGGCACAGACGTCGTCGTCGGAGGCCGAGAAAGAGAGAGAGACAAAAAAGTTGTCTGAACAAACTGTTTAAAACTCTTGCTTTGTTCGGAGAGAGAATTTTTCTATATATATAGAAAAAATCGCACCGCTTCAACTTACGGCAGCTGTGATCGACTTGGGGGGGGAATAAAATATGAATTGTATAGCAAAAGACCGCCATTCTCGACTTGCATTATCTTCTGCTGTTGGGAGTTTTTTCCTTGTTTAAGTTGGAAAGTTCTTCAATAAGCTTCCTCTCTTCACCACTTGGCCGTTTCGGGATCTCAACTTGCTCCTTCACCAACTGATCGCCCCTTATGTTGCTTTTGTTAAGATAAGGCACACCCTTTTTAGCCATCACTAGCGTCGTTGCTGGCTGGGTACCAGGCGGAACCTTCACGTCAACCATGCCATCAACAGTAGGAACCTTCATTGTTGTTCTTAAGATAGCATCAATATAAGAGACCTTGCAAGTGTAGAGAATATCGGTGTCAGCCCGTTTCAGTACTGGATCCGGAAGAACATCAATGATCACAAAGAGGTCTCCAGGGGACCCACCTCTCCTTCCTGCATTGCCTTCACCCCGGACTCTTAACCGGCTGCCAGAATCAACCCCAGCGGGGACTTTTAAGCTAATCCGCTTTGACTTCCTTACTCGCCCATCACCACCACATGTATTGCAAGGCGTAGAACTCTGCCCAGTCCCACCACAAGAAGAGCAGGTCATTACCTGCTGGAAGACACCTAGTGGGGTCCTTGCCGATGTGACAACTTGGCCTTGTCCACCACACGTGCTACATTTGGATGGCTTGGTCCCTGGTTTGGCACCTGAACCATCACATGTGCCACATGCCTCAAGCCGAGCTATTTCAATTTCCTTTTCTACCCCAAATACTGCTTCTTTGAAGTTCAAAACCAAATTGTAAACCTGATCTTCACCTTCTGTGGCCCTACTTCGAGAGCCCCTTCCACCCATCCCAATACCACCCATACCTCCCAACCCATAAAATAATGACTCAAACAGATCAAAGGGGTTGCTGAAATCCTGCCACAATGTAACGCTCCAAATGAGGAAAGAACATGTAGTAAGAGCACATAAAATATGTTGGAAATTGAACCAGCAATTTCATTGTTTATTTTCTTTCTAGTGGAAAGAAACTCACCCCCATGCCCATTCCAGCACCTTTAAGCCCAGCTTCTCCATACCTGTCATATATGGAACGTTTCTCATCATCCGACAAAACCTGTAGTACACATCTTTTGCTAATGAATCATATGCTAAAATAGCACATTGCCATTAGACCTGCCACTACTCGATTGCAAATCATCAAGCAGAATAATATGTAGAACGATCCAGAAGTTTACCTCATAAGCATTGCCGATCTCCTTAAATTTCTGCTCTGCTCCAGGTTCTCTGCAGGAAAGGAAGAAGAAGGAGAGTTAAAACAGTCAAGGGTTCCAACCAATGCCCTTCCACAAAAAGCCATGGGGGGTACGGATACAGCATAAGTATGGAGACAGGCACACAGGGTCAAAGGGGATACGGAGAAAACAACATATTTTAATTTGATATATATACGAACGTAAAATTCACTAACTACCAAAATTATTGAACAATAACACTAATCCAACGTGAAAACACTACTCAATATTTAAATATCATTTAATATAAATAAAATCGAATACTGTTATTCATCTATTTGAGACAAAAAAAAAGTTTGGAGGGTACGTAGCACCCTTGTGTACAATGCGATGCATATCGAGGGAGTGAAATCGGCGTATTTGTGAGGAGGCCGACATAGGGATTCATAAACTTAAACCAGCACTTTTACACCTCATTTTTGGATGGAAGGAAATTTTTTTTGTTCTTCTTTTGCTTTTGTTGATTTCATTGGAAATATATTCTTTGGTAGATGTTTTATAGCCAATTTTGGCACCATGATAGAATTATTACTCTTTTATCAAAATAACAGTGACTATTTTTTTTATAAGAATAATGACAATATTTACTTGTATAAATAGAAAAGTTCTCAACTCTAAAATATAGGTTGGACCTTTGGCATAACATCATTTAGAGGGTCACAAATTAATGATAGAGGAGAGAAACAAAAAAAGAGAGAATAAGAGAAGAGGAGGGGGGGGGGGGGGGGGGGGGGGGGGGGGGGGTTGGTCTTTGTTGATTTGCGGGTGCTGGGAGCCTAGGAGGGGCAACACTGGAACCCTTGGAAAAATTTATATAAAGTAGCTGCTCTCATACTCAAAACCTGTGTACTCGCAACTGGTAGCCCGAGCATTTACCCTTGCACCAATCAATGTTCCTAAGGTTTTAAACTGTCCTAAATATAAAAAAAAAAAAGGGCTAATTACACGTTACCTTCTTGTGGTTTGAGCAACTTCAGATGACCCATCGTAATTAAAAAGTAAACACATAACTCGGATGTGGTTTGGACTTAATAGTAAAATCGATATAAACCATTAGAATTAAAGGCAATTCTATCACGGGCTTTTTTGTTATATCATCTCTCCAAAATAGAACATTAAAAAGACAATTTTGTCTTTTTTAAGTCAAAATAAAGAGTTGTCTTTTGTAGACGTTCTTTTATCATTTCACTAAATCTGTCACAATTCCATCCATTTTGAACATAAATCCATATTACAAGGAGGGTTGTGTGTTCGCTCTTAAACCACATGGGGTTATCTCAATTTCGGTCAAACTTTAAAGGGGTGTAAATTGTATTTACCCCTATAAATAATCATAGTATTTACTAGATTTAAGGAATAAATAGGAAAGATTTCTGGTAACTGGAAAGAGAATTATAATTTCAAGGAGTTGTGCTATCGGTTTCAAGCACAGTTTAATTCAATCATAGCAAAAATATTTGATGAAATGAAATTAACATGTTAAAAGAAGCATATAACTAGAAGATGAAATAAGAACAGCCAGGGGAAGAAAGTTAAAAAAAAAAAAAAGAGAGACAGAAGGAGAAGACAAGGCAACGTTGAACAAAGCTTTAAAGCCGCGACCTCTCAATTGTATATTTTTTTTTTCCTCCAGAAGAAATTAATATGATCCGCTTCACAGATTTAAAAATCAAACAACCCAAATTGTGCACTGGATCATAATGCTTACATCATACTAGTCTCAACCGTTAACTAAAAACCCACATGTAAAGAAAAAAAGACCCTCGAGAGACCATAATAACCCTGCAAGTTCACTGCCACAATAAGCATAAACATCAACACACAACGGTAACCTGAGGGATAATAACTATTCACGGCAGCATAATAAAACCTGCTAGAGAAGTGTGTTATGGTAATTTCCAGATATTCCCAAGGTTTAAAAGTATATTGTAACAAGTCCTGGCATAGAAACTTTTTTCTAGGTCCAAACTACTACTTGATTAGTGTCATACTGAAAACTTTAGTTGGGCTTCCAAAGCAGATATGTCTTGTCTAACCAAGAAATAACAACCACATCAAGTACTCAGTATGACAATAACACATGGAAGAGCAGAAAATTCTTAGGAAGTGAAAAACGAGGAGGCTTAGCATACGTAATTAATATAACCAAGCAAATTTGGAAAAGTAAACAGAAATTGTTGAAATTAAAAGCCAAAGAATTTGACAACAGCAGATTGAAAGTTCAGTTCAACTTACTTGTTCACATCAGGATGATAACTCCTGGCTAGCTTCCGATAAGCTAAACAAGAAAGAAAAAATAGTTAGCAATATAATATGAACCAAAATATATTACTAAACGATGCCCAGAGTTAAGATTGAAGAATAAACAAATATGAAGAACATCAAATCTTAAGGGGCACAATGGGATCCCTTTCATTTTTTTTTTTTCCAACTATAATGGGATCAGTTTCTTATAAAGTTGAAATACTCTTTGACGAATTATGTCATAATTCGCATAGCTTTATAGACAAAAGTTGAACCAGAAAGGCCACGCCCAGAAGGGAAGGAAAAAATTCAAACTAATCTAGGCCAAATGCTACATATCGGGATCTTTATTGATCCATCTAAACAGCTTAAGGAGCTCTCAATAGCGACTTATAGCATTAGAATAGACACGAAAAGGGACATCACACGTCCAGGATACAGCAATGTATTTATATATTCATTGTTAGATAGAATTAATCTCCTCACCTTTTGAATAAGCATCCTTCTTAGATAGAATTATATCGCCGTTTGAATAATTTTTAAGATAGACTCTCTACCTTATTTAAATAGTCGAACTTACAATTGCAAAATGTAATAGATAAAGCTCCACAAACACCATGTCTATAACACACGCTACTACCACCTGCCTTTCTTAGTATGACTTTTTATTTCCATTTTTGTTACTAAATTATTTGCCAAAGTGTCCATTGCATACTTTGATTCATGTTATTTATGTAAATGGTGTCTTCTTTTATAGAAGTCCTAAAACACATTTAGGGCGTCTGGACATGTGAGTTACTTTCCTAGATTGTCGCTCATCATTCCTCGTAAGAGGTTCACCACATGGATCATGTTGGCGACTGGGGAGCACCAAAAGGTAGTCCAAGTGCTTGATCGCTACCGAATTAGATGGTATTCAACCGCAAGTACACAGGTCGCAACGCAATATAGAATCTCGAAAGTACGAGTATCGTTCCTCAAGAAGCAGTGCCAAGGTATTCACAAGAAAACTCTCACACTAAACCCAATCCTAACTTCACTCAACTGATGCTTCTAAAAAGAGAAAAAGAAAATCTTGTGTTTGGTTTTTTCAAATGAACTAGATTATATTTAACTAATAAGAGCAGATGAAATTGAGTAAAACTTTATAAAGAAAAAGACACAGGATCAATTGATCTTATTAATCGAGTTTCTCAGAATCCCAATGAAGGTTTTATATATAACTCAAATCCTTCGACTACTTCGTGAGTCTCGGATTCGGAAGGTTTAGCTTTGTAACCAATACTTCTCTCAATCTTCAACTTCTAGAATAATTCAGATGGTTATAATCAAGGACGTGCATCATCGATTCATGCAACACTTATACGGAACCCGACTCATGCATAAACGTTACAAGGCAGCGTATATACTGAGTGCGGTATTCACACATAAGGGTTACCAAACATAATAGGATGCCCAGGTTTTCGAAAGCATCTAGAATGAAGAAGAAGAAGGAGAAGAAGAAAAATTAAGAAGATTTAGCAATGAATTCGCCCTTACCTTCATTGGTCATCCTTGACCCCCGATCAATCTTCACAATCAATCCCGAGTTGAGAGATTTAGCCGCTCATGGCCATGGATAAACAAGAGATTGTATTGAAAACGTTATAAAATGCAAAAGCTATGAATGAACTATAAATCTTGAAGTAAGTACAGTAAATAAGGATTCTTGATCACAATCTTGAATTTGAAACAATAAAACTTGAATTTATTGAAACTAATTACAAGAATAATGATAAACTTAATTACTTCTATGAAACTAGACTAAAAAGTGATGAAAACCCTAGAGAACACGTCCCCCCTTCTCCAGAAAATCGAAGAGATATATATATACATCGCAACAGAGTCCTAGCAGGCATAGGAGATTTCAACCAAAAATCCTTCTTAGTGTTCAAACCCTTTTCAGGGTGTTCGAATGCTCAGCAACATGAATCATCTTTTTTCTTCCTATGGTTCGAACGCCCAACTCCCCTTATAATTAGGGTTCGAACCCTAAAGCCTGAACATGCCCATCTAACTTGACCAGCTTCTGATGGTTCAAACTCCCATATGGGGCGTTCGAACCCTAAGACAAAAATCCACTTCTTCACTTTTTTTTAAGCCATAGTTCGAACTCTCTATTTCTTCCTGTTTTCATAGTTCGAACTCTCAGTATATTTTTCCTCAATTCTTAGCTATCTTCCCTTTATTTCTTTGTAGCTCCGTTCAAGGCTTTTGGAGTCTATTTCTCGAAATGCTCGTTAAACATGAACTTGCATAACTTTGCGAGATCCTTACAATGACGTATCCTTCACTCCCCTCTGAGCTACGGGTGACAAGTTGCATGTTTCCCAAGATAAATTTTAGCAATGGTCCTCGATATGCGTGTCTGCACTCCAGATCACTTTTATGGCTCCAAATCCTCTTCTTTGGCAACATTTACCTGCAATAAACTCAAAACACGATTGTCAGTATAATATACACTAATGAGGATATAATTAACCTAATCTAAAACTAACTTAGGTCAATTCGGATGCATCAAACCACACTTATACAGCTCAATCACACCCCCCAACTAACCTTTTGCTAGTCCTGAGCAAAAACTAAGAAAACAAAACATAATCTCTCACTTCAAAAGAGTCCCGAATGCATTTAGCGTATGCATTAAGCCTTTAAAACCGTAGGTTACCCCTAGTGGACAAGTGGTGTCTCGTGAGGGCTTCCAGTGATGATACCCACAAACATCCACATTATGCAATGTATCCGAAAACAGTTTCACAACAGCTTCTTAACACAATACAATGCAAGCATTTCAAATCAACCCATTCATGTCACGCCAACCATCAAACTGTCACATGCAATACAAAGGAGAGGTTCAAGTGTAAATAAGACGTCGTATTCCTAAAGATTACCTATCAAACCTCCCATAACAACAACCGATAGCTTTGATTCAAAAACTCACAGGGCATACACTCTCAACAATAGAACACACCAGTTTCCCTCAATGGATTGCCCGATATACGAGTAAGTGTAAAGACAATGCAAATAAAGCAATCCTATTTTCAAAAACCGTTAGATTATGAAGTGTATCGACTTGGCATAGCTTCATGAAAGGAACACTTACAGCCAATGTAACAGTTGTGAACTTGACATGACGACTTTTACGTGCGAGAACTCAAAGACTTATGCAATCCCCAGATACTAGAGACCATTCCAATAAAACCAATCCACGAAAATAGAGAGAATTAAGTGGTACTTGATCTCAACATGTGTATTGGCCATTACACAGGCTAAGGTAATAAATATACACTTCAAACCCCCTTTCTTTCTTTTTTTTTCATTCATTTCTTTTCCCTTTTTTTTTTCTTTTCTTCTAATGTTTCAGTTTCCCTTTCTTCGTTCTTCTTTCAAACTTTTCAACTCCTTACATCATATTAAACTTCTCCTTCATGGCCTTAACCAGTTTTCTTTCTTTTTTTTCCTTTTCTTTTCCTTCATACCTCCAAATCTTCCATAACTTCTCAACAAAATATGCAACACGTGTTTTCTCCTTTGAAGCTAATATTTCCATATTCACATGCTCTTCACGATCACTTATATGCAACAATTTGGCCTCTATGTACTAAAATCTGGACATGCATAAGTCAAACAGTTCAACCAAGTAAAAGGTATTAACTATTCTAACCTGTTACTATAACATGTAAACCAATTTCACTTATAATGAAGCTATTCAAACAACAAAGTTCAATAAATTTCCTTGAGTATACATAAAATCGCTCACAAACATGATTCATGGCTCTAAAACTCACCAGGTATATATCTCCACTTAAATGGAAGTAGTTATGGAAAGATATAGCAAGTTCACTTTGAAAACATGACTTGTGCTCAGTGTAAGTTATCCCTCTCTCTATATAACACAGACAGCTCAGCGTTAAGTAATGCAAGAATGAGATAATACGATAATCCGCTTAAGCATCATACTATGCACAGTTACTAGTTGATTCAACGGTTTTTGAAAACAAAGCATAATGATTTAGTCATGGTCCCAACCGCAAGAATTCTCAACACATCCACAACAAATGAAATATCAACAATATCCCCATCGAATGCGAAGAGTCCAAATGAAATTTAGTGGAATCAAAAAATATACCTGTCTTGGATGATATTCAATACAAATAGAACTCAAACTAAAACCTGTTTCAATAACTTGCAGAAGAACAATGGTGCATTAAATAGCTCATAGAAATATCATCAGGTTTCAGATTCACAATTAGCCCAAAAATACATGACCACACATCATCAATAACATGTCATTGTATCACAAAACTAACCAGATTCACATCTATCCATGACTTCAAGGTTCTATCTATATAAACCTCCACCAATTCTAGACTGACAAGATATACAAAAAAATGACAAAATGGTCTAGACTCTGCTAACTCCCTACTCATCATCATCATCCTCGTCATCTGACTGCATCCGGATGAGCATTCCCTTAATCTTTTGCAACAAAGCAGTATGTCGGGTCGACTGCTGCTCTAATGAGGTCATCCTACCCTCGAAATCTGTCATCCGAGTCTCTAAATCGGTCCTTAGGCCTGCTATCGCTGCCTGCAACTCCTCTACCCCAACAACGGGTGGTGCCCCAGCTACTAACTTCCTCTTCTTTCGTTGCCCCTCAGATCTATTCAAAGAACTCTTATCAATAGGCTTCTCCGGTTCTAACCTAATGAGATCCACCGGAATAGAAATTCCATATTTCTTAAACAGCGCAGTTAGAAAACCTGTAAACGGGACGGAACCCCTAACATCTGATGAAGTATAGGCCATACATAGCGAGATATACATCATACGAGGCAAATCAATAGACTTCCCAGTACCTATAGCCCACAATAATGCAGCTCTCGTGGCACTCATACCAACGGTGCGCTTCAAGGGTAACAATGAATGACATGAAAAGAGAAATAAGATGAGGTACTTATCTTTGAGACGCATCTTGTTACATTGTACCTCCCCATCCCATGTGTCACCCTCTAGGAGTAATTCCCGAGAAATGGTAGCTAAGTCAGGCTGCCCCACATCCGGAAAAGCAAAGTCCAGGTTCTCCACCCTAAGGAGACCAAATATCTCAGCAAAAGTATCGGGGGTCACTACTAACTTCGTCCCCCTTACCCAACTTACCATCTTTTCTTTTCCTTTCTCTATCACAGGTTTGTGCCTAATGTTGGACATAAACTCTTGACATAGTGTAAGAATAGACTCAGCCTTGAAATCCGCTAAACCGACCCACCCTCGATTAGTGAAGTCCCCAAGGAAACCAAAACCCAATTCCTCGAATGAGTCTATGTGAAACTCTCTCTTAATGACCGCCCCATTCTTCACCCACACCCGGTTATAAAATTTCTCTTCAATTTTACCAGTGAACCGAGTGTCATCATAACCTAGGTCAGCCGTGGTCTTTTTCCCTTTATCCTTTTGGGTAGGTTGAGATTTTGATGAGGCCGACCCTTTGGACTTCTTACCCGAGCCCCCGGGCCTATCTCTTTTGTTACCCCCTTTTTCCACCGTGCTCATTTCAAACGCCCTTGCGTAAGTAAAGGATTTGCCAAGAAAAATATCAAAACCCTAGGCTTGATGTTCCCACAACTGAAATCGCCAAACTCCCCCTCTCCCTTGTCGGTTGAACAATATGCACATTGGATGCCAATGGCCCATGTGCGGCCCTTAAACCCCACAAGAAAACGGTTCCTGGGCACAGCGTTTGAACGCCTCTTGGAGGGTTCGAACGCTAAGGGTTAAATGACTCGCCCCCAAATGCGGTATTCCTACAAAATAGAGTTAGCACGCCGCAAGAGCACGGGGGTCGCGATGAAGTATAAACCGGAAGATCCGGTATCGTTCTCTCCCAAAAGACCTAGCCCAATATAGGCTCTAACACTCAACTCACATTAACCTAACCTAGGATCGAATTGCAATTAAAGAGGGGATTGGATCTAAAATAAAAAGGGAAAATAGAAAGACCGAAAATATTTTGGGTTTTGATGATAGTTTTGAATTACTAACCTATTGCAATGAAAATAAAAACAATTAACACTAGATAATTAAAGTAAAGCAAAATGAAAATAGAATTAAAACAATTAAAGGGGAATTGGGCTCAAATGATCCAATCACTCAATTTCATCCAAGGTTTCCAATGGAGTTTATAACTCAAATCAAACACAACATTTAAGTGTGTTTGATTCAAAAGATTTAGCTTTGAAAACCAATTATTCTCAAGCAATTGAAATTAGATATATGTTCAATGGGGAATCAAAGGTTAATACCATCGATTCAAATTAGTCAATACCAAATTTGTGGTTTGTGCATTAATTAGCCAAACATAGTCAATAACCTAGGTTTTCTAAAGCATCTTCAATCAATTGTTGAGAATGAATTTCTAGCAATTGTGGAGTATTTTTCTAATCAAGAGTCCTAAATTAATATCATTGATTTGGGTGATGAAAATCCCCAAATTTAATCAATAATCTAAGTTTTCTAAAATTCCACACCTAATTACTAGAAATTTGAGTTCTAAGAAAATATGACAATTAATCCATGAGATACCTCCAAATGAATTCCTTGGATTATTTGGGTGATTTTCACATTTAAACCCAATGTAAATTCTAGCTACTTGAATACATCATAAAAAACATGTAAGAATGAAAAGAAAGCATGTAAAGACTCAAATATAAAATTTACTTGAATATTAAAGATGTTTGGTTCAAAGAAAATGAAGGAAAATGCAAGAAAGTAAAAGAAAATACAATACAATGGAAGAAAATTACAAGTTTTATACCTACATTAACATTACAAATAGTTTGCAATGTCAGCATACCACGGGGTCATTGTGCTTGTATGTGCAGTGATTTGGAAGAGGTGCTCATCCGGAAAGTATTCGTTGATTGGAATGGGGTCTTGGGCCTCCCCATCAGTAGGGAGCCGCGACAAGTGATCAGCTACTACATTTTCGACCCTTTTCTTGTCTCGGATTTCAATATGGAACTCTTGTAGTAAGAGGATCCATCGGATGAGTTGGGGCTTCACATCGGGTTTACTTAAGAGATACTTCAGCGCGGAGTGATCGGTGTATATAATAACAAGTGATCCGATCAAGTGCGATCTAAATTTGTCAAGTGCGAAGACTACGACAAGGAGTTCTTTTTCTGTGATGGTATAGTTCAATTGGGCCTCGTTGAGGGTTTTGCTTGCATAATAGATCATATATGGTTTGTTCTCTACCCTTTGCCCCAACACAGCCCCTACCGCATAGTCACTTGCGTCACACATCAACTCAAAAGGAAGAGACCAATCAGGTGATCGAATAATAGGTGCAGTGGTGAAAAGTCCTTTGAGTTTATCAAAGGCTTCTTGGCATTGTGGTGTCCACTCAAACGGTACATCTAATGAAAGCAATTGGCACAAAGGTCTCGATATAGCACTAAAACCCTGAATGAAGCGCCGGTAGAACCCGGTATGCCCTAAGAATGATCTCACATCTTTACGCTTCTAGGGGGAGGAAGACGTTGAATCAGTTCAACTTTGGCTCTATCTACCTCAATCCCCTTGTTGGACACTATATGTCCAAGAACTATACCTTGTGTCACCATGAAGTGACACTTTTCCCAGTTAAGCACTAAATGGCTCTTCTCACATCTTTTCAAAACTTGCTCCAAGTGCTCAAGACACAATTCATAGCTATCCCCATAAACCGAGAAGTCATCCATGAAGACTTCTAAAATTTGTTCAACCATGTCACTAAAAATAGACATCATGCACCTTTGGAACGTGGCCGGTGCATTGCATAGGCCAAAGGGCATTCTCCTATATGCATAGGTGCCAAAAGGGCACGTGAACGTAGTCTTGTCCTGATCTTCTAGAGCGACCTCTATTTGGTTATAGCCGGAATAACCGTCTAGGAAACAATAAAAAGCTCGGCCCGCAACTAGTTCTAGGACTTGGTCCAAGAAAGGAAGTGGGAAGTGATCTTTCCTAGTGGCGACATTAAGTTTCCGATAGTCAATACAATTTCTCCAACCAGTTTGGATCCTAGTTGGCACTAGTTCGTTATGCTCATTCTGTACTACCGTTACTCTAGACTTTTTAGGAACGAATTGGGTTGGACTTACCCATTTGGAATCAGAGATGGGGTATATGATACCTGCCTCGAGAAGCTTCAGCACTTCTCCTCTAACTACCTCCTTCATGTTGGGATTTAGGCGTGTCTGCATTTGACGTACGGGCTTAGACTCCTCTTCGAGATATATGCGATGTGTGCACATGAGAAGGCTAATGCCATAAAGGTCCGCTATGGTCCAACCTAAGGCTTTCCTATGTTTCACAAACACTTGTAATAAAGATGCCTCTTAGCCTTCAGACAGGCTAGAGGATATGACCACGGGGTATGTTTCACCTTCCCCAAGGAATGCATACTTGAGGGTAGAAGGTAAAGGCTTTCCTTCAGGAATTGGTGGTTGCTCTTCGGAAGAGACTAGCTTAATAGCACTAGGGACAAGGGGTTCAAAACTAGGGGTCCAATGACCCACATGCATGACCATATCACTTCCCTTGCTTACAGTTGATGGGTCTCTAAAACCTACACACTCATACTCCAATTGACAATGAGGCTCACTCCAAACTAGAGCTCTCTCTATGGGGTCCTCCATGAATTCCCGATCCACATGCTCTTGGATGATAGACTCGATGAAGTCTACCTCCTCAACTTAGTCTACTTCTTGCAATTGCTTACCCACTGTGAAAATATTGATCTCTAAGGTCATATTTCTGAATGACAACTTAAGTAACCCATTCCTACAATGAATAATGGCATTCGCGGTTGCTAGGAAGGGTCATCCTAAAATAACCGGCATATGACGCTTAGCCGACTCAGCCTCTACGAGTTGGGTATCTAAAACAATGAAATCTACCGGATAGTAGACAGTATCAACCTGTATGAGCACATCCTCAATAATGCCTCTAGGGACTTTCACGGACCGATCAGCTAACTCTAATGTCACTCGTGTAGGTTTAAGCTCTTCTAGACCTAGTTCTTTATACACAAAATATGGCAGAAGGTTCACACTCGAATCTACGTCAAGAAATGCGCAATCAATCCTAGAACCCCCTATTATACATGAAATCGTAGGACAACCGGGGTCCTTATATTTCGGCACCGACTTGCATTGGAGAATTGCGCTCTGACTTTCATTCATCATCGACGTTTCTTTAACATGCAATTTCCTTTTAACAGTGCACAAGTCCTTCAAGAACTTGGCATAAGACGAAATTTGTTTAATGGCATCTAGCATAGGGATGTTAATTCGAACTTGTTTGAAGATATCATAAATTTCAGCATTCAAGTTCGCTTTACTTGCTTTGGTCAACCTATGTGGAAATGGCGCATGTTTTAAGTCCTCCATACTCACATCCTTAGATGTTTAAGGGGATGACTCAGACGGACTCCTAGGTTCTTTCGGTTTGCTCATGTCCTTATCATTCTCACTCTCATCTGTCCTTTCCTCATGCCCTAACCCGGCAGACACATCCCTTTTTCCTTGATTATTGTTGTTAGAAAGGTTGGTTTGCTCTAATTGCTTTCCACTCCTAAGGGTGATGGCTTGAACCTGTTCATGTGTCGTGTCAACATAGTTTGCAGGTTTAGGGTTTGGTTAAGGTTGGGCCGGAAATCGCCCTTGCATTTGTTGAGTCATCAACATCTTGTGGATGTCTTTAACTATCGTATTGATCTCCCCTTGCGATTGTTCCAAATTTGTAACCCTATTGGTGAGTGATCGAAGATCATTTATCACTTGATTATCTTCATTAGGCCTCCTATGGGGAGGATGGTATGGTGTTGGTTGAGGTACATAGGGTTATGGTACCGGGGGTGTGGGATACGTGATTGTTTGACCTTGGAACGGTTGCGGTGGTACTTGGAATGGTGGTGGAGGTTGTTGGAAGGGTTGAGGGTTTGACAGACCCTCTTGTTTCCACCCAAAATTAGGGTGGGTCCTCCACCCGAGGTTATATGTGTTGGAGTAAGGATTGTTCCCGCTCCTTTGACTTTGGTATCCCCCTTGAAATTGTCCCACCGCGTTTTCTTGGCCATGAAGGGCTTCCCGTACCCCCGGTATTACCAAACATGTAGTAGTATCATAGTCTTGTGTATCACAAACTAAGCACGATGAAGGTGTTTCAACCGGTACTGTCGTGGTGGCCTTGGAAGTTTCCAAAGCCTCCAATTTATGAGTAAGCGCCGTGACCCTAGCTTGTAGATCTTCTACCTCCCCCAATTGGTGTTTTACTCCGACATATGACGTGTTGGTGGGCTTATGTGTGAGATTTTATGCTCCAATGTTGGACCCATCCCTAGCCATGTTAGAATTGGCCCAATCCCTCGTCAAATTAGCTAAATAATCGAAGTAATTATACGCCTCCGTGGGGTTTTTGTCTGGATAGGTTCCTGCGCACATGGATTTGACAAACATCTTCAATTGAGGAGTCAATGAAAAATAAAAAGTATTTATGATGTGCCATTCAGGGAAACCATGATGTGGACATGCAAAAAGTAGATCCTTGAATCTCTCCCAACATTGAAAAACGGTCTCACCACTATTCGGTGCAAATTGGGAGATGGCACGACGTAGTGCCTCAGTGCGATTTTCAGGGAAGAACTTTTTCAAGAACTCCCCTTGCAATTTGTGCCACGTATGTATGGACATTGGCCTTAACAAGTTAAACCACATCTTGGCCTTGTCCTTTAGAGTGAAATGAAAAAGTTTCAACAATAACACCTCCCTAGGACATGAATTATCTTGGAACAGTGAGCATGCGTCTTCGAAATCTTTAATGTGTGTGTATGGTTGTTCCGAATCGTAACCGTGAAATTGAGGCAAGGTAGGTAGCATTCCTGGTTTAATATTTAGCGTGGTCTAGTGTGCAGGAAGTACTATAGTTGACGTGGGGGTTTGCCTTTGGGGATTCATGTAATCCTTCATGGTACGGTTATGGGTGGCCTCGTCTCCTTGATTACTCCCTCTTTCGAGATTATCGTTGTTGTCGTCGTCGTTAAGGTTTGCCATTGGAATGGGTCATAGGTCAACAACCAAGGGAAAACTGGGCAAGTCTATTGGACTACAGCGAGTGGGTGATTGAGTCAAGTAACCTGGTGGAAGATTACGCAATGGATCGACTCGAACTAGATGGCGTGTGTGATCTCTAAAATATGAAGACATACATATGCAATGCACACAAAAAGCACGTACAGTCCAACCGAACCTCCAATCTACTCAGAAATTTCAACTCCGTTGCCCACAAAACAAGTAATTTAACCCAGTCGAACCTCCAATCTCCGCATACAAAGCACCACCACCAATAAGCAATTAGCACAGACCCTAACCGCCTCTAAATCCGCCTCCTAGCTAAATGAATGCCTAGACCCCTAAAAGAAAAAAAAACAAATAAATCCTAAGACTAACACAAAAAGGTGGAACAAGGTTACCGATATGGCCTTAGCCGTCGCTTTCCTTATTTATGATGGATGGATGGCGAAGCAATCCGTTGGCTTTCGCGTGGCCTGAGGTTCGTGTTTGAGCACGCCTCTTGCGGTCCCTTGTGCGAAAATATGCTCCCTGACAACGGCGCCAAAAATTGCTTGATCCCTACTGAGTTAGATGGTGCTCAAGCGCAAGTGCACGGGTCGCGACGCAATATAGAATCTCAAAAGTACGAGTATCATCCCTCAAGGAACAGTGCCAAGGTATTCACAAGAAAACTCTCACACTAAACCCAATCCTAACTTCACTCAACTGATGCTTCTAAAAAGAGAAAAAGAAAATCTTGTGTTTGGTTTTTTCGAATGAACTAGATTATATTTAACTAATAAGAGCAGATGAAATTGAGTAAAACTTTATAAAGAAAAAGACTCAAGATCAATTGATCTGATTAATCGAGTTTCTCGGAATCCCAATGAAGGTTTTATATATAACTCAAATTCTTCGACTACGTCATGAGTCTCAGATTCGGAAAGTTTAGCTTTGTAACCAATACTTCCCTCAATCTTCAACTTCTAGAATAATTCAGATGGTTATAATCAAGGACGTGCATCATCGATTCATGCAACACTTATGCGGAACCCGACTCATGCATAAACATTACAAGGCAGCGTATATACTGAGTGCGGTATTCACACATAAGGGTTACCGAACATAATAGGACGCCCAGGTTTTCGAAAGCACCTAGAATGAAGAAGAAGAAGGAGAAGAAGAAAAATTAAGAAGATTTAGCAATGAATTCGCCCTTACCTTCATTGGTTATCATTGACCCCCGATTAATCTTCACTATCAATCCCGAGTTGAGAGATTTAGCCGCTCATGGCCATGGATAAACAAGAGATTGTATTGAAAACATTATAAAATGCAAAAGCTATGAACGAACTATAAATCTTGAAGTAAGTACAGTAAATAAGGATTCTTGATCACAATCTTGAATTTGAAACAATAAAACTTGAATTTATTGAAACTAATTACAAGAATAATGATAAACATAATTAGTCCTATGAAACTAGACTAAAAAGTGATGAAAACCCTAAAGAGAACGTCCCCCCTTCTCCAGAAAATCGAAGAGATATATATATACATCGCAGCAGAGTCCTAGCAGGCATAGGAGATTTCAGCCAAAAATCCTTCTTAGCGTTCAAACCCTCTTCAGGGCGTTCGAACGCTCAGCAACATGAATCATCTTTTTTCTTCCTATGGTTTGAACGCCCAACTCCCCTTATAATTAGGGTTCAAACCCTAAAGCCTGAACATGCCCATCTAACTTGACCAGCTTCTGATGGTTCGAACTCCCATATGGGGCATTTGAACCCTAAGACAAAAATCTACTTCTTCACTTTTTTTTTAAGCCATAATTCGAACTCTCTGTTTCTTCCTATTTTCATAGTTCGAACTCTCAGTGTATTTTTCTTCAATTCTTAGCTATCTTCTCTTTATTTCTTTGTAGCTCCGTTCAAGGCTTTTGGAGTCCATTTCTCGAAATGCTCGTTAAACGTGAACTTGCATAACTTTGCGAGATCCTTCCAATGACGTATCCTTCACTCCCTCTGAGCTACGGGTGACAAGTTGCATGTTTTCCAAGATAAATTTTAGCAATGGTCCTCAATATGCGTGCCTGCACTCCGGATCACTTTTATGGCTCCAAATCCTCTTCTTTGGCAACATTTACTTGCAATAAACTCAAAACACGATTGTCAATAAAATATACAGTAATGAGGATATAATTAACCTAATCTAAAACTAACTTAGGTCAATTCGGATGCATCAAATCACACTTATGCAGCTCAATCACCAAGTGCCCAAAAAAATTATGAAAATTCACTTTCAAATTAGGACACATCCTAGACATAATTACAAGAAAATAATTGTGCCCTTGCGATTTACATTTTGGAACACATGTATCAAAATATGGAACACTTTTGTTCTCAAACGGTGAATTTAATGAGCCAAACTGATTCCAAATTTTTTCTCTATATGTTTCCTTAATCTTGCTTATGATTTAAAAAAAAAAAAATGAACTAAAATCCATAAAGAGTGGAGGTTTCACAGTACAAAATTTAAAAAGAGAGAGGACAAATTACATGATTAATTCGAAGAATAGTAAACTACGTTTTATTAGAACTCTAATTATTAAAAAAAAAATTGCTCTTAAATTTAGAAGCACCTTAAATGCTGATTGTATAATTTATACAAGTCTACCCATATCGTACCACTTTTAGAGTACGTGGCATATTACATTCTCATTTGCCGAGGGTCGATGGAGATATGACAAGTAGGGGTGCATAAAATCCCCGAAAAGCATGAGAATTAAACCAAATCAACCTCCTAGCGTCAATTTGGTTTGGTTGTGTAAGGTTCGCGGTTCGGATTTGAATAGAAAATAGACTATCTAGATCAAATCGATTTCCAGGTTAGCAATCTTTTTAATCTAAACCCAAACAAAAGCGGAATTGGAATCAAAACTGAACTAAGACCTAATCTTATCTCATATATTATATCTGCCACACATATGTCTTCGAGCAATTGGTTGGTTGTACACTACACTTCGCTACACATAATCATGGCGCATACACATAAGCAGTAGAACGACATCTTCTCTCTCTCTCTCTTCAACTGACTGCGACAGCTGAGTGCTCTCTTCTTTCTTGCTTCAGTCAATACAAGTAAATCTCTCTCTCTCTCTCTCTCTCTCTCTCTCTCTCTCTCATGTTGCCATAAAGCCCTAACTATTATTTCCCTCTCCCGGGTCTCACTCTCTCTCTTTTAGCGATTGGCGCTGCTCCCTTTATTCGCCCTTTGGCATATGTGCTTGCATATGTACGGCAAAAAGGGCTCACTTAGCTTTTACCACTAATAACTAACTGCTATTACCTTCTTCTCTGTATGATATTCTGAACTTTAGACAGAGAGTAAATGGAATACCCTGTGACGAAGATGGGAAGAAAAGCAAGGGGAGAGGACTTGGGAAGTGAAGCAGCGAACTTACTGTTATTTTTTCTTTATTTTTATTTTTGTGATTTGTAGATGTTACATCCATATATATACATTACAATAAAAAATATATATTCTGTATTCATGCTGGATCTGTATTATCTGTTTTGAAAATTGCCGTCCCATGTGTCTATATCGCTGCTTCTTAGCAGGGTGTAATGCTGTGGCGAAACCTTCATCCCAAGCCACAAGATCCCAAAGTTCCTGCCGTGAATGCCGAAGTCATAAGGCACACTTGCCTCTCGGCCTAGGTGAAGTTGCACAGTTGTAACCACTGAGACTTCACCGTGTCACTAAGTAATTTCTCTCACGCTGCGATCACTAGTAGCGCGGTCATACAAGAGTGGCGTGGTTGTACATAGTCCACTTGAGATGTTGTTCAATTGTGTACATAGTCATTCGGTCATGACATCCATTGTCGTTCGGTCATGACATCTATTATCATCGGTCATCAAGTATCTAGTATCTACGCCTGTTACCATACAATTGGGGTGGTTGTACAGGTAGTCCAGTTGAGATGTTGTTCAATTGTGTGCATAGTCGTTCGGTCATTACATCCATTGTCGTTCGGTCATGACATAAGAAATTAATAATGAATGATAATTCCTAAGCAAAACCTTTCCAAATATAAGATAAGAGGTCAATGCAAAGAAAACCTTTGAATGCATTTTCTGCCCAAGTAACAAATCATAGAATTAAAAATCGGATACATGAAGGAAAATAATAAAAAAATTCAATTTTGAAAAGGTACCCCAAATTTCAATGGGAAAATAAAATACAAAGATAACATAAACAATAACCAAGCACATAAAACAAGTTTGGGAAACATATCTAGTTTAAGTATGATTTAAAAAGTTCAGAGGGAAGACTATGTTAGCCCAAGGATCAATCAAAGTTTATACAAATTGATTTTGAAGATAACGAATCGTTAAATGAAGTTTTTCAAGTTTAGTTTTTCGAAAGCTATGATCTTATTCTTTGATTGAGTTCATTTGTTTAATTAACATTGAAGTTAGTTTATGCTGTGAAATCAATAAAGGGAATTCAAATCTATAACAGGACTCAGGATTAAATAAAGAACCAGTGCACTGCACCCAGCTATTTTTGGAAGATTCAATCAAAGCTCAATTTGAGATTCAATCGAGCTTCTATCAAGGGAAATATATTGAAGTTTGAGGGAGATTTGAAGCTCCATTAAAGGAAAATTTTAGTGAAACATTTATGGGATTCCAAAGTCAAAATATTCTAGAACAAGTATCTAGCAAACTCGGAAGAAAAGCTAAGTCAAGGATTTGATCAAGGGATTCTCCATAGCAATCAAGGAGTGAAATTTGAAGAATCTTGCTTGAAGAAAGAAAGTTAAGAAAAGAAGAGAAGTTGATGGAAAATTAAATCAAGGAGAAACAATAATGGAAGCCAAATCAAGGTGAATCTGGATTTTCTCAATCAATTAAATTGATGAGGCATATCCATATGATATAGCCATTTTTCAATCATTGATGATTTTAGAGGTGCTGAAAAATCAAGCATGGAACAATTTCTTTAAGAAAGTCAAGTTGAAGAATTTTTTGTAAACTTCCATAGTCTAAGATGCACGAGAATGAAAAGATTTATTCAAAGATGATTCGGTCAAAAAAAAGGGGCAGCAAGATTAAAGGAAGTCTAGATGTACATAAAAGGAAAAGTAGCATATCAAATCAAGGAAGATTCAGTTTTTAAATCTCTAGAATTTCAGGAAGTTTATTCTGACAATTCCAAGTGGAGAAACATGCAAATATAGAAGCTAACTGATAAGTCGAAGAATTTCAAAAGGGAAGATCTCTGATGTAAAATTATCTCCAACAGCTAGAGGTCAGGTCTTAAAAGAAGACTGGAGGATATATATACACACACTGCTGGACATAGATAAGGACAACATATAGTCCATCGAGAAAGGCATATCATCTAAAAGTATTTTGTTATCTTCATTGTCTTTCTCTTGTAATACTTTGAGAGCTTCATTGGCAAATCTGTTCCGATAGAGAGAAATTTTGTAATCAATAATTTGTTACTCTTGTTCATTCATTTTGTAATGTAAGGCTAGCAAGAGAGATAGTAGGGGTTAAAGATTGACTAGCACCCGCAAGCTAGTTGTAAAAGCTTACTAGCACCCATAACCTAGTGGAGGAGGTCACTAGCACGTGTGCAAGCCAGGGGGGAAAATTACTAAGACCTCTACAACTTAAGGTAAAGGTTTACTAGAACCTGAGAAATTAGTGATGGTATCTTCATCTGGTTATAGTAAATAAAATTCTCCAAGGAAGGAGCCTGGGGAAGTGAATGAAGGTTTTAGAGTTCAAAACCGATACTATAAACTCTTACCGTTGTATTTTCTTCTCTCCCTTCCCTTGAATTGCCTTCTGGGTTAACAGAGTAGTTAGTTGTGCAGATCTATGGTATGGTACCCAGTGTTTTTAATCCTACCCACAAAAGGAGAAGCAATGTTAAGTGTATGAATTGATTACGATAACTCACACAGTAAGAAGCAATTGAATTGCATAAAAAAGCAGAATGGATGGAGAGAGAGAGAGAGAGAGAGAGAGAGAGGGGGTGGGGGGGTGACGGGGGGTTTGGATCTCAAATGTTGTGAAATTCATAAATTTCAAGTTTGCACCTAATACGAAGTCGTGAAATGTTGTCATTAAAGTTTTCAACAATAGTATTAGTTAGAAACATGAAAATAGTTTGGTTTTTGTGTCTATTCCCACCCATATTGCCACTATTCTACTTGGATGCCAAAAAAAAGTAAAATGATAAAAAGAAAAAAATACATCACATCAGTCATAGTTATATGATGTGCTTGACTTAGGTCCATTTAGTAAAACTTATTCCAAGCAGTTTTCAAGTTGAAAAGGCCTAATTTTTTTAATATTTTTTACTTTTATGAGTTAAAATAAAAAAATCAAAAATTAAAAATTTCAAAATGTTAGTTTTTTTTTTCATAAAAACCAAATAAGCTTGATAAAAAAAAAGTTCTATCAAATGAGCCCTTATTACAAATTGACACCTTATTATTTATGCCAACTCAATAACATGGGCAACAAATCGAAATAGGAGTTAGAAGAATAGTTAATTCCATTATCTTCACATTAAAAATAAATTATAGACAAACTGCAACATGAAGCACGCTACACTTAATTACTGGTAAGGCACGCCAAGTCATATGTTCCGGAATCGCTAGATAATTTCTTCAGAGAGATCTAAACCATACAATATGATATCTTTCTATATTTTTATCAAAGACAATATAAAGCATCAGGATTTTTTTTTCAAATATGGGATTTAGAGGTATGGATGCCATATAATAAATATATAGGGCATGAAAAGTCAGCTACTTCCAAAAGGTAGAAATGGGCTTTGGATCCATCTCCCGCTTTCTGCACTTCTTTTTTTTTCTTTTCTTTTTTCGGCTTCCACACTCATCTCAAGATTCTCAACTTGGCCCGCCCTAGAAAAATCAAAGCCATGTCCTCTTCGGGGGAGCAGAGTAATCGACAATGCTGATTTATTGCTGTCCACGTTTCATTGGTTTTGAACCACCACGTGGCATGATTGATTAGTACGGCTGCAGCTTTGGGAGTCGTAGCTCTAGCTTCACGTGTATCACGATTCACGTACTTTCAAGATCAACTCAATTATTTCATTCACCAAGAAGGGTTTTTATTTTATTTTATTTTATACATAATTTTAGCGGAGACTGATCTTTATATGATTGTTCATATCTTCGTGTAAGATCCAAACAAAGGGTACAGCTATGTATGAGTTGTTCGAATAAAATATTATTTATGGATTGGTTTTGAGTTTAAATTTCAAGAAAATATTATTTTTTTTAAAAAAAATTATCAAAATAACTTGACAGTGTCATAATTATAATTAAAAATTATTATAATAAATGTTTTATTTTTTAAAAAATAATTCTTATCTCGCCAAATCATTCTAATAATAAATTTTGATATTTTTAATTTATATAACATTACTCTAAACTTTAAATAATAGACAAGTAGTAGTATACCATGCATGATATGGGAAGTTTTTTTTTTCTTTTTAATGTGAAGTGTGATCAATCAGCCTCGATAATAGGGGATTGGATCCTTGATCTGAGTTTTGAATCTTGATCTACCTCAATTGGTCAACTAAAAAAATATTTTTTAAGCTGATCATAAAAAAAAAAATTTATATAATTAAAAAATTCATACAAAATTTATCACTAAAATTATGTAAATTTATATAATTAAATAAGAGTTATTCACTTTAAAATAAAACTCTCATTATGTTAACTTTTTATTATAAAAATACTATTATCACATTATTTAGGAGAGACTTTCTAAACAAATTTCTTTAGCAAAATAGCATTTTTCTCAAAAAAGAGAAGGCATAAAAATCGCAATCACACACTTGAATTAAGAATGATTGTCAAAATTTTGCAGACAAAGCATTGATGGGAAATCTATTATTTTGTTCCCAAACAAATCAAGCAAGCAACAAACAAACGAGAGCGAGAGGGGGGGGCTGGTGTGTGGAAAATTTGAAGCCTTCAATAATGAACTCAAGTCTAGAATTATTTAATGGCTCTTGCTAACATATGCTTTAAGGATATATTTTAAGTATATTTTGTTTTACTGTACAAAATATTAAAATTTATATTTTTATAATAAAAATATAAATTTTAATATTTTATACAACTAAACAAAGCAAACTTAAAATGTGCTCTTAAAACACATATTAACATTTGTCTTATTTAATCACTCAGTAAATTCGAAGCCTTTGACAATGGACTCTATTTAGAGTTAATTAATTACCCAATTCCGTTAGAGAACCACGTGATCTATGCTTTTACAATGACAGTGGGTCTCACCCTACTAGATGGGATACTCAGGTGGCCACTGTCCGAGCGAAAACATGAAGCATGACTCTTTGGCAGTATTAATGGAAGGTCACTGCTACAATTCTAGAAAACTTATATCGAAAATCTCATATAATAATATACTAGTAGAATTTTTATAATTTAAAGTTATCATAACAAGTATTTAATTTTAAAGTAAGTGGCTTACATTTAATTACATTATTCTTATCATAAATTCTGTATAAATTTTTTATTTTTTTTCTAATAACAGGATGTTCAGGTCAACTTGCGCAGTATTCCAATTTCATACAAACTGAACAATTACTGATCTAAAGATTCTATAGTAGCTCTAAAGAATGATAGTACTTAAAAGATTTTGAACATAAAATCTTAAAGAGAATAGACCTCCATATCTTCATAACCAGACTAACCCTTATAATTTTATATGAATTTTTTATTTGTACATTACATGCGTCTTAATTGCAAGGGGGTGACAAACTGAGGGCTCATGTGCATGTAGAGATCAACTTGAATTTTTTAATGAGCGAGCTCATGTGCTCACTGTATTCGTGAAATGGGACTGCTTGCATATCTTTGTTATATAAATTATTGAAGAGATAATGTAACGTTACAAGCAAAGAGATCTACGCTCTTCCTATTTAAGCAGCTGGAACTTAGCTGATCTCTATATTGCACCAACGTTCTAGCTTTCGGAAAACACTAAAACGTTATGGGAAAAGCTCCAACGAAGCCCCATGCCATCTGCATTCCATACCCAGCACAAGGCCACATTGGCCCCATGCTCAAACTAGCCAAGATCCTCCATTTCAGGGGCTTCCATATCACCTTCGTCAACACCGAATTCAATCACCAACGCCTTCTTAGAGCTCGAGGCTCCGACGCCGTCAAAGGCCTCGACGGCTTCGAGTTCAGAACCATACCCGACGGTCTCCCCCCTTCAAATCCTGATGCAACCCAAGATATCCCTGCCCTCTGCGATTCGATTCCGAAGAACTGTTTGGTCCCCTTCACTAACCTCGTAAAAGATCTCAACCGCTCATCGGATTGTCCGAAGGTTACGTGTATAGTATCTGATGGAGTCATGAGCTTCACACTAGAAGCTGCGGAAGAGCTCAATATCCCCGAAGTCGTGTTCTTCACAACCAGTGCATGTGGCTTCATGGGTTACCTTCACTATGCCGAGCTCGTGGCCAGAGGATATTTCCCATTTAAAGGTACCGATATATACATGTATATATACATAAAGAAACTATTGTGATTTGTTTAATGCTATATTTATTTCAAATTGTTTTTGTGCTTTTATGTGTGTCTAGATGAGAGCTGGCTTACTAATGGGTATCTTGAAACTGAGATCGATTGGATTCCGGGGATGGATGGAATTCGACTGAAAGATCTTCCAAGTTTCATAAGAACAACCGATCCCAACGATATAATGGTCAACTACAATATAGATCAGACTCGGAATGCTTTCAAGGCCAAGGCTGTCATAATTAACACTTACGACGAATTGGAGGAACCAGTCCTGGAAGCAATCCGAGCCAAGTTTGATCAAGTTTACACCATCGGTCCCCTCCAACTGCTCGAAAGAGAGTTACCCCTAAAGTCCCTTGGATCGAGTTTGTGGAAAGAAGATAGAGGGTGTCTAGAATGGCTCGATCAAAGGGAACAAAATTCCGTTCTTTATGTGAATTTTGGTAGTATTACTGTTATGTCAGTTGAGCAGCTCCATGAGTTTGCATGGGGACTTGCTGATAGCAAGCACTACTTCTTGTGGATCATTCGTAAGGATTCAGTCGCCGGAGAATCGGCTGTGTTGCCGGAGAAGTTTGTGGAAGAGACTAAAGGGAGGGGTATGATGGCGGCGTGGTGCCAGCAAGATCAAGTTCTAGCCCACCCTTCAATCGGAGGGTACCTTACACATTGTGGGTGGAACTCTACAATAGAAAGCATATCCGAGGGGGTGCCTATGATTTGTTGGCCTTTCTTTGCTGAGCAACAAACCAACTGTCATTACGCATGCATGAAATGGGGGGTTGGCATGGAGATAGAGAATGATGCTAGGAGAGAGAAAGTAAAGGACTTAGTGAAGGAGGTGATGGAGGGAGAAAAAGGAAAGAAGATGAGGAAGAAAGCCTTGGAGTGGAAGGAGAAAGCTAAGACAGCAACTATGCCTGGTGGGTCTTCCTACCAGAACTTGGAGAAGCTAATCAATGAGACCCTTCGTCACAATTGAACAGTGAACTTGGAGATGCTTTGGGTCTGTAATGACTTCTTTTAATTTTTCTGTTGTGTTTTGCTGGCTACTCATGGTATTATGCTGTTTGCTTGCTTCTCTTGATTAATGTTGCATTATTTTTACGTATTTTCTTCTCTTTTACACCCTTTGTCAACTCGTGATAAAAAATGGAGAGACGTTTGGAGATTTGGATTAAAGAAAGAGTTGGTAATAAAGTTTTGTTGTCGGTATTAAAGTTGTTGATCAGCTGTTTCTTGTGCTTTTACTATATATATATATATATATATATTGCTTTTGCATGCTTTTCACGAGATTGTGTGTGTTAACGAGTGTTGTTTTACAAATTACTGCTACTCAAGTGAGATCGTAGAAAATCATGTATGTTGTTGGCCTTTTTAAGTGAGTTATATTATTATTTATTTTGTGTTTTTTTTTATGAAATTGTGAAACGATGAGATTGTTAGAAAGTTTATTACATTTTAAATTCATGAACAAAACTTAAATTTTAATTTCTTGATTTTACTTAAACTAAGTGATAATACTCAATACTCTCACAACGACCGTGGGTCCTATCTTACTAATGGAATTCAAGGGGCCACTGTCAATGTGCAAGGATGAAGCAAGATTGTTTGGGATCATTTGAAAGAGTATTGACAAATTGAGGATCCTATAGACCCAAGGGCTCATGTGCTTGCTTATTTAAAATATTGAAGAGATAATTAATTGCTTTGCGATCTTTAATATGTTAAGTATAAGTGACTCCTAAATTATTACATTTTTTTAATGTCATGTGATCTTCATATTACTATGAAGATCTCAACGCATTAGCAATGGCGTAATCGTCAGTCGAAAAAATTGATCTTTGTTTATTTTTTTTGGTTTTTGCGACAGACGTAGAACCATCGCTAATATGCTGACAAAAAAATAAAATATTCGCGACACCAATAGAATGGTCGCTAGTAATTGGTCGCAAATGATTGGTTAGAACGGTTTTGGTTTCGCTCTAATTCCCTCCCCTTCTGGTCCCCCTTTTTTTAACCACAAAAGGTGCTCAACATTAGATCCTAAATTCAATTTATATTCAAACCTTCTTATAGTAAGTCATTATTTCTGGATGTATAAAAATTTATATGATTGATATGAACAGTGACTCTACACAATCAGTTCAAGAGAATTGTCAATAAAAAATTTGAACATCTTGTAGAAAGAAATTCTCTCCTCTTTTTCTTCCCCGATGAACTAGCTTCTTTGGCATTTGGCTCTCTCTCTCTCTCTCTGTAAGATATGATGTAATTTATGCATAAAGACCCATTTTTTGAAATTCTTATTTTTACCGTTAATTTTAAAAGTATTTCTCAATTTTCTCTTACAAAATTAATTAATGCCTCTTTAAAAATTGTTTTTCTTTAAATTGATTTTTACTTTATCTTTATATGCTAATAAATATACATATATAAAAGTCAAGTACCCCTACTATTGATTAAAAAAAAAATTCTGAGTTGTGATTATTTCTTTTTGCTACATAAATTTTCTAATCCGCCACTAGCATTAGATACCTGAAATTACAACCTTCTTTAGTGTAGGTTTATGGGTAATTCAGGTATAAGGGGTTTTTAGGCTATAAGGATGTCTAGCGACTAACGGAACTAATAGTAGATTTTGGGAGCCATGCTCCACTTTACTTTAATAAAATTTTGTTTAGATTTTATAAATTTTACATATTTAGGATATTAAACTTGTGTATTGGCTTCATAAAATTTAGAAAATCTTACTTCAACTTTTAGAATTTAAAAAAAAAATTACTTAAACCCCCTCAACAAAATTTTTAGTTCCATTGTCTAGGATCGATGGCGTCATAGTCCACGCACTTCCGCTGAGACTCACTAATTGAATTTTTCCTTTTTTGGGCTATTCCCATATGTAATCCATCATTATACTGCAATCCCAAAAAATAAAAGAAAAAAGAAAAAACAAGAAAAACAATAGTGGGTCTTTATGCACTAGATACATCATATCTTAGAACCAGAGAGACAGAGAGTGATTTTTCCAAAGATTAGACAGAGACAACCAATGGATGATGCCACGTGAAAGAGCAGGGCACAAAAATGGCTGGCTGCTAAAAATGGGCTATATATGGATCATCCTCTACTTTCTGCAATTCTTTTTTTGTGTCACACATTCATCTCCCCTGGGCCTACCATAGAGAAGGCAGTGTATTTCCTACCACAAATTATTTTATGGTTTAGGATCACCAAATACATAACAAATACTCTAACAATATAAACATTGTAATTTTAGAATTTATTAATAGACTCTTGCTATATCGGATGTCTTATTCACAGGTATCATGACCGAAGCCTCATCCTCCTCCATTGTAACCTGTTTTTCTCTCGCTTAGGCTGCGTTTGGTACAACTTATGAGTTGACTTTTTGATAAGTTTATAAGCAAAAAAGTTAATAAAAGTTAACTTTTTTGTTTTTTTTTTTTACTTTTTTTTTTATTTTTATCTAAACTAATATCAAAAAAGCAAAAAAAATAGAAAAATTTGACTTTTTTACTAATAAATTTAAAAAAAACTTGACTTTTAAGCTCTATCAAACGGACACTTAGTGTCCCTCTCCTCCACCTTTGTGCTTATGATCTCTTCTGCATAAAGATTGCTATGATGATTTTTGTGGGTTTGCAAGCCTTTGGTTTCTCCTTAGTTTTGAGTTTTTTTTTTCCTTGTGCTCCTTGTAGCCTTGGCCCTTGACATTAAAACAAAAGAAAAAAAAGATCAGCAAAAAGTAAAAAAGGTTGTTCCTCAAAAAGATTGAGAGAGAGAGAGAGAGAGGAGTCAGTCCAGCCTGTGTAGGTCCAATTAGAAATGATTATAGTCACTTCCAAGGCAGTAACACAAAGAAACCGTTCGCCCAAACGAAATGAAAGTAAGAAAGTGTAACGTTACACAAACGGAATTTTATGTATAGAGATGTGATGTGCATTTTTTTTATCATTTTATTTTAAATAGAAATACATATAATTCTTTTCAAAAATTTTAAAATTGACACTCTCATATTAAAGATAACCTGAAATACTACGTGGCATATCTGAAACTCCTATGAAATACGCATAAAAAAGGGTCAAATAAATTTCAAAAAAAAGAGATCTAATAATGAATTTGACTTAAAGTTTCAGCGTATGTACAACTAAAGAGATTTTACTTATCCAATAGTGAAATCCTACAAATAAATAAAAACGGCTCCCATAGAAAGTTTATAATGCAAATGTGCAACCACATAACTAAGTAACATGACAAACAAATGGAGCAATATCTAGCCCAGAATTTGCCCGGACTTTCTATGGATCATTCGTCGGAACGACGAATTCAGTGACCGGCAAATCAGCAGGCATTGCTGAAATTTTTGTGAAAGAGACTATGAGCATGTTTGGAACTTGGAGAAGATGAGAGAAAGGAAGGAAAAAATTTTAAATTTTTTTTTCTTTTTTCTTCTCTTGTTTGATTCTATCTAATAGAGAAAAAAAAAAAAAAGTAAAGAGAAAGGAAAATTTTTAAATACAATTACACTCTCTCTCTCTCTCTCTCTCTCTCTCTCTCTCTCTCTCTCTCTCTCTCTCTCTCTCTCTCTCTCTCTTGTTTCTTCATCTTTTCTTTTATTTTTCTTACAAATAAAATCAGAAAGGAAAAATATTTTTTAATAATTTTCTTTTTTGTTCCCTTGCTTTCTCTCCATCAACTCCAAAGAGTGGCATGTTAGCGGGGTGGTGGTAGCAAGATCAAGTGCTAGCCCACCCTTCAATCGGAGGGTACCTAACTCATTCTCGGTGGATGCATTGACCGGTCAAAAAGTGGTTTGGATCTTTTTGTTATTATATATAAACTTTGGAGTTTTTTTTGTAATTAACTCAAAGTAATTTTAAAATAAAACAATATATATATATATATATATCTCTTTTACGCGCGAACCAGAGACCCATGTCTCTCTCGGTTTCTCTCTCCATTTCTTTTTTTTCTTCTTTTCATTTTTTATTTTTTTTCTTAGAACAATATTTTAATACTACTCCTTTGAGAGTTTTATATTTTTCTTTACAAGGGTTTTGCATGGGTGATTTTAAAAGGAGCATCTGACAACTTTATGTTTACTTCTAGTTGACTTTCTGCAAAGTGGTAGGGATTTCACGTCAGTTTTGTTATTGATTTAATATATTTGAAATATACATGTGATTGGGGTAGAAATCATGCCTCTAAAACTTATAAGTTTGAATTTTAGATTTTATTTAAACTTAAAAGTTAATTATAATTTAATTTTTTGACTTTTTTAGTTATAATTTAATTTCTTGACCTTTTTAGTTGTTTCTTGCTATGTTTAGCTTAATGAGTTCGTAAATTGACGACTTGTGTATTATTAAAAATTTTGAGTAAAAATCAAGGGTTTTACTATGTCTACATATTTGACAAAATTAAAGGTTTTGCCATAAAATAGTTGATTCATGAAATTGGCTTGGTATTTGTGTGATTCATGATTATGTAAATTATGCCTATGGTATTGGTCAGCTTAAATTAATAAATTAAATAATTCTGGTTGTTGACATAATGTAAAATGGGTATAAAATTGATAATTAAAATATTTGAATGTCTTGAATAATTATGAGAAATTATGTTATAGGTTTGGTGAATTGAATATCATTAGTTTTGCCTCTATGTTGTATTTAACTTGGTTTAGACTTGGATCAAAATCTTTCGACAATTGGACATAGTCGAGTATGGGCTTTGAGTCTTGATCCTAAGATTAGCATAAGAATAAAAGTATAGTGCCTCATTTGACGAGATGCACGCACCCCATAAAGTGCAGAATTACTTGGGATGCACACATTATTTAGGTGTTGGCCCATAAAATGCAAATGAAATTGTTGGTGGACTGGTATTCCCTCTTAAGTACGGCCAATTATGCATGTGTGCACTTGCATTGGGATTGAACTTTGGTGGATCCTGGTGTTTTATTTATTTATTCATTTATTATTTCAAGTTTGGTCTTATAGAGTTAACTTTATCGTGTTGATGTTAAATAATATATGAGTACTTTTGATGATAGTATTTTGGCAAAAGAATGTGGACTTATGATGATTAAATTGTAGATATTTAATGTGTTGTAGATGATAATATTTTTATATGCTTATTATGTATGTTTAAATACTATCTAATACTCTAATAAATTGAAATGGGTAGTGCTATATTGGTCATTTATACGTTAACTATATTAGATGGGTGTATCTTGTTTATTTTATTATTCCATTGTATTATTTTTGTAGACGTAGAAAATATCAGACCTGTGATTTGAATCTTGTTTAGCATTGATTGGTTATTCGATTCATTTGTGTACTTGCTTCATAGCATTGGGAATCAGGTTAAGAGTTAGATTTGAAATTGCATTTCTTTTGTCCCTTGCATCCTTATTTGTACAGTTGCACATACAACCTCATGTGTATTAATTTCGTTGAATAACCTCTTGCTTGAAACGTGAAAATACTCACCCTACAACAGTTGCAGGTAGACCTTCAAGTAAGTAGACTTGAGAATTGGGATTAGAACACTAGAGGTTTATATTATATTTTGATCCTATCTTATCGTATCTTTGAGTTTTAATTATTTTATTTTTATTTTATATTGTACCTCTGTCTTTATTTTGAATTTTCATTATATGACTGTATTATTATTATTATTTTATTACATTCAAAAATTTATTTATATTGGTGAAATGCTATGACCTAGTCTCAGTTATGGTTTGATTTGGAGGATGGGTTTATTGATACAGGAATATTGGATTGGAGATGGATGTATTGTTGGAATTTAAATATTTAAGACTTGATATATTTTTTGTTAAAACAAGTTTTGCTAAACTTGGATTCGCTCAAAATACTAATGGATCCACATAGTTTTGTTCAAGAAAATTTTAAAATAAAAATTATTTTTAAAATAAATTTCAAAATTTATTTTGATTAAAATCTAATGTGGTTACTAACTTTCACTTTAACTTTTGAATACTATACTTTTTTTCCTTAAAACTCGATTTTTATAAAATTGGAGCGGGACAGTGAAACCCTACAGTAGAAAGCATATCTGAGCGGTTGCCTATGATTTATTGGCCATTCCTCGTTGAGCAACGAACCAACTCCCACTATGCATGCATGCATGAAACGGGGCTTTGCATGGAGATACAGAATAAAATTAAGAGAGGGAGAGTAAAGGATCTAGTGGAGGAGTTGATGGAAGGAGAAAAAAGCAAGGAGATGAAGACGAAGGCCTTGGAGTGGATGGAGAAATCCAAGACGGCAACTATGGCTGGTGGGTCTTCCTACCAGAACTTGGAGAGGCTTGTCAATGAGACCCCTCTTCACAGTTATGATTCGACTTCGGTCTGTAGAAGATCAATCGTCTCCAACTTGATGATAGTTAAGCTGATGAAGGTACCAACAATTAGTGCATGATTGTCAATAAAATTGTTTTGTTAGTTTGAATTAAGATATCACCTTCCCCAAGCTAGTCAGTGTAGTTTATCGATGTAAAACCTTTCATTGTGTCTATTGATTGAAAAATGAGAACCTCTATATGCTTATAGAATTTTCGTATAGAAAATTTCATCACAAAATAATATGACAGTGAAATGTATGAAATTACAAATTAAAATAGTGGGTATTTTAGTTAGAATTGGATCACGAACAGTTATCTCATTCTATATAAAAATTTTCTACAAAAATTCTATTTCTACATAATTAAATTGTATTAAATGATTTTATTCATTTGTACAAATTAACGTAATTTTGTAAAGTTTTTAAAACCTAAAGTGAAGTGGCTTCATCTAAATTATTCATTATTCATTTTAATGAAGAGTCAACCTAATATTAATTAGAATGGAGATCTCCATTCCCTGTCTGATGGAGAGAATCCTGATCCTTCTCATTCGAAGTCTTGCTATACATGCAATGTGACATTATTTTTTTACGAATGTGGCAAACCAGACCACAACATACTATCATCTGGATCAAATCTTTTTTTCTTTTCTTTTTTTTTTTTTTGAGTTAAAATCTTCACAAAATCCTCATCACATAACAGATACAATATTTTTATTTGTCAGCATGCGTAAACGTAAAAATGAAGTAAGAAGTCATTCTCCTTTGATGAAGATACTGCAATATTAATTACTATATATAAACTACTGTTATAAACTAAATAAATTTGTAGCAAGCAAAATATTAAAACACAGTATATAAAAAAAGTAATTCTTCTGGAACTGTCAAATAATAATAAAATATTTCTTTTGAAACTATGGGGATAGATCTTTTTTTTTTTTTTATATAACGGCAAAAAGAGGAGAAATTCATTCATGATGAATAGGGAGATACAGAATTTTGGGAAGGCCCCAAGACTGAGCAAGCAGCCAGCTTGACAAAAAAGGGTGCTATCAGCCAAAACACTAGAAACACTATGGGGATAGATCTTCTTGATCGCCCAAGTATGTATTTCTTTCATAAGATACAAAATAAAGACAACAGAAATTTAAATAGGTTACCTACACTCTTTGCTTTTCCCTTTCTTCTCTTTTCTTCTTCTTCTTTCTTTTCTTGCTCTCTTCTCTCTTTTTCTCTCTCTTTTGTCTCTCTCTTTCTTTCCGTCTCTCTCTCTCTCTCTTTCTTTTAGTCTCTCTCTCTTTTCTCTTTCAGTCTCTTTCTCTTTATGTTCTTTCTCTCTTTTTTCTTTCTTTCTTCTCCTCTTCTTTCTTTCTCTCTTCCGTTTATATAAGCAAATATAGGGGTAGATTACAAATGACGTGAAGGTCATCCACCGGTCAATATTTCATAACACTCCTCCTTGGATGACCGCTACATATTAGGATATATTACAACTGCCTCATTAAAACCTTGCCAGGAAAATCCAATGGAAAAAAACCTTAGCGAAGGAAAAAGAATACAGTGATATTATGTAACATAATTTAGTATAGGTGCGTTAACACTGCCTCGTTAAAATCTTGCATAGAAAAACCTTGTGGAAAAAATCATTGGCGAAGGGAAAAGAGTACAGTACGCGACTCCCCCTTATTCATACATTTGGTATAAAGTTAAAGTTGATAGCGTTAATTGTTTACAGCTTTAAGACGATGCATGCCAATGTTGTGTACCAATTTCTCAAATTTTGCAGTTGGGAGTGCTTTAGTAAATAAGTCTGCCAAGTTGTCACTTGAACGTATCTGCTGGACATTAATATCTCCATTTTTCTGAAGTTCATGTGTATAAAAGAATTTTGGCGATATATGTTTGGTTCTGTCACCTTTGATGTAGCATCCCTTGATTTGTGTAATACATGTTGCATTATCTTCATATATTATTGTTGAGGTATCCTTGATCGAGGATAGTCTGCAACTATCTTGAATATGTTGGATCATAGATTTCAACCAAATGCATTCTCGACTTGCTTCATGAATTGCGATGATCTGGTTTGTGATCATACTTTATGTGGATCAGAGAGGTAACCAACATCTGCATAGCCAACTAACTCTGATTTTGGTCCCTTTGAATAAAACAAACCCAGATCTGTTGTTCCTCGGAGGTAACAGAATATGTGCTTCACCTCTTTCCAATGTCTATGAGTTGGTGCAGAACTATATCTTGCCAATAAATTTACAGAAAATGCAATATTAGGTCTTGTACAATTTGCAAGATACATAAGAGCTCCAATAACACTGAGATATGGTACTTCAGGACCAAGAATTTTTTCCCCATATTCTTGAGAACGAAAATGAGCTATCTTGCTGTACATCAATTGATCAAACATCCATTGGAGAATTTCATGGATGAGCTTGTTCAATATAACATTTTTCTGTATATGTCAACTGATGAATAAAAATACTCAATCTACAAGATAAAACAATAATTTGTTCTCCCAAGGTATTTAAGTTCACGTTATTCTTTAAATAACTAGTAGCTTTTGTAATCTCTTCCAGAGACCAATAATATTCAAAATTTCAATAATAAGAAATCCAAATTCCAAAAATAATGTATGGATAATTGTACTATTCACATATCTTTCAATCAATATTTATTGGGTTAATTGTACCATCTGTGTCCAGATTGGTGTAACTCATACATATATCATCGAAGCTATAATTCGAAGTATTTGCTTCAATTGCATATGTATAT
The DNA here is from genome assembly GCA_033060915.1 of Euryodendron excelsum. NCBI lineage: Eukaryota > Viridiplantae > Streptophyta > Magnoliopsida > Ericales > Pentaphylacaceae > Euryodendron > Euryodendron excelsum. The sequence continues at coordinate 9,506,837 of CM065377.1, forward strand.
CATTACCTAATCCACCATATGAATAGGTTGTATTATACATTCATTAAATGCATATCCAGTCTTTCTGAGACTGGCAAACTAATTAATAATATAAATGTAATTCTATCCTTATAGGATAGAATTTCTCATTATAGTCAATACCAAGTCTCTGCGAGAAACCTTCTGGTACGAGTCGTGCTTTCTATCGCACTATTCCATTTTCTCATTGCGCAAATACCTATTTGTATCAAATCGGTTTTACATCTTCAGGTGGGTGGACTACTAGTCCAAATACTTTACAGCTTCTGGTGTTTGGACTACAGGTCTGACTTCTGCTGGTGTTTGGACTACAAGTTCGATATTTTCATCTTTTGGTGTTTAAACTACAAGTTCACATACTTTACATTATGCTAATGAGTTTAATTCTAACTCAGTAATTTCTTTTCATTTTGATCGATCATATTATCAACATTTGTCGACTATCTGTGATTTAGTCTCTACATTACTTCTAGTAATTGTAAAAGTCACTTTAAATAGAAATATGTTGTCAACAACAATTTTATTTCTATTCCATTTTTCTCCTATATTCATATAACTTATTGAGATCTCATTACTTTTCTCTGCAGGGGATATCTCTTCAAGAGGTTTCTCTTCTAAGAATTCTTTTTCAGGAGTTCCTTCTTCTGAAGGTTTAGATACTATAGTTTCTTTAGGAATACTAAATTGCTTATGCATTTGTACCTTCCTCTTTCTAAGAATTGTGTCTTTGATACCAATAGGTCTCTCATGCTTCATGCGTGCTTAAGATTCATTTGCTGCTATATTAGCAGATTGTCCTACAGGGACATCAATACGTGTTGGGATATTAGCAGCTGGTATGTATGATTTTGTTATATTATTGGTATCGGTAAACACATCAGGTAATTGATTTGCAATCGTTTGTACATAAATAATCCTGTGAACTTCTGATTCACATTGATTTGTTCGAGGATCAAGATAAGATGCCATGGAAGCATTCCAAGTAATCTCATGCTGTTTTTCCAGTTGCGTTTTATCTCCCCCTAATAGTGGAAAAAGTATTTCATCAAAACGACAATCCGCAAAACGTGCAGTGAATACATCCCATGTTAAAGGTTCAAGATATCTAATAATAGATGGAGAATCAAAACCAATATAAATCCCAAGTCGATGTTGGAGACCCATCTGAGCACATTGTGGTGGCGCAATTGGTACATATATAGCACAACCAAAAATCCTTAGATCTGAAATATTTGGTTGTTGACCAAAAACGCGTTGTAATGTGATTACTCTTAGAAATAGTAATCTTTTGGCTTAAATTGTTAGTTGATTAGTTAAATTTAGTGTTAATTTAGTATTTTAACTCCTAAAACGCGTTAAAACTCTTTTTGTACACTTTTTGCAGGATTTGGAGCTTAAACTAAGGCAAATGGGCAATCTTGAGTATAACCGATCGATCGCCCGATCGAACGGTCCACGAAACGTTCGATCGGCCGATCGATCGGTGATGCTCTGTTCAACTTTCTGCAGCAAACTTCAGAGAGGGCGTTTTTCCAATCGATCGGTGACGTCGGAATTCTCTCAACAGACTACACAGAAGCAAATTTCAGAAGGGTCGGTTTTGCGATCGATTGGGCGTTCGATCGCCCTGACCGTTCGATCGGGCGATCGATCGGCCGATCGATCGGTTCTCTGTTTTTCTGCAGAGTATAAAAGCTTTTGTTCGAGATAAAAAGGGATATAGGTCATTTTTCTGCAGATTCTGGACGGGGAAAGGAGCTCCAAAAAGGGTTTTTGTCATCTTGTAAGGCTTTTAAGTTAGATTTACTCTTAATGTTTGTATTTAATGTCATTTATTACTTTTGGATCATTGTAATGAATGCTTGATATATATATGAAGTGAATGATTTCTACTTTTTCTAGCAACTTTCTATCATTTTCTTGGCACTTTCCCTCATTTTCTTGGCAACCAAACACTAGTTCTTTATAGTTTAATGGTAGATTTGGCTCCTTTTATGTTATTTAACATGGATTCTAGTAGCTAAATACCCCTTGGATGTGGTTGTGAAGATCCACCAAGGATCTTCAAAGGGTTGAAAATGGGTTGTATGAACTTCAAAGTCATATCCTCAAAATTATATGGTTTCATTTGATTTAGCATGAGATTCATTAGAAAAACTTAGATTCATACCCCTTTGGTAATATTTATGCACAAATCAATATTTGGTATAGGTATTGCACATGTTTAAGGTTTGACTCTAGGGTACCAATTATAGATTCCCTCTCTATGCTCAATCAAACAAAACCCACATTTTTATAGTCGACATTTTCCGAATCAATAATCCAAGGTGTGATTCTTGATTTGAGTTATAAACCTCTCATTGGAAACCCTTGTTGTGAATTGGTGAATCAAAACAACCATGTCCAAGCTTTTCTCCTTAATTATATAAAACTAGCTTTTGTTGTCTTTATTAGTCACTAAATTATTGCATGAAGCATAGAACCATCATCATCTCAAAACCAACATATTTTCGGTCTCTTTTATGTTAAGAATTTTCATTTGCAATCCATTAAGATAAGTACCCGTGCTGGTTGAGCTTTGTTGCTATATTTGCAGAATTCCCTTGGGAGAGAATGACACCGGATCCTCCGGTTTTACTACAAGCGCGACCTCCGTACGCTTGCGGAATGACTCCAGTTGAAGCACATCTGGAGGCGTGTCAAGTTTTGGCGCTGTTGTAGGGGAATTCATAGGCAAAAGCTACACCGGACGAAAGCTAAGGATTGCGGAAGAAAATTAAAAAAAAAAGAAGAGCAAGCAAAGAAAAAAAAAAACACACAAAAAGGGTGGATTTCATCACCACCCCCGAGGGAAGCATCTACGGGCTTCGGGCCCCGGTACACTCTCATTTCCCTTAAGGTGTTTTATTTTAGGATTATTTTTTTTTATTTCTTCTTTTCTCTAGTTTCTTTTGTTTGATATAGTATAATTGCATTACATTTTTGTTAGGAAATTATCCCTCTTCGGGAGTATTTAGTGGAGTTAGGATAGTGTGTGAAAGTTTCAAATTGGTGGTACGCTTATTGTATGTGGAGATTGGAGGTACGGAGTTGAATTGAGAAAAAGCCGTTGTCCGGCCTAGAATTGAAAAAAAAGCCGTTGTCTGGCCTAGGGAATTGTGTATGATGTGCTGAACGACCCTATCGGTCCAACCTTATGTGTGCATTCATTCTTGCATGTCATATTTCACGCGGGACGAACATCATCGCCTTGTGAGGATTGAGAGCATTGAGAGCACAAGCACATCTTCACCAACACCTAGCTTACCTTTAGTGGTCGACCTAGGTTTCATTCCAATGGCAAATCCCAATGAACCCGGCTTACCTAACATTCAACCCTTGCATCCAAATGTCCAAATCAACCCGGAAGGTCATGAGGAGTTTGAAAGAGGGAGCCATCATGGCGACGTGGCGGCTCCCCCTATACGGACTCTCCGGGACTACCTAAACCCATCAAGGCAAGCACCAACATCGTGCATTGTTTTCCCGCCCCATCACAACACTCTAAACATTAGGTCGGGAATGATGCAAATGTTGCCTCAATTCCATGGGATGGATTCGAAACAACCCTACATTTTTCTTAAGGAATTTGAGGATGCTTGTTCAATTGCTATGAACAACTCATGTCCAAGGGAAGTATTTTTGTTGAAACTCTTCCCATTTTGTTTGAAGGACAAAGCTAAGCTTTGGTTCAATTCCTTACGACCCATGTCCATCCATTCTTGGGCTACTCTCCAAGGGAAATTTTTGAGCAAATTTTTTCCCGAAAATAGAACCGAGGCCATTCGAAGGCAAATTTCACAATTTTTTCCTTTGTTGGGGGAAACTTTCTTTCAATGTTGGGAGAGGTTCAAAGACCTCTTAAATTCTTGCCCCCATCACGGTTTCGCCGATTGGCACGTCATTAACACATTTTATTCTTCTTTGACACCCCAACTCAAGCAATTTGTCAAGTCCATGTGTGCGGGGACGTTTTTTGATAAGCAACCCCATGAGGCATACGATTATTTTGATAACTTGGCAAATAAGGCTAGAGATTGGGCACTTACCGGGAGCCAAAATCCCGAGGGTCGCTCAATCCAACAAGGGGTGGGAAGATATCAACTCAAGGAAGTTAATGATGTCAATGCTAGGGTGGCTACCTTGGCAAGAAAATTAGAGGCTCTTGAGGTGAAAAAAGTTCAATCAGTAGAGAGTGAGGAGTTGAGAGAAGTATGTTATCTTGTGTGTGAAACCTCGGACCATACCACCGCTTCATGCCCAATCATTCCGGGTGTGAAGGAGGCTTTGCACGGCCAAGTTAACGCAATTGGCCAATATTCAAGAGGAGGGGGTAACCCCTATTCAAACACATACAACCCGGGGTGGAGAGATCATCCCAACTTTGGGTGGAGGAACAATGAAGGGACTTCAAACTCCCACAACTATCAAGGAGGGTATCAAAACCCTCAATCATACCAAGCGCCTCCACCCCCACAAGCACTTCCACCACAACATCCACCTCCACAAGCACTTTCACCACAACATCCACCTCCACCTTACCAACAAGCACCTGTGCCCCAATTCCAAAATCAACCAAGGCCATACCAACCCCTCCATAGGAAGCCCATAGAGGACAATGTTTACCAACTTGCCAATGACATGAGGGGGGTTAGTTCAAGGGTTGATAAACAAGAGAAAGTGCTAGACCAACACTATAGGTTACTTGAGGACATCCAAAAGCAAATGTCTACATTGACACAAGCTTTGACCCAAAATGTTCCGGGAAGATTCCCGGCTCAACCTCAACCTAACCCGGCGGTTAGGCAAGTGCACATAACCGAGGGTAAGAGTGACCCTAGTACGAGTCGTGACCAAGTGCAAGCCATAACCACACTTAGAAGTGGCAAGACCATTGATAAAACTGTCCCACCTCGGGATGAGACTTCTAGGAAGAGTGTTGGTCAAGAAGAGAGAGAAAAAGAGAAAGAGGAAAAAGAGCCGAGAGAAGGGGGGGGAACTTAGCCAATCCCATTGAGATTTTGAGTGAAAGTGAGAGGGATAAGAGAAGGGACATAGTCAAACATGCTCCCTTCCCGCAAAGGTTGACCAAACCAAAGAATGAACTTCTAAATGCGAAAATTTATGAAGTGTTTAAACAAGTAAAGGTCAACATCCCTATCCTTGACGCAATTAAGCAAATACCTTCTTATGCTAAGTTCTTGAAAGACTTATGCACTTTTAAGCGAAGGTTGCATGTCAAGGAAACCACCATGATGAATGAAAATCAAAGTGCGATTTTGCAATGTAAGACCGTGCCGAAATTCAAGGACCCCGGATGTCCTACTATTTCTTGTACCATTGGGAACACCAAGATCGATCGTGCCTTGTTAGACTTAGGGTCTAGTGTCAACCTTTTACCCTTTTCAGTGTATAAAGAACTTGGCCTAGGAGAGTTGAGCCCTACTCGTGTTACCTTGCAATTGGCGGATCGTTCTATAAAGGTTCCAAGAGGTATCATCGAGGATGTTCTCATCCAAGTTGATAACTTTTGCTTCCCGGTCGATTTCATTGTCCTAGACACCCAACCTGTTGAGAGTTGCATAGCTCACAACCAAATTCCTGTGATCTTGGGACGCCCTTTCCTAGCTACTTCCAATGCCATCATACATTGTAGGAATGGGTTAGTGAAATTGTCTTTTGGCAACACCACCTTCGAGCTTAACATCTTTTCGGTTGCCAAACAAAAGGGGGAATGTGAGGATATCCGAAAGGTAGATATCATAGAGAGCATAGTTCAAGAACACTTTGAGCGGGAGAGTTTTGAGGACCCTTTGGAGAGGGCATTAGTGAGAAGTGAACCGCATACTTCACTTGATAGTGAGGGCATGGTGTCAAGTGAATTGTCTCATTTAAAAGGTGAGAGAGAGGAGTGTTTACATGTGGGTCAATGGACCCCTTCTTTTGAACCCCTCCACCCTAGTGCCGAGAAACCGATTCCTTCGGAGGAGAAGCCTCCCATTCCCAAGAGGAAGCCCTTGCCTTCCAATTTAAAATATGCATTTTTAGGGGATGGGGAGTCATACCCGGTTGTGATTTCCTCTAGCTTGTCTGGGAGCCAAGAGGAAGGGTTGATAGCGTTGCTTAGGAAACATAGAAAAGCCCTAGGATGGACTATCGCCGACCTTCATGGGATTAGTCCTCTTGTGTGCACTCACCGTATTTTTTTAGAAGAGGAGGCTAAATCCATTCGTCAAATGCAAAGGCGATTGAACCCTAATATGAAGGAAGTGGTTAAAGGTGAGGTTTTAAAATTGCTAGATGCGGGTATCATTTACCCCATCTCCGATTCGAAATGGGTTAGTCCAACCCAAGTGGTGCCTAAGAAATCGGGTGTCACGGTGATAAGAAATGACAACAATGAGTTAGTGCCAACCCGTGTGCAAACCGGGTGGCGAATGTGCATTGATTATCGCCGCCTCAATAATGTGACCCGAAAGGACCACTTCCCTTTACCCTTCCTTGATCAAGTCCTAGAAAGGGTGTCCGGTAAGGCTTTCTATTGTTTTTTAGATGGATATTCGGGGTACAATCAAATCGATGTAGCCCTTGAGAATCAAGCCAAGACAACATTCACTTGTCCGTTTGGCACATATGCTTATAAACGTATGCCCTTCGGGCTATGTAATGCACCGGCGACATTTCAAAGGTGCATGATGAGCATATTTAGCGACATGATTGAGCAAATTGTCGAAGTCTTCATGGATGATTTTTCCGTCTATGGGGATACTTATGAAGGTTGTCTTGGTAATTTAGGAAAAGTTTTGATGAAATGTGAGGAGAGTAACCTTGTGCTCAATTGGAAAAAATGTCATTTTATGGTTACAAGTGGTATAGTTTTGGGGCATATTGTGTCGGCCGAAGGGCTTGAAGTTGATAAAGCAAAAATTAAACTCATTCAAAAATTGCCCGCCCCAACGTGTGTGAAGGAGATTAGATCATTTCTTGGGCATGTCGGTTTCTATCGGCGTTTCATTGAGGGTTTTAGTGCAATCTCTAGGCCCATGTGTCATCTTTTGTCCCAAGATGTTCCCTTTGAGTGGACATCTTCTTGTCAACAAGCTTTTGACAAGTTGAAGGGACTTTTGACCACCGCCCCAATCATTCGAGCACCCAATTGGTCTCTTCCATTTGAACTAATGTGTGATGCTAGTGACTATGCCGTGGGGGCCGTCCTAAGACAAAGAGTTGACAAGAAGCCTTATGTCATTTATTATGCTTCTAGAACTCTCAATGAAGCTCAAATCAACTATAACACAACCGAGAAGGAACTCCTTGCGGTGGTTTTTGCACTTGATAAATTTAGGTCTTACTTGATTGGGTCATTGGTCATCATCTACACCGACCATGCAGCCCTAAAGTATCTCCTCACAAAACCCGATGCAAAACCGCACCTCATTCGATGGATACTTTTACTCTAAGAATTTCATATAGAAATGCGTGATAAAAAAAAGGGGTTGAAAATGTAGTTGCGGACCACTTGTCTCGGCTTCCCTTAAATGGGCGAGCCATGGACCCAACCCCTATCAAGGAGCACTTCCCGGATGAGCATCTCATGCATGTGAGTGCCGTTGAGCAAGTTTCAACCCCTTAGTTTGCGGACATTGCGAACTTCCTTGTCACCGGTGAGGTTCCTTCCACATGGTCATCTATTGACAAGCGTAAATTCTTCCGGAATGTGCGCTATTTTTCGTGGGATGATCCTTGTTTAAGTATTGTCCGGACCAAATCATTCGCCGGTGTGTCCTAAATCACGAATTCCAATAAGTGATAAATTTTGTCACTCTCATGCTTGTGGAGGACACTTCTCCTCCAAGAAGACCACAGCCAAAATTTTGCAATGTGGGCTTTATTGGCCCACCATGTTCAAGGATGTACATACTTTTTGTGTAGCTTGCGATAGGTGCCAACGGTTAGGAACACTTTCTAAGAGGCACATGATGCCTCTTCACCCCATCACTATTTTGAAAATATTTGATTGTTGGGGGATCGATTTCATGGGACCGTTTCCTAACTCGTTTGGGTACCTTTTTATTCTTGTTGCGGTAGATTATGTCTCTAAGTGGGTGGAAGCAATTGCCACCCGAAGCAATGACCACCAACTGGTCTTGCGATTTTTGAAAGAGAACATTTTTTGTAGGTATCGCATGCCTCGTGCCATAATAAGTGATAGCGGTTCACATTTTTGTAACAAGCCCTTCGCGTCTTTAATGCGTAAGTATGGTGTGGTTCATAAGGTTGGATTACCATACCATCCTCAAATGCAAGGGCAAGTAGAGTTGGCCAATCGGGAAATTAAGCGCATTCTAGAGAAAACCGTCAATCCAAATAGGAAAGATTGGTCTCTTAGATTGACCGATGGGTTGTGGGCATACCGCACGGACTATAAAACCATTCTTGGCACATCACCCTATAGACTTGTGTACGGGAAGGCATGTCATCTTCCCGTCGAAATTGAGTATAAAGCATATTGGGTGATTCGTCAATGTAATGAGGATATTGATGTTACGGGTACCCACCGAAAACTCCAACTCAATGAGTTAGATGAACTCCGCAATGATGCATTTGAAAATGCAAAAATTGCTAAGGCCCGGATGAAACACTTTCATGACCAACATATCATTCGAAAAACTTTCAAACTTGGCCAAAAAGTGTTATTGTATGATTCACGCTTGCATCTCTTTCCGGGCAAATTGTGGAGTAAGTGGGCGGGGCCATACATTGTTAAAGAAGTTTTTCCCCATGGAGCCATTGAGGTGCAAAACCTCACGAATGGCTCGGCATTTAAGGTGAATGGCCAGCGGCTAAAGCCGTATTTTGAGACGTTTCAAGGGGAGTTGGACTATGTGGATCTCATCGATCCACCGTCCTTTGAGTGACATTAGATTGTCGTGTTTTATAATTTAGGAGTAGTTCTTTTGTTTTTCTTTTTATAGGTTTCTTTCTCTTTTCTTTTGGTAGTTAGTTGTGTACATTTGTATTCCCGAGAGTCCCGCCCTCCCCGTTGTTCTTTTTCTATTCCATTTTCCTCATGCCTTGAGGTCATGGCATGATTCCAGTTGGGGGGGGGGGGGGGGGGGGGGGGGGGGGGGGGGGGGGGGGGGGGGCACCATTTGCATGGTTCTGTGAACAATTCTGTGAATTTCTGCAGAACTTCAGAGAGGTTGTATTTGCGATCTATCGGTGGGCCAAACCAATCGATCGGCCGATCGATCGTGTACCTTGCGATCGATCGGGCGATCGATCGGTGACAACTGCGATCGATCGGGGTTGTTACCACACCGATCGAAAGGGAGCGGTATCGATCGATCGGTCGTTCGATCGGCCGATCGATCGGTGGCGCTCCATTTCGATCGGTCCGCGAGGCGATCGATCGGTTTACAGAGCCGATCGATCGGTGACCGAGTTGTCTATAAAAAGCCACTGTTTCACTGTTCATTCTCATTTCACTCGCACATATCTGAGAGTTTAGAGAGCCCTGTTCGTTTATCGGAGCAGCGAGGCCCTGCCAGCTTACTTTGCTAGACTTGGTCTCGCCTTTTTCACGGTTTTCTACTCTTCGAGAGGTATTCCTTCCGCCGATCTTTGTCTATTATTTTCATTTCCAGCTGTACTTAGCCTTGTAGAGAATATGGTTGAGACTAGGAGTACTGAGGGTACAACTGGGGCGGGGACTTCTCAGACTCTGGCCCAGTTCCAGCAGCTCCAGCGTGAGCATGCTAGGAGGGAGAGAGAGGGAGAGTATGATTCCACTCGCTTCCGGGGGAGGGATCAGGAGCGAGAGTTTGGACGGGTGTGGAGCGCCCATAAGGTAGTAGTGGAGAGGCGTTGGACAGTGAGTCAGTTTGATACTAAGCCATATGGTTGGCTCCAGCCTTTGACCGACCGCCAGTGGTTGGGATTAGCTTCTTTTAGGGGCCAGTACTCAGCCACCCTCGTGGCAGAGTTCATGGCTAACATTTCATCGGACCCCGTTGGTGGCGACAGACATATTCTTCGCTCTTGGATTCGGGGTAGGGATGTTGTTATCACCCCGGACTCCTTTGCTGAGCAGTTTGGTATACCGAGGGTTGCTAACCCTCAGTTCTCTTATGATGGGGAGCATCCACCATCTCATGAGGAGATGTGCGCCGAGATTTTAGCACCGGGAGAGTCCTGGACCGCTTCCCAGATTAGGATTAGGCAGATTGCCCCCAGATACCACCTGCTGTTCCTTTGGACTTGCTATTCGATCTTTCCACTGGGGAGGACGGTGGAGTGCAGTAGGATGCGAGAGCAGTTGATGTGGGCTATTGGCACGGGCAGGACTATTGACTTGCCCCACTTCATGTATATGGCATTATGGGCCGCGACTCAGGTTGCTACTCCCCAGTCCAGCATCCCTTTTGGTTGTTTTTTGACAGCGAGGATTAGGGCGGCAGGGGTTAGTGTTGCGGATGTTGTATTGCCCTCCTCTTCGACTGTCATAGACTGGAAGACGGAGAAGAGGGCGGCAGGGCAGTTGTCGAAGAAGGGGGGGTCAGCTAGTTCAGCTCACTCGTCTTCTCAGCAGCCGGCTTCTCAAACTCAGGAGGAGACCCAATCAAGAGAGCAGCGACAGGATCAGCCGGGGCAGCCAGCGCAGCCTCAGGCTCAGGCTCAGGAGGAGTCAACTCAGGGGACATTACTTCAGACTTTGGCAGCTATTCAGGAGCAGCTGACCGCTCAGCAGGCAGAGCGCCAGCAATGGCAGGCCGACATTATGGCTAGATTAGATCTTCAGGACACTGCCATTGCTGCACTTCAAGGTCAGCTGATTGACATTCAGCAGCAGCAGCAAACCCAGTCCACTCGACTCCAGGAGATTATCCAACACCTTGGCCAGCCTCCTCCGGATGATGGAGACCTCTTTTCGGATCTCCAGTTAGATTAGATGCATTGTGCACTTCATAGCATTTCATTTCATATGATGTATCTAAATCTTTTTTATTATAGTGGATGTATTTATTTTTGAGCTGTTTGTATAGTGATCTTTCTTATTGTGGCATACCCTTTTTGTATACATTTATTGTATTCTCTTGTCTTTTTCGTGTATATTTTGGCAGTTCAGTTACAGGTGTACTTTTTGATTGATATCCATATCGCATGTATTGTTCCAACCGAGGTAATGGGTATTGTATGGTATTCGTATCGCTCTTTTCCATAACTTGACACCTTAGCTATGTCCTTAATTGTTAATATCATTTCTTTTTTGGATTTTTGTGATGGAGGTGTCAAGGTTGTTTCAAACAAGTACCATACCATGTTTTTTATTAAATTTGAGTTGATGATTAACCCACCTTAGAGATTATGATACATTGCAAGTTTTTGGCATAAAATCATTATAAGAGACAATTCACATTGTTGCGCACTAACATGTTATGTGATGCCTTATATTTCATTCTTACGCATGCATGTCCTTATAAGGTGGAGATTTTTACCGTGTGAGCTTTAGAGCCTATTTATCGCCTTTGAAGAGTGAATCACATTTATTCAAGATTATTTTTGTTGATCCTCATTCATTGAATAGCTTCATTATTTCTTGATGTTGGTTTACATGTTCGAGTGTTAGATAGATTTATTGACCCCTTATACACTTTTGAAGTTTTGATTTGTTGTATTCTTCGGATTCTAAACACATAGGCCATTTCATTCCATTGAGCCATTTCATGTGTATTTTTCTTCTTTTTAATATTCATATGCATGTGCATAAGTTTAAAGAGTGTCAATGCCAATAGATGCATTACTTTTATATTTGTAAAGTTGGAGGTGTATGGAGTTGAAGAGTAAAGAAAAAAAATATATATATATACATACATAGAAAGGGATGAAAAGGGGTGTTCAAAAAAAAAAAAAACAAAAAAATCAAATACAAAAGAAGCGAGGTGAAGGAAGATTGTAAAAGTGATTCAAAAGAGTGAAAATGTGGAAGTGAATATCATTGATCATCATGTGTAATGCGCATGCATATGTTGAACCCTTTTACCATTTTCTATCCTCTTACATGGCTCTTCTCTCATTCATCACCCTTATGGCCTTGACATCCGAAGATACATGAATCTTTAATTCAATTGTGTATGAGGCATTTATGTCAATTTTCTAGATTATGCTTAAGCTGTGAATATTCCTTCATGAAGCTATGCCAAGTCAATACACTTACAATTTATTCGTCTTTGGTTTTGGAATTGCTCTACTTGCATGGTTTATACATTTACTCGTTAAAAGAGCTTTCCATTGAGGGACCCTGAGTGTTCATGTTTAAAGTTGAGTGTATGCCTTGTGAGACTTGGATCGAAGCATCGAGGACGTAATTGTACGAGTTTTGAATCATTAGGGTCATATGTCATCGGTAGTATGCGTCAATGTGTTTTATTTCTTCCATGCTTTATGCCTTTGCCTTGCTTTGGTTCACAACCTAGGTGGATGGAGATTTGACTTGAATAAGATTAATGCATGTGTATATTTTTGTCTTCCTCTCATACTTTGATAGGGACTATCAAAGGTTTAGTTGGGGGGTGTTGATTACTCTTAGAAATAGTAATCTTTTGGCTTAAATTGTTAGTTGATTAGTTAAATTTAGTGTTAATTTAGTATTTTAACTCCTAAAACACGTTAAAACTCTTTTTGTACACTTTTTGCAGGATTTGGAGCTTAAACTAAGGCAAATGGGCAATCTTGAGTATAACCGATCGATCGCCCGATCGATCGCCCGATCGAACGGTCCACGAAACGTTCGATCGGCCGATCGATCGGTGATGCTCTGTTCAACCTTCTGCAGCAAACTTCAGAGAGGGCGTTTTTCCAATCGATCGGGCGTTCGATCGGTGACGTCGGAATTCTCTCAACAGACTACACAGAAGCAAACTTCAGAGGGGTCGGTTTTGCGATCGATCGGGCGTTCGATCGCCCTGACCGTTCGATCGGGCGATCGATCGGCCGATCGATCGGTTCTCTGTTTTTCTGCAGAGTATAAAAGCTTTTGTTCGAGATAAAAAGGGATATAGGTCATTTTTCTGCAGATTCTGGACGGGGAAAGGAGCTCCAAAAAGGGTTTTTGTCATCTTGTAAGGCTTTTAAGTTAGATTTACTCTTAATGTTTGTATTTAATGTCATTTATTACTTTTGGATCATTGTAATGAATGCTTGATATATATATGAAGTGAATGATTTCTACTTTTTCTAGCAACTTTCTATCATTTTCTTGGCACTTTCCCTCATTTTCTTGGCAACCAAACACTAGTTCTTTATAGTTTAATGGTAGATTTGGCTCCTTTTATGTTATTTAACATGGATTCTAGTAGCTAAATACCCCTTGGATGTGGTTGTGAAGATCCACCAAGGATCTTCAAAGGGTTGAAAATGGGTTGTATGAACTTCAAAGTCATATCCTCAAAATTATATGGTTTCATTTGATTTAGCATGAGATTCATTAGAAAAACTTAGATTCATACCCCTTTGGTAATATTTATGCACAAATCAATATTTAGTATAGGTATTGCACATGTTTAAGGTTTGACTCTAGGGTACCAATTATAGATTCCCTCTCTATGCTCAATCAAACAAAACCCACATTTTTATAGTCGACATTTTCCGAATCAATAATCTAAGGTGTGATTCTTGATTTGAGTTATAAACCTCTCATTAGAAACTCTTGTTGTGAATTGGTGGATCAAAACAACCATGTCCAAGCTTTTCTCCTTAATTACATAAAACTAGCTTTTGTTGTCTTTATTAGTCACTAAATTATTGCATGAAGCATAGAACCATCATCATCTCAAAACCAACATATTTTCGGTCTCTTTTATGTTAAGAATTTTCATTTGCAATCCATTAAGATAAGTACCCGTGCTAGTTGAGTTTTGTTGCTATATTTGCAGAATTCCCTTGGGAGAGAACGACACCGGATCCTCCGGTTTTACTACAAGCGCGACCTCTGTACCCTTGCGGAGTGACTCCAGTTGAAGCACATCTGGAGGCGTGTCATAATGGTGAATATTCGTGATAAGCGGTGGGTCGGACATGGACTAATGATACAGCATGTAATATGGCATGTCCCCAAGCAGAAACGGGTAATTTTGTTCTCATAAGTAAAGGTCGAGCTATAAGCTGAAGGCGTTTGATAAAAGATTCAGCTAGACCATTTTGTGTGTCTGTATGTGCAATAGGATGTTCAACATCAATTCCAATGGACATGCAATAATCATCAAAAGCTTCAGATGTAAACTCACCAGCATTATCCAATCGTATCGACTTACTCGAATAATCTGGAAACTGTGCTCGTAATCTGATAATTTGAGCAAGAAGCCTAGCAAATGCAACATTACGAGTAGAAAGCAAACAAACATGTGACCATCGAATGGATGCATTTATTAAAACCATAAAATAACGAAATGGTCCACATGGTGGGTGTATCGGCCCACATATATCCCCCTGAATTCTTTGTAAAAAGGTTGGGGATTCAATTATTACTTTTGACGGGGATGGTTTTACAATTAATTTTTCTTGTGAACAACCGGGACATGTATAATCACTTGACAAAAAAATCTTCCGGTTCTTTAGCGGATGCTCATGAGAGTTCTCAATTATTCGACCAATCATCGTTGATCCAGGATGACCAAGACCATCATACCAAAGTATAAAATTCTTTGGGTCAAAACACTTTTGGTGCATCATTTCAGGTGATCCTGAAATTCTTATAGTTGTATAATATAACCCAGAAGAGAAGGTAACAAGTTTTTATAATATCTGTTGCTGGCATGAAACAATAAAAGTAATGTAAAGATATTCTTTATTATCTTCATTTGTTGTCTCTATATGATATCCATTACTACGTATATCTTTAAAACTGAGCAAATTCCTTGTAGCTCTAGTTGAATACATAGCATCATCAATATAGAGTTTTGTTCCTTTTGGCAACAATATATTGGCTCTTCCGGAACCTTTAATTAAGTTTGTACAGCCAGATATTGTCTTAACGTTATTTTCAACTAACATTAAGCTAACAAAATATGTTTTCTTTCGAAGAATTGTATGAGTTGTTGCACTGTCTATTAAACATATATCTCCATCGTTCATTTTGGAAATTATTAATGCTTTGGTAGATTCCATGTTTCTATACAAAATATGAAATTGCTTATTTGATAAGAAAACGAAAACATTCATTTAATAGAAACATGCTTAGAAAAATGTTACACAAGATGACAATCAATTTAAAAGGATAAGAATATAAATTAGTTGGTGTGGATATTTCCATCACCAATTAAGTGATCTATTTTTCCATCAGGATCTGCAAAGAAAATTACATTCACTTCAGGAAATGATAAAAAATTGGTCAAATATATTAGCTAATCATAACACTCGATTTAATGCGCTACACCACGATAGATCCATACCATTCACTTATCACTTCCAGCATATCTTCATCAAGAAGATTTATTTCACATCATTTTCATTGTGGACGTATTTGAATAATAAAAATTGCACTCATTTTTTTATTTGGCAACACTGTACTACATCTTTATTATTACAACTTCAGGTGCACTAAATCGTTACCTTACAACTTCAAGTACATTCAACCATAATCTTGCAACTGCAAGTGCATTTATTGATTATGTTGCAACTCCAGGTGCATTAAATCATAATAAGCTTTTGAAATATTTAGCGGCTATAATAAATATAATTAAATAATAGCAACAACATAAATGAAAACAGTAGTAAGTGGCAAGTCGACCTTATAAAGTAATAATAATTAAATAAATGGCGTGCCAGCCTTAATAAGCATTCTACAGGAATACTTAATTTCTTCTATTTAATTGCTCATAATCATATATTACTGATCATGTCAAAACCTCTATCAACATATAAATGTTAGGTGAGTATTATAATAAATAGCAACTTATAGAATGGTGAAAAGTATTACCGTACTATTGATTACATATTGTTTATTATATATTACTATGCAATTACTATTTATCACTGTTCATGAATAGTAAACTTCATTCGATCGATATATATATATAATTTCGCTATTTTTGTCTCTATTGTAACTTTCAATTCAGGCATCAAAATATAGTCAAGTCACATGTCTATGAAAAGGTATTGAAATAAGGATTCCAGATCTATAAACATCATAGGCCAAATATTTACGATATGAGAGAAATAAACAAATAAAGTTTTTAAAAAAGTACTATTCATCACTATTCATCAACTATATATCACTATTCACCAACTATATAATAAATATAAATTTTATCATGAAATGAAGCGTGAACAATAAAGAACCGAAAATAAAAGTAAATGAACTGAAATATTAATGAAGTACCTTCCCGATATATAAGTATTTAGAGCATCGTGCTGATAACGTGTTATAAACTAAATGAATTTGTAACAAGCAAAATATTAAAACACAGTATATAAAAAAACTAGTTTTTCTGGAACTGTCAAATAATAATGAAATAGTTCTTCTGGAACTATGAGGATAGATCTTCTTGATCACCCAAGTATGTATTTCTTCCTCTCGCTCTCTTCTCTCTTTTCTCTCTCTTCTGTCTCTCTCTTCTGTCTCTCTCTCTCTCTCTCTCTCTCTCTCTCTCTCTCTCTCTCTCTCTCTCTCTCTCTCTCTCTCTCAGTCTCTTTCTCTTTATGTTCTTTCTCTCTTTTTTCTTTCTTTCTCTCTTCCATTTATATAAGCAAATATAAGGGTAGGTTACAAATCACGTGAAAATCATCTACCGGTCAATATTTCATAACAACTACAATATAATTTAATGGTTCTCTCCATGGAGGGTATAGGGCCAAGGGGTGCTGTGGCCCCCAAGGTTGAAAAAAGCCCATTAGACAATTTAAATTCAGACCCAAAACAAAATTTACTTAGTATAATGGTCCCCTTATGTTCAAAAAAATTCATTATACGTTGTTTAGATCATGGACCAAAAAATTTGAACATGACAAAATAGTTTTTTCTGTGCAAAACATATTTTGGGCCATTTTTAATTGCTACATAGCCTTATTTTTTTAATTGTTTTGCCCATATTTATCTTACCCAATTAATTGATATATAGGGCAGAATTTGAAAGAAAAATATACGATATCTACGTTTTGTTTTGCAAGTAATTTTACTTTGAGAGAAAAGCAAACTTGGGACTTTTTTTGATACAACTATTCACTAGCCACTGGTTAGTTTTTGAATTTTTATGAAATTTTTTCTGGATATACTTTGAAACAAGATGGACGACGATTTTCTCACAAACGCTTTAATTGTGTACATTGAAAAAGAAGTTGTTGAAAAGTTTATAGTAAATTTAATCCTAGATGAATGCCGTGATGTAAATTATCATCGAGTTACGACTTTAATTGATATATTACTTGATATGTGTTAAAAGACAATTTTTTTGGCGATATTTATGTTGTATATTAGTTAAAACTGAATAACTATTAATTCTTGTTTTAGTATATTAAATATAACTTGTACAAGTTGACCCCTGAAACAAAATGCTAGCTTCATTCCTTGTTCTATCTATGAGAGTAATATCACATGTGATAGTGATATATATCCACCAAGATCTATAAAATAATAAAAGGAGAAGTATGAGCTACAGGATATTGTACGTAGTTTTAAACTTTGCACTAAAGAATTTACATTTTTCTAAACAGAGAGCAAAGAGAACTACACTTCTGTTATTGAACTTGCTATGTAAGCCTTGTGTATAGTTAGCAGCACTGATCTCTCTCTCTCTCTCTCTCTCTCTCTCTCTCTATATATATATATATATATATATATGTGTGTGTGTGTGTGTGTGTGTGTGTGTGTGTGTGTGTGTGTGTGTGTGTGTGTGTGTGTTGCAATGAAGTCTCATGCCATATGCATTCCATACCCAGCACAAGGTCACATTGGCTCCATGCTAAAATTAGCAATGCTCCTCCATTTTAGGGGCTTCCATATCACCTTTGTCAACACTCAGTTCAATCACCAACGCCTTGTCAGAGCTCGAGCATCCGACGCAGTCAAAGGCCTAGATGGCTTCCAATGCAAAACCATACCCGATGGTCTCTCCCCATCAAATCCTGATGCTACACAAGACATTCCTGCACTATGCGATTCGATTCGAAAGAACTGCTCGGTCCCCTTCATTAACCTTTTAAAAGATCTTAATAATTGAATAGATTGTCCGAGCGTTACTTGTATAACATCTGATGGAGGCATGAGCTTCACACTAGAAGCCGCGGAAGAGCTCACCATCCCCGAAGTAATGTTCTTCACAACTAGTGCATGTGGCTTCATGGGTTACCTTCACTATGCTGAGCTCGTGGCCAGGGGATATGTCCCATTTAAAGGCATGTATATATATCAATTCATATAAAGAGAGTTCCATCATTTTGTAAGACTATATTATCAATATTTGCCATTGATTCTTCGTAGAAATAAATTTTGCACCCTTACACTTTATACTAAATTTTGTAACACTTAAATTCATGTACTTTTGATTCATTCCAATGTCACCCTCTAACAATTTTACGTTTATGTAATTGATGGCCAAAAATCATATGCGTATATTTTTAATGGCAAAAATATATTTTTACATCATTTGACCCTCAAACGTCGTTAGTCCTCCCTCATTTGAGACGATTTGAAACTATTTTGTAACCTTATTTTGTTTTATACATAAAATGACAGTAAAGAAGTTTGGGAGATTACTATTAAGAAGTTTGGGACCGAAGTTGATTCTAGTACATCCTTCACCAACTAATTGCAATTTTATCCTAATCACTTAGGTCACATACTTTTCTTCATAGTACTCTCTCACCAATTTCCTACGAGTTTCTTTAGAGTCAATTCTACGTATAAAATTGTAGGTGAGATTTTTTGGGAAAGCCTGGCCAAACACTCTAGCCAATGTTGATGAGTCCAAACTTACTACAAGAAAGAGAAGTTAGAATGGGTCGATCTTTGTTGGGCTGATCGCACTCCGATGATGAAGTTAGTAGGCTTAATCAAGTGTAAAATGAATAAAAGTTATATATACTCAGAGTTAATTGTCTATACCTGGCTCTTGAAGGCTTCAATATTTATAGTGTGATCGATGGAGTGTTTTGCTCCTGGCCTACTAGCAGGTCATTATTGCCTGCTGGGTAGACACCATCATATGCCGTCAACTGACCGCATGCAGGGCCTGATTTACCGTCGCTGAAGAATCTGGCTGATCGGACGTACAGGTCGACGTTGCGTGGAGAGCTGCTGGCACATTTAATGTGAGTCAACTCCACATTTAATGCTCTGAGACTACTAGCGATTTGGGCTAAGGTTGGCACAGCTTGGGCCGGACCGCTCTTTTAGTAATTCGCATAGATTGGATCTAACCTGATGGGTTGGGCCATGTGCTATTGCCCCACAAAAACTATTAAAACCGAACTAAGATTACAAAATACCCTCAAAATGTTTAATGCGCGCCAAAATAATATAAAAATATCTTTTTGCTTATGAAAAATGATCACGTAAGACGCATAAGACTTTTAACCGTTAATTGCACAAACAAAAACTGACAGGAATGTGACATTGCAACAAATTAAAAATACAATACCTTAATTGCTACAATTAAAAATATAAGTCCTGAAGTGAGATTTTGTATAAAGTATAAAAGTGCAAAGTGTATTTTAACTTTCTTTTTTTTTTTCTTTGTTTTCATCTGTAAGTGTGACAAGTTCTCGTACACAATAAGTTACTTTTATGTTTTAATCTGCATCTAGATGAGAGCTGGTTCACTAATGGGTATCTTGAAACTGAGATCAATTGGATTCCGGGGATGAATGACTCAATGATCTTCCAAATTTCATTAGAACAATGGATCCAAACGATATTAGTCCCTCGGATCGAGTTTGTGGAAAGAAGATAAGCGGTTGTCTAGATGGCTTGATCAAAGGGAACAAAACTCAGTTCTTTATGTGAATTTTGGTAGCATCACCGTTATGTCAGTTGAACAGCTACGTGAGTTTGCATGGGGACCTGCTGATAGCAAGCGCTTTTTGCTTATGGATTATTCGCACGGATTCAGTTGCCGGAGAAACGGCATTATTGCCGGAGGAGTTTGTGGAAGAGACTAACGCATCATTTGAAATCCGAATTTTTTGTTAAAAAAGTAAAAGAAAAAGTGAATAAAAATATCTTTATTTTTATTATTTTTTTACTCACATTTTTTTTTTTACCGAAAATTCACGTTCCAAATGGAGCCTAAAGAAAGGGGAAATATGACGGGGGTGGTGCCAGCAAGATCAAGTGCTAGCCCACCCTTCGATCTTGAGGGTTCCTAACTCATTGTGCGTGGTACTCAACCATAGAAAGCATATCGGAGGGGGTGCCTATGATTTGTTGGCCATTCTTTGCTGAGCAACAAACCAACTGCCATTACGAATGCATGAAATGGTGGCATGGAGATAGAGAATGATGTTAGGAGAGCGAAAGTGAAGGATTTAGTGAAGGAGTTGATGGAGGGAGAAAAAGGGTAGGAAGAATGCCCTGGAGTGGAAGGAGAAAGCTAAGACAGCAACTATGGCCGGTGGGTCTTCTTACCAGAACTTAGAGAGGCTTGTCAATGAGACCCTACTTTGCAAATGTTGTTGAACTTTGGCTCCTACATCATCAACTACTCCAGCTTGATCGTAGTTACGCTCGTTGTTGCAATCTAATATGAGTTAATTACACTTTGTCCTTTGGACTTTATACCAAATCTCATACATTAATTTTTAATTATAACAATTAAGTCTTTACACTTCTAATTTGTTACCATGTCAACCTTGTGATTTAGAAAATTAACAGAAAATTCACATGTGATAACCACATGACCTTTTTAAATAGATAAATATGTAAAATTCAGTTATTTTTTTATCCAAAAAACTCATATATATTGCAAATAAGTTGAATTGAGTGTTTTTACATAAAACCTCACTACTAAAAATTATAGTATTTGCGACGGCAGAATGCCGTCGCAAAAGCCTATTTTGCCGTCGCAAATGCTCAATTGCGTCGGCTGTGCGACAGTATTTCCGGCGACGAATCTACGAGGGTCGCAAATACTATTTGCGACGGCCAAGCGACGGCACGGGTCACCTTTTGCGACAGGGTTTATTTGCGACGGCCAAGCGACGGCACGGGTCACCTTTTGCGACGGCAAAACCCCGTCGCAAATTCTTGTCGCCGAAGTAAATACTATTTGCGACCGTTGCAAGGCCGACACTAATAAACTATTAACGACGGGATAAAGCCGTCGCAAATAATCATTCACTACGATCATTAGCGACAGCCTGAACCCATCGCAATTGATAGCTTTAGCGACAGCACGTAACCGTCGCAAAAGGCCAACATATTCCAGCATATAGACAGATGGAAGGCACTTTTACCGACGGTTATGTAACCGTCGCTAATACTTTTCAAACCCAAAAAATCCCATATTAAATTCGCGAATACTTTTATAGCTTTTTTCAACCTGATAAAATGTACAATTAACATTATACGAATGATAAAATTAAAGCATTCATTCAAATCCAAATATTTATAAATATGCATAACAAAGTAAACTAACACATTTTAAACATTGTCTCACATTAAAATTCATAAAACAAAAAATATATATAATGCCTCGCAAAATAACATTGCAAATCCATAATCCATAGACCAAAAAGAAGTTTTAAGTCTATCGCAAAATATGCTGACATATAAACACCACAGATCGATCTATTCCTTGCGAATAACCTGAAAAAAAAATATAAATATTAGATAAAATAATGAACACATTATAGACAATGAATAAATATGCATATAAATAAATAGGCTTACTGAAAGAAAGATTCGCGATTCAAGTATTCAAAAGGCACGGAAGACATTGTTTTTCATATAAAGTTTAGTGAAAACGTGACAACTCTCATCTCAGGAGTCCAGCGACCGTGCCGTTTATTCCCACGTCACTCGTGCATAAACCTTCCTACGTGTCAAGTTTGACAGACTTCCGAGGCTATTTCGACATTTTAGTACCCAAACGGCTCGGAAAACAATAGTTTTTTTTAAAGTTAAGTGAAAAAACGTAACAACTATCAACTCGAGAGTCTGACGACCATGTTGTTTGTTCTCACACGTTACTCATGCCTAAACCTTCCTACGTGTCAAGTTTGATGGACTTTCGAGACCGTTTCGAGATTTTAGTACAAAAATGGCTCGAAATTTTTTTTTTTTTAACATGACAACTCTCAACTCGGGAGTCCGGCGACCGTGCCGTTTGTTTTAACACGTCAGTCGTGCCTATACCTTCCTATGTGTCAAGTTTGATAGACTTCCGAGGCCGTTTTGGCTTTTTAGTACCCAAACGGCTCGGAAAACAATATTTTTTTTTAAAGGTTAAGTGAAAAAACGTGACTACTCTCAACTCGGGAGTCCGACGACCGTGCCATTTGTTCTCACACATCACTCGTACCTAAACCTTCCTACTTTTCAAGTTTGACGGACTCCCGATGCCGTTTCAACATTTTAGTACCCAAATAGCTCGGAAAACAATGTTTTTTTTTTTAAAGCTTAAGTGAAAAAACGTGACAACTCTCAACCCAGGAGTCCGGCGACTGTGCCGTTTGTTCCCACACGTCACTCGTGCCTAAACCTTCCTACATGTTAAGTTTGACAGACTCCCGAGGCCGTTTCGGCATTTTAGTACAAAAACGACTTGGAAAACAATGTTTTTTTTTTAAGATTAAGTGAAAAAACGTGACAACTCTCAACTTGGGAGTCTGACGACCGTGCCGTTTGTTCCTATACGTCACTCGTGCCTAAACCTTCCTACATGTTAAGTTTGATGAACTCCCGAAACCGTTTCGAGATTTTAGTACAAAAACGGCTCGAAAAATTTTTTTTTTTTAAAGGTTAAGTGAAAAAACGTGACAACTCTCAACTCGGGAGTCCAACGATCATGCCATTTATTCTCACACATCACTCGTGCCTAAACCTTTCTACATGTCAAGTTTGACCGACTTCCGAGGCCGTTTTGGCATTTTAATACCCGAACGGCTCGGAAAACAATATTTTTTTTAAAGGTTAAGTGAAAAAACATGACTACTCTCAACTCGGGAGCCCGACGACCGTGCCATTTGTTTCCACACATCACTCATACCTAAACCTCCCTACATGTCAAGTTTGACAGGCTCCCGAGGCTGTTTCGGCATTTTAGTACCCCAACGGCTCGAAAAACAATATTTTTTTTTAAAAGTTAAGTAAAAAAAGGTGACAATTCTCAACCCAGGAGTCTGGCGACCGTACCGTACACCAGTAACTAGGGAAAATAAGAAGAATCTACAACTGCAAGAATAAACCTTCAACAGCTAGTACAGAGAAAATAGCAACTAGATGTATTTGAATTAACTTCTAATATAGCAGTAATGGCATTAGAAATACAACAACAAGCACTAGAAGATATGTATTGTTCACTTTTTTTTCATTTGAAATGGAATCAAGCATGAGAATCGAAGTTGAAAACATGCAATGTAGACGAGTACAGCTTTCAAGCTTCATGAATCACGATTTCACATGCCCATATCAACATTCCAGACCAGACAGATTAGATTTTGATACTGTTTAAACCCTCCTCATGTTTATCATTTTAGGTCTGGTATCAATTAACAATCTCATTAGAACAGTAGTGCAGGTTGCTTCTATCTGCTTCAGCAAGCCTAACAAATTGTTAACATATATAGCTGTCTATTCCTCGATCAAGCTCACATAGTTACTTGACACGAAACATAATGAATTAACAACTTCAACTCGGGAGTTCGAAACCTAGTGACAGAGAACTGAACTCACCCTAAACCATGAAAGTTCAGAGTTAATCTGGTGTACCACAAAAAAAAAAAAATTCATAGTAAAGCTTACATTTCCCATTTGTAATTGAGACATATTAGCTACAGGACTACAATTACACATTGCCTCTGTATTTCTATGTGTGAGAGAAGAGACACCAGAGAGAGAGAGAGAGAGAGAGAGAGAGAGAGAGAGAGAGAGAGAGGGGTGTGCTCTCTACCAAGAGTGAAATCATCCAAGTTGCATAAGTTGTACGGCAAGCAAAGACTTATTCCATTCAATGCCCACAAACACAAAGCAGCTTGAAAAGGCAGAACAATGCAGATTTTTGGTCCATAACAATGCAAAATCATCAGTACAGAAGTTATATTTTATGATCACTCTGTCAGCTCTTAGGAGAATAATTCAAAGAAAAACAACAAAAATAGTAAGTTCAGAGCAAAAGGCCACCAGCATTGAGACACAAAGCTTATGCTAGAGATTTTAATTTCAAATTCATATTTCAATCAATTTTGGAAGTAACCTGATGGTTGACCTATCAATCATCAGGCCACAAATCTAAAAAAAAAAAAAAAACAATTCCAATGTTTTTTTAAGCAATTATAAGCTAACCAGATAAGCAAAATTCTGCATGTCAAACTTCAAAAATCTTCTTTCAATTAAAAGTACATAAAAGAATTGACAAACTTAATTGTATACCAAGTTAAAAAGTTAAGATACCTGCTCTGGAGGTGGAGGCAATGAAGTCAAACGAGGCAATGAGACCAAAGGAGATGGTACAACATCATCACCCACATACTCATTCCATGCTTGGTGACCGTTAGATGCATCCAGAGCCTAAACAGTAACATAAACAATATCTCAAAAAATAATTAAGGACTTCTGTTTTAAGAACTTTGATTAAATTGAAGACATTACAATATATATCTAGTCACTACAAATGCACCATAGGTAAGGAGAGACTTCATTTGCTTAGGCTGCTGCTGGAGCTGCAGATAAGGGGTTGGAGATTCTAGACAGCAAGTATATTAGGATATTTGGTATTAGTTAAACGACCAAGAAAGGGGAACCAGTTAGGATTTATTAAGGCTTGATGGGTGAGGGTTTTGGTGAGGAGATAGGGACAGTTTTGGAATTGTGAACAGTAACCTGTGGATGGTAAATTCGCTGCTTCTTTGCAAGGAGAAGAAAATAAGATGAGGAAGACAAAACCACGAATCTCCCTTAGAATTCCTTAAGCTTCACCATCGCAAGTGTTCAGCTATTGATAGGGACAGTTTTGGAATTGTGAACAGTAACCTGTGGATGGTAAATTCGCTGCTTGTTTGTAAGGAGAAGAAAAGAAGATGAGGAAGACGAAACCAGGAATCTCCCTTAGAATTCCTTAAGCTTCACCATCACAAGTGTTCAGCTATTCCATAGCCACAATCTCAAATTATCAACCGTTAACTCCATTATCTATGAAGATTACATATTTTTACTAATAGGTTGCACTTTCTCTTACCTCTAAACAGGCAAATCACAAAGTCAACAGAAAAAAAAAAAAGACCAAGACCGCATTCTGATAAAAATGAAAATCAAGTATCAGAAAGTTTAGTCATCAGCAGTGCTAAACACCTAGTACTTGTAATCTTTTAATTGGAAACTTGAGCATAAATTTGTCCTCTAAGACCAAAGTTTAGTTGTGTTCATTGACGGTTTCACATTTACCAATAAGTCAAGGCTGTCTAACTTGAAGTTCAGAGCTTTCAAAAGAAGATTTTTAATTTTCCATACTTCTCGGTTGTCCTAAGTTTTCATCAGCACAATGTCTGAAAATCTAACAACTTGGTACTTTGAAAATCATGCCAAAGTCATCCTTTCTTTTTGTACAATCCCTTGAATTGTAATTTACCTTTTAGAACTTTAAATCTGCAAGCTGTACAATATTGTTTACTATCAACTCCAATAGTTAAGCTAGTTGTCAAAAACAACTGACAATAACTTATTTGAGTATTCCAACAGTCATCAGTAGAATATGAGGGAAAACAAAAACTACAAGCAAGTGGTAAATCATACCTGCCTACAATAATTCCTGAGATTAATATCACACCAGACTCAAGCAAAAGTGAGACAATCTAGAGAGAAGGAACATTACAGCCATTGGAGGGATAAAATAAGTTTAAACTAAAAAATGGAATTTATTCTAACAAAAATTCCAGAAAGAAAAAGGATATAAGGTCCTCTCCTAGCTGCACATAGATTCTTAAGTTCCAAAAAAGAAGCAATTAAGTGATCCACATATATATATTTTCTTGTATTTATCCAAGTAACTTTGGTTCTTTGATCCTCAAATCATCTAAACAATCATACAAATAAATTGGAAGAAAGAGAAAAGAGATGCCTCCTCTGCAACAAAATTTTGTCTTTTTTACCAGGCAAACAACAATTCACAGGAAACTTTGCTTGTACTTATATCCAAAAGCAATTTGTTGGAACCCTCAAAATCTTACTGTCCTATGATAGAACACCAAGAAAATTATTTGAAGAATGAGGGAAACCCTTTGAAATCCATTAACCTCTCTCAGGTTGCCTATAAATAAAATCAATTTGGATGTGACTGTTTACAGAATATAAGTCGAAGATCTCAATAATTTCAGACCCCAATGAATCATACCACAAACCCTTCCAGACTTTCAACCAACTGAGCACAATCCAATCCTCCAGAACTCAAAATCTTTACCAACCCACTTCGTAATTTCCCCCCAAAACTCAATTCTTCAATACCCAACTCCCAAAATTGGAATAATAAAAACTCTGATGCCCACTTCCAAATTTTAAATTTTCCAGCACCCACATCTCAATTCTGCCGGAAAATAAAGCTATTCAAAACCCAGATCCAAAATTCCCCTAAAAAATTAGAACCTACACTACCATTTTGAATTCCCTGACAGACCAAAATGTTTGATACCCACCGTCAGATTTTTGGGAAAAAATTAGAACCTCCAACCGCCAGATCACATCATTGACAATCCAAGCCCAACTATTCCATTAGTAAACCAAGCCCCAGTGAGACGTAAACCAAATAGTAAGTTGAATACATGACAGGATTTGACAAAAAAGAATTTCCTTCAAGAAAATGGTTATGGTGCCAGTAGGACACACATTGATAAATATTTTGAAGTTCAAACACTATTTTTTTTTTTTTTGGCTCAACTTTATATGAACATTTGGAAAAGGATTTGGGATCCTTGTCAAGTTTATGAAATTTGTTCTAAGCTAATCTAAAATTTAACCTAACTACCAACTTGGTGTAATGAAAGGGGAAAACAATCAAATCATCTGCAGCAAGAAATTGAGGTGAGCTGAGGAACACACAAATGCGCTGGGCCAGGACCCCAACCCATAACCCACATAACCGAGATGAAAGTGGGATAGAGGTTAGACATAGATCCATCTATAGAGAGAGAGAGAACCAGAGAGAGAGAGAGAGAGAGATTACCTCGTGATGGAGATTGGTCAGGACTCCAGTCGTCGAGAGAGAGAGAACTAGTCGGCGATGAGACTCCATTCGGCAACGGTTAATGCCGAGAGGGAGAGGGAGAGGTAGTGGGAGGGCTGTGAAGCAGGGATATACCTACGGTGTAGTCATTTAGAGGGAAAAATAAGAAAAGGGGGGAAATCAATTTTAGCAACCAAAACTACATCGTTTGGCTCCTAAAACACGTCATTTCATTGAATTCTTTTTGCGACGGCATATTATGCCAACGCAAATACCTTGCCGTGAAAGGGCGACGCGATTACAGTCTAAAACGATGCCGTTTTGGTATATTTTTTGCGACAGCATTGATTGCCGTCGCAAATAAGTCGTCACATAAGATATCTTTTTACGTCGGAAAATATGCCGTCTCTAATAATGGTTTTTGCGACGGCAAAAGAGCCGTCGCAAAAACTTCCGTCACAAATAAGCTCTTTTCTTGTAGTGCCTAATTACATTATATACATCACAAAATTAACTAAACTCATGATTTTAGAGTGATTAAGAGGAATATGTGATAGATTACTAAGGAATAAGTATGATTTTAAATATTTATCCCTTGAAAAAGACAACATGTTGATCATATGCAAATTTTTCATCTATTTTCTAAATAGAAATTAGTATAAGGTTGACATTGTAATAAATTAGAAGTGTAAGGGTCTAATTGTTATAATTAGAAATGAATGTCTTAAAGTTAAATTTAGTATAAAATGTAATAGTACAAAGTGTAATTAATCTATATAATATCACTTAGTTTCTTTACATGTTAGTTTTTTTTTTTTGTTTTTTTTTTTTTGTGTCCAACACTTCTCTTATACATACATACATAGACTCTCTCTCCAACGTAAGACTAAAATATAGGGATTATTTTTCTCTTTTATTCTAATATGTTATCAGTGCAACCACTGATATGTGGCATCTTCCAAGAGCAATTACACAGCAACCTTCTGTAAACAGTCTTGCCATCACCAATAATCGTCACAACTCATCGCAACAACCCAATCACAACATCACAATTGCATTCGTGGACTTTATTTTGTTTCTCGTGCACCTGTTTGTGTACGTTATCTTTGCGCATGCACCTCATCTCAGTGCGCATGTGTCTCTCGTTCATGAAAATACACACAAATTAGGATAAACCATTCCATGTTTTTGTTGGTTTGCACCAAAATATCATCCCCAAGCTTGTGATTTCAAAATGATGAGTGCAACAATCAACTCATATTTCTTCTTCTTCATTTTTGTTCTGTTTTCTGTAAATTATGTTTTCCCTCTCACTTTCTCTTTCTACTGCTATCCTGAACCAATGCTGCCTTTAGGTAATAAAATACTACGTTACGTAAATGTCCCGATTAAGGTGACATTATTAACTTGCTTAAGCAAGTTGAAAACCCAGACTACAATAGCGCATCAACTTGGGCAAATCTTTTTTATTTTATTTCAATTTTCGGGTAAGAATCTTGTCAAAATCTTCATAACAGACAACACTTTAATTTGTGATTAGCATGCATATGTAAATGACGAAAGGAAGCAATAAGTCCTTCTCCATTGAGAAAAGATATCGCAATATTTATGTAAACTACAATAATAATTGAAAGATTAACACACTCTCACACACACACACACGCTCTCTCTCTCTCTCTCTCTCTCTCTCTCTCTCTCAAAGTAATATTACGTAATGAGCAATGTTGACGTGTACAGTGCAAGAGCTAGCATGCAAAACAGGTAATAACAAGGTAAAACATTTAATCTAAACAAATTGGATACATTTTGATATATAAAAGAGTAGAGTGCGTCCTGTTAGGACCAGTTTGATGCATGAAATTTCAAGTTTAATTTTTTCTCATACTCTTCTATGGTTAGTCATCATTCATAAAATGCATGAAATTTATACGGTTTGTGGGACAGTGATTCTGCAATGCATGAAAATAGTAGGCCGAACACATACGCATTATAGAGAGAGAAAAAATGGAGTCCCCTAGTAAGTTTTCTTGGTGTGTATCTATTAATCAAATGAAGTTTCATAAGATAACGTTAAATACATAAATAAATGGATAATACTATACAAACAGAAAAAATTATATAGAATTTATTATCAAAATGATGTTGTTAGATATGAATCATTCACTTTAAAACAAAACACCCATCATGATAGCTCTTAATTACAATAATGTCATTGTCATATTATTTTGGACGAATTTTTTGTATAAATTTTCAGAAAGAATAATATTTTACTAAATAAATAAGGTTCATGATAAACATTATATATAGTTTGTGCATGTAAGAAATGATTTGAGTCGAGAAAAGAGAGATCATTAATAACCTTTTGTAGGATCACTATGCAAGGGGTGGTGGCGCAGTTGGCTAGCGCGTAGGTCTCATAGCTTCTGAGTTATCCTGAGGTCGAGAGTTCGACCCTCTCTCACCCCAAAACAAATGTTTTTTTTCCCGTTTGATTCAAATTGATAGTTACTGTCATAATTTTGAAATTTAGTTACTCTGAATTTCAGCATTATGAACACAGTATTATGGCTTCTTTCTTTTTGCTACAGGTATCCAAACTTAGCTACTCCCTCCAACTCGTATATAGTCACCATTCACATAAACCGTGCAAACTTTATGTAATTGCATGAATGATGGCTTGTCACACTAAGGCGTGAGGAGAGATGTTAAGTAAACCTATTGCATAGCAGTTATTATAGTACCAAAAACTTGGTTCAAAAGGGAAAATATTCAATAAGACTATCTACAGTTATAAAACGAACTAAGCTACTCAGCTCATATTTGACTCATTAAAAATTTGTTTGAGATCGACTTGTTTTGTAAACAAAATAAGCTTAAACGTATTTGATACTCATTAAGTTTATGAGATTTGCTCGATAAACTTAAAATGCACTAAAACAATTTAAGCTACTCGGGCTCGACTCAATTAAAACTAATTTGAGATTGACTTAAACATTAAATAAATCAAGCTTGAACAACACACTTAGGAAAAGCAAAATAATTCGCCGTTGTGGGTCCTAGCTCGCCTGGCCCCTATTAGGACAGGTATGAGGTGACACTAATTAAGGCAAGGCAAGTTTGGGAACAATGTACACTAACCTGTCCCAATCCGAACCACCTGTTTATACATATATATTTATTTTATTTATATATATATATATATATTATTAAAATACGACTATTGTGATTTTTCTCTATTCTTGTGATTTTATCCCTTGTTTTGTCTATGGCGAGGGAGGGATTATGATGATAGGACGAAAATGAAATAAAAATCCCGTAATCCATACACGTTCCTTTGTCATCCCCAAATTCAAATCGATTATTAATCTCGGCTGGTTTAGAGACCTAGGACTATCGTATGAACGCCCGCAACTGTTATTTTAACCATTGCAAGAACCGGACCCAATTTATATGCGTTTGTAAAGACAGTCCCACCCGAAAAAGAAGGATACAACCGCATCATTGGAAAGTTAAAAAAAGGAAAGTTATATTAGGACGTAAACTGCAAGACAAATTTGCAACTGAAAACAAAATTGTAAGGTAAATAAGCGAGTAAATAAGAAAATTGTTGGATTTTACCCAAATTTACATTTTACTTTCCAACAAATATGTAATCAAGAACATGACAACAAAATAGAAGCCCAATTTCTCTCTTCCTTCTCGAGTATAAATGTACGCAGTAAAATAAACTAACGCCCAAAATTTCCCTAGTACAAAAAGCAGCTGCGATCGACAAATCAGTTTAAAAATTCCCCTCCGCCAGCCGACGTGATGGCTCAACAACTGGAAGTGAAGGGAAAACCAAATATGAATTGTACAGCAAAAGACCACCATTCTCGACTTGCATTATCTTCTACTGTTGGGAGTTTTTTCCTTGTTTAAGTTGGAGAGTTCTTCAATAAGCTTCCTCTCTTCACCACTTAGCCGTTTCGGGATCTCAACTTGCACCTTCACCAACTGATCGCCCCTTATGTTGCTTTTGTTAAGATACGGCACACCCTTTTTAGCCATCACCAGTGTCGTTCCTGGCTGGGTACCAGGCGGAACCTTCAAGTCAACCATGCCATCAACAGTAGGAACCTTCATTGTTGTTCCTAAGATAGCATCAATATAAGAGACCTTGCAAGTGTAGAGAATATCGGCATCAGCCCGTTTCAGTACCGGATCCGGAAGAACATCAATGATCACAAAGAGGTCTCCAGGGGACCCACCTCTCCTTCCTGCATTGCCTTCACCCCGGACTCTTAACCGGCTGCCAGAGTCAACCCCAGCGGGGACTTTTAGGCTAATCCGCTTTGACTTCCTTACTCGTCCATCACCACCACATGTACTGCAAGGAGTAGAACTCTCCCCAGTCCCACCACAAGAAGAGCAGGTCATTACCTGCTGGAAGACACCTAGTGGGGTCCTTGCCGATGTGACAACTTGGCCTTGTCCACCACACGTGCTACATTTGGATGGCTTGGTCCCCGGTTTGGCACCTGAACCATCACATGTGCCACATGCCTCAAGCCGAGCTATTTCAATCTCCTTTTCTACCCCAAATACTGCTTCTTTGAAGTTCAAAACCAAATTGTAAATCTGGTCTTCACCTTCTGTGGCCCTACTTCGAGAGCCCCTTCCACCCATCCCCATACCACCCATACCTCCCAACCCATCAAATAATGACTCAAACAGATCAAAGGGGTTGCTGAAATCCTGCCATAATGTAACGCTCCAAATGAGGAAAGAACATGTAGTAAGTGCACAAAGTATGTCGGAAATTGAACCAGCAATTTCATTGTTTATTTTCTTTCTAGTGGAAAGGAACTCACCCCCATGCCCATTCCAGCACCTTTAAGCCCAGCTTCTCCATACCTGTCATATATGGAACGTTTCTCATCATCCGACAAAACCTGTAATACACATCTTTTGCTAATGAATCATATGCTAAAATAGCCCATTGGCATTAGACCTGCCACTACTCAATTGCAAATCATCAAGCAGAATAATATGTAGAACGATCCAGAAGTTTACCTCATAAGCATTGCTGATCTCCTTAAATTTCTGCTCTGCTCCAGGTTCTCTGCAGGAAAGGAAGAAGAAGGAGAGTGAAAACAGTCAAGGGTTCCAACCAATGCCCTTCCACAAAAAGCCATGGGGGGTACGGATACAGCACAAGTATGGAGACAGGCACACAGGGTCAAAGGGGTTACGGAGAAAACAACATATTTTAATTTGATACATATAGGAATGTAAAATTCACTAACTACCAAAATTATTGAACAATAACACTAATCCAATGTGAAAACACTACTCATAATTTAAATATCATTTAATATAAATATAGTCAAATACTGTTATTCATCTATTTGAGACAAAAATAAAAAAAGTTTGGAGGGTAGCACCCTCGTGTACAATGCAATGCATATCGAGGGAGTGAAATCGGCATATTTCTGAGGAGGCCGACGTAGGGATTCATAGACTTAAACCAGCACTTTTACACCTCATTTTTGGATAGAAGGAAATTTTTTTGTTCTTCTTTTGCTTTTGTTGATTTCACTGGAAATATTTCTTTGGTAGATGTTTTATAGCCAATTTTGGCACCATGATAGAATTATTACTCTTTTATCAAAATAACAGTGACTATTTTTTTTATAAGTAATAATGACAATATTTACTTGTATAAATAGAAAAGTTCTCAACTCTAAAATATAGGTTGGACCTTTGGCATAACATCATTTAGAGGGTCACAAATTAATGATAGAGGAGAAAAACAAAAAAGGAGAGAATAAGAGAAGAGAAGAGAAGAGGAACAGAGGAGGGGTGGGGTTGGTCTTTGTTGATTGCGGGTGCTGGGAGCCTAGGAGGGGCAACACTGGAGACAGACCTAACCCTTGGAAAAATTTGCATAAAGTAGCTGCCCTCATACTCAAAACCTGTGTGCTCACAACTGGTAGCCCGAGCATCTACCCTTGCACCAATCAATGTTCCTAAGGTTTTAAACTGCCTCAAATATAAAAAATATAAAATAAAAGCAAAAAAAAGGGCTAATTACACGTTACCTCCTTGTGATTTGAGCAACATCAGATGACCCCTTGTGATTAAAAAGTGAACACATAACTCCGATGTGGTTTGGACTTAACAGCAAAATCAATATAAACCATTAGAATTAAAGGCAATTCTATCACGGGCTTTTTTGTTATGTCATCTCTCCAAAATGGAACATTAAAAAGACAATTTTTTTCTTTTTTAAGTCAAAATAAAGAGTTGTCTTTTGTAGGAGCTCTTTTATCATTTCACCAAATCTGTCACGATTCCATCCATTTTGCAGATAAGTCCATATTACAAGGAGGGTTGTGTGTTCACTCTTGAACCACATGGGGGTTATCTCAATTTCGCTCAAACTATAAGGGGGTCTAAAGTGTATTTACCCTTATAAATAATCATAGTATTTACTAGATTTAAGGAATAAATAGGAAAGATTTCTGGTAACTGGAAAGAGAATTATAATTTCAAGGAGTTGTGCTATCAGTTTCAAGTACAGTTTAATTCAATCACAGCAAAAATATTTGATGAAATGAAATTAACATGTTAAAAGAAGCATATAACAAGAAGATGAAATAAGAACAGTCAGGGGAAGAAAGATAAAAAAAAAATAAAAAGAGACAGAAGGAGGAGACAAGGCAACGTTGAACAAAGCTTTAAAGCCGCGACCTCTCAATTGTATATTTTTTTTTACCTCCAAAAGAAATTAATATGATCCGCTTCATAGATTTAAAAATCAAACAACCCAAATTGTGCACTGGATCATAATGCTTACATCAAACTAGTCTCAACCATTAACTAAAAACCCACATGTAAAGAAAAAAAAACCCTCGAGAGACCATAATAACCCTGCAAGTTCACTGCCACAATAAGCATAAACATCAACACACGACCGTAACCTGAGGGATAATAACTATTCACGGCAGCATAATAAAACCTGCTAGAGAAGTGTGTTATGGTAATTTCCAGATATTCCCAAGGTTTAAAAGTATATTGTAACAAGTCCTACCATAGAAACTTTTTTCTAGGTCCAAAACTACTACTTGATTGGTGTCATACTGAAAACTTTAGTTGGGCTTCCAAAACAGATATGTCTTGTCTAACCAAGAAATAACAACCACATCAAGTACTCAGTATGACAATAACACATGGAAGAGCAGAAAATTCTTAGGAAGTGAAAAACGAGGAGGCTTAGCATACGTAATTAATATAAACAAGCAAATCAATGGTTGGAAAAGTAAACAGAAATTGTTGAAATTAAAAGCCAAAGAATTTGACAACAGCAGATTGAAAGTTCAGTTCAACTTACTTGTTCACATCAGGATGATAACTCCTGGCTAGCTTCCGATAAGCTAAACAAGAAAGAAAAAATAGTTAGCAATATAATATGAACCAAAATATATTACTAAACGATGCCCAGAGTTAAGATTGAAGAATAAACAAATATGAAGAACATCAAATCTTAAGGGGCACAATGGGATCCCTTTCATTTTTTTTTTTTTCCAACTATAATGGGATCAGTTTCTTATAAAGTTGAAATACTCTTTGACGAATTATGTCATAATTCGCATAGCTTTATAGACAAAAGTTGAACCAGAATGGCCACGCCCAATAGAAGGGAAGGAAAAAATTAAAACAAATCTAGGCCAAATGCTACATATCAGGATCTTTATTGATCCATCTAAACAGCTTAAGGAGCTCTCAACAGCGACTTATAGCATTAGAATAGACACGAAAAGGGACGTCACACATCAAGGATACAACAATGTATTTATATATTCATTGTCAGATAGAATTAATCTCCTCACCTTTTGAATAAGCACCCTTGTTAGATAGAATTATGTTAGATAGAATTATATCGCCGTTTGAATAATTTTTAAGATAGACTCTCTACCTTATTTAAATAGTCAAACTTACAATTGCAAAATGTAATAGATAAAGCTCCACAAACACCATGTCTATAACACACGCTACTACCACCTGCCTTTCTTAGTATGACTTTTTATTTCCATTTTTGTTACTACATTATTTGCCAAAGTGTCCATTGCATACTTTAATTCATGTTATTTATGTATATGGTGTCTTCTTTTAAAGAAGTTCTAAAACACATTTAGGGCGTCTGGGCGTGTGAGTTACTTTGCTAGAATGTCGCTCATCATTCCTCGTAAGAGGTTCACCACATGGATCATGTTGGCAAGTGGGGAGCACCAAAAGGTAGTCCAAGTGTCCAAAAAAATTATGAAAACTCACTTTCAAATTAGGACACATCCTAGACAGAATTACAAGAAAATAACTGTGCCCTCGGGATTTACATTTTGGAACACACGTATCAAAATATGGGACACTTTTGTTCTCAAATGGTGAATTCAATGAGCCAAACTGATCCCAAATTTTTTCTCTATATGTTTCCTTAATCTTGCTTATGATTAAAAAAAAAATCAAACAAAATGAACTAAAATGCATAAAGAGTGGAGGTTTCACAGGACAAAATTTAAAAAGAGAGAGGACAAATTACATGATTAATTCGAAGAATAGTAAACTATGTTTTA
This sequence comes from Euryodendron excelsum, assembly GCA_033060915.1. NCBI lineage: Eukaryota > Viridiplantae > Streptophyta > Magnoliopsida > Ericales > Pentaphylacaceae > Euryodendron > Euryodendron excelsum. The sequence goes on from CM065377.1 coordinate 9,542,874, forward strand.
TTAGAACTCTAATTATTAAAAAAAATTGCTCTTAAATTTAGAAGCACCTTAAATACTGATTGTATAATCTATACAAGTCTACCCGTATCGTACCACTTTTAGAGTATGTGGCATACCACATTCTCATTTGCCGAGGGTCAATGGAGATATGACGAGTAGGGGTACATAAAATACCCGGAAAGCATGAGAATTAAACCAAATCAACCTCCTAGGGTCAGTTTGGTTTGGTTGTGGAAGGTTCACGGTTCAGATTTGAGTAGAAAATAGACTATCTAGATCAAATCGATTCCGTTCTCAGGTTAGCAATTTTTTTAACCTAAACCCAAACAAAACCGGAACTGGAACCAGAACTGAACTAAGACCCAATCTTATCTCATATATTACATCTGCCACGCATATGTCTTCGAGCAATTGGTTGGTTGTGACCATTACTACACTACACTTCGCTACACATAATCATGGCGCATACAAGGAAAGTAGTAGAACGACATCTTCTTTCTCTCTCTTCAACTGACTGCGACAGCTTAGTGCTCTCTTCTTTCTTGCTTCAGTCAATACAAGTAAATCTCTCTCTCTCTCTCTCTCTCTCTCTCTCTCTCCCCTTTATGTTGTCATAAAGCCCTAACTATTATTTCCCTCTTCCGGGTCTCACTATCTCTCTTTTAGTGATTGGCGCTGCTCCCTTTATTCTCCCTTTGGCATATGTGCTTGCATATGTATGGCAAAAAGGGGTCACTTAGCTTTCACCACTAATATCTAACTGCTATTACCTTCTTCTCTGTATGATATTCTGAACTTTAGACAGAGAGTAAATGGAATACCCTGTGACGAAGATGGGAAGAAAAGCAAGGGGAGAGGACTTGGGAAGTGAAGCAGCGAACTTACTGTTATTTTTTCATTATTTTTGTGATTTGTAGATGTTACATTCATATACATTACAATAAAAAATATATATTCTTTATCCATGCTGGATCTGTATTATCTGTTTTGAAAATTGCCGTCCCATGTGTCTATATCGCTGCTTCTTAGCGGGGTGTAATGCTGCGGCGAAACCTTCGTCCCAAGCCACAAGATCCCAAAGTTCCTGCAGTGAATGCCAAAGTCGTAAGGCACACTTGCCTCTCAGCCTAGGTGAAGTTGGATAGTTGTAACCACTGAGACTTCACCGTGTCACTAAGTAATTTCTCCCACGCTGCGATCACTAGTAGCGCGTTCACACAAGTGTGGCGTGGTTGTACATAGTCCACTTGAGATGTTGTTCAACTGTGTACATAGTCATTCGGTCATGACATGCATTGTCGTTCGGTCATGACATCTATTATCGTCGGTCATCAAGTATCTAGTATCTATGCCTGTTACCATACAATTGGGGTGCTTGTACAGGTAGTCCAGTTGAGATGTTGTTCAATTGTGTACATAGTCGTTCGGTCATGATATCCATTGTCGTTCAGTCATGACATAAGAAATTAATAATGAATGATAATTCCTAAGCAAAACCTTTCCAAATATAAGATAAGAGGTCATTGCAAAGAAAGCCTTTGAATGCATTTTCTGCCCAAGTAACAAATCATAGAATTAAAAATCAGATACATGAAGGAAAATAATAAAAAAATTCAATGAGAAAATAAAATACAAAGATAACATAAACAATAACCAAGCACATAAAACAAGTTTGGGAAACATATCTAGTTTAAGTATGATTTAAAAAGTTCAAAGGGAAGACTATGTTAGCCCAAAAATCAATCAAAGTTTATACAAATTGATTTTGATGATAACGAATCATTAAATGAAGTTTTTCAAGTTTAGTTTTTCGAAAGCTATGATCTTATTCTTTGATTGAGCTCATTTGTTTAATTAACATTGAAGTTAGTTTATGCTGTGAAATCAATAAAGGGAATTCAAATCTATAACAGGATTCAGGATTAAATAAAGAACCAGTGCACTCCACCGAGCTATTTTTCGAAGATTCAATCAAGGCTGAATTTGAGATTCAATCAAGCTTCTATCAAGGGAAATATATTGAAGTTTGCGGGAGATTTGAAGCTCGATTAAAGGAAAATTTTAGTGCAACATTTATGGGATTCCAAAGTCAAAATATTCTAGAACAAATATCTAGCAAACTTGGAAGAAAAGCAAATCCTAAGTCAAGGATTTGATCAAGGGATTCTCCATAGCAATCAAGGAGTGAAATTTGAAGAATCTTGCTTGAAGATAGAAAGTTAAGAAAAGAAGAGAAGTTGATGGAAAATTAAATCAAGGAGAAACAATAATGGAAGCCAAATCAAGGTGAATCGGGATTTTCTCAATCAATTAAATTGATGAGGCATATCCATATGATATAGCCATTTTTCAATCATTGATGATTTTAGAGGTGCTGAAAAATCAAGCATGGAATAATTTCTTTAAGAAAGTCAAGTTGAAGAATTTTTTGTAAACTTCCATAGTCTAAGATGCACGAGAATGAAAAGATTTATTCAAAGATGATTCGGTCAAAAAAGGGGCAGCAAGATTAAAGGAAGTCTAGATATACACAAAAGGAAAAGTAGCATAACAAATCAAGGAAGATTCAGTTTTTAAATCTCTAGAATTTCAGGAAGTTTATTCTGACAATTCCAAGTGGAGAAACATGCAAATATAGAAGCTAACAGATAAGTTGAACAATTTCAAAAGGGAAGATCTCTGATGCAAAATTACCTCCAACAGCTAGAGGTCAGGTCTCAAAAGAAGAAGGGAGGATATATACACACACTGCTGGACATAGATAAGGACAACATATAGTACATCGAGAAAGGCATATCATCTAAAAGTATTTTGTTATCTTCATTGTCTTTCTCTTGTAATACTTTGAGAGCTTCATTGGCAAATCTGTTTTGATAGAGAGAAATTTTGTAATCAATAATTTGTTACTCTTGTTCATTCATTTTGTAATGTAAGGCTAGCAAGAGAGATAGTAGGGGTTAAAGATTGACTAGCACCCGCAAGCTAGTTGTAAAAGCTTACTAGCACCCATAACCTAGTGGAGGAGGTCACTAGCATGTGCGCAAGCCAGGGGGGAAATTACTAAGACCTCTACAACTTAAGTTAAAGGTTTACTAGAACCTGAGAAATTAGTGATGGTATCTTCATCTGGTTATAGTAAATAAAATTCCCCAAGGAAGGAGCCTGGGGAAGTGAATGAAGGTTTTAGAGTTCAAAACCGATACTATAAACTCTTACCGTTGTATTTTCTTCTCTCCCTTCATTTATAATTGCCTGTGACTTACATGCTAAATCTCTCACAAACTATAGTAGTAATTTAGTTATATAAATCTCTAATTACTTGCTTTTATATTGCATTAGATTCACTGTTTTCAATTCCAGTAGTTTTTGGGTCACCTCATTTTTAACATTTAGCCTGCTCAATTTTCAGTGAAGTGAATAACTGAACTTAAACTATTTTAATTTGAGATCCCCCCCTCCTTCCCTTGAATTGCCTTCTGGGTTAACAGACTAGTTAGTTGTGCAGATCTATGGTATGGTACCCAGTGTTTTTAATCCTACCCACAAAAGGAGAAGCAATGTTAAGTGTATGAATTGATTACGATAATTGACACATTAAGAAGCAATTGAATTGCATAAAAAAGCAGAATGGAGAGAGAGAGAGAGAGAGAGAGAGAGAGGGAGGGAGAGAGAGAGGGAGAGAGAGAGTTATAATCACCTCACAGAAACACTAATGCAGTACATGCCGAAATATACTAGCCCACCAAAGGCAACAAATAGACTTACAAAAAAGCTGTAACATAGGAAGAACAGTCCAACACTTAAAAAAAAAAAAAAAGAGGTGCCCCTAAGGAACCCCTTCAATGGAGGCCCATCGATCCACCTATAAAATGGAGAACCTGTTTCTTGAACTCAAGTACCATGTTAATGGAGAGAGTATCAAACAATTCATAATAGTCTGTTCATCAAGTGTCATCATGATGGATCTGAAGACTTCAGGTGATGGCAGTCAGGGTGCCAAACATGGAAGGATGGGGTTTAGAGGTTTGCCGATAGTTTGGAAAGGAAGAGGAAGGAAGAAGGGGTGGGTAGAGCGGGGCTTCTCTCACCCGGACGACAAGAAGAAGAAAGTTTACAAATTCCCTGACATTTTTCATCCCCACATAGATCAACCAGCAAGATACTCTTTAGGAATAACCTAGGAAAATAAACCTTCAGCTTACAGCAAGACGCCATATACACCAAGGATTCATTTGAGGATGACAGCAGGAGCCATATATATAGAAACAAGAAACTAAACTGCAAGAAAAAGGAACAGAATCATAGGAAAGAAGCAATTAAACAAGCAACACTTATGTGTACTACATGAGTGTGTCAGCATGTAGTACCCCATTAGCATGTTAATAATGTTTGCTATTTGAGGAAAGATGACAATCCCATAAGCAACCCAAAAGACAAGGAAAACTAGCACAAGAAATAGTTAGAAAAATAAATCAAGTCATCACATATAATTTACATCCCCCAAATAAGAACTATATCACAGAAGTGAGAAACTCACGAAAAGGATCAACAACATACTTACCGCTTTTGATTTCTGACTTGCTAGAATTTTTTGGCACACCAAGGACAGCATAGTAATCCTATGTACATAATTTTGTTAAAAGTAGATCTGACAGCGAACTTTTAACAAAGCATCAAACCATAGAATAAAACTCCCAGTGAAAATTCAAATAGCTAACTTACTCTATCAGCTCTAACAATCAAACGAGCTCCCCTACGGTGACATGGATTCCCAGATGGCACCATATTATGTAGTGTATGCAAGGAATCTTGAGAAAATATGGTTGAACTTCGTGATGCCAAGTCTCTTATCTTGCTTGAGACACTACACACAAAATAAATGTGAGTCTAAGAAAGGATACGTGATCTTTCCGTGAATAAGAGAAGTGAAAACCAGGAAATTCAGAGTAATACCATTGCAATATAAAGTCTGGATGGAAATGAAACCATTAGGGGATCAATAGGTTACCATCAGCCATACATACATACGCCTTAGAAATTATGACAATTTAAGAACCAGCTTAGTTTAGATGAGATTCATTTTCAGTCCATAAAAAGCAAAGTACAAGCACCATCTGTACAACTTGTCTAAGCTATGATAACAAGCAGAAAAACAAAAGAACAAATGAAAAGAGAAACAAATTAGAAGTGAAATGGTACTCAAAATCCAAATGATATATCTTTCTCTTTTTTTTCCCCTTCCCTTCCCTTCCCTTTCGTTTCCTTTTTCTTTTTATATCACTTTCAAATGATCACCTTACTCTAAAAAAATTCTTTTTCTCAGCAGTACTACTCTCAAAGAAAAGAACTCTAGATGTGTAACAGCAATTTCTGTTGAACAAAATAGAATTGTGTATGATGCATCTATTCTAATAAGAACCAAGCTATCCCTAGAGTGGTTTGGCAAGGACCCTGTTCAATTTTTTTCTTTTTTTTTTTTTTTTTTTTTTTTTTTGGTTTTCAACAAGCAGTTGGTATAAACAAAATCAAGTTCTGTGGAACCAGCAATTATCATTTAGGCTCTCCCTCTAAGTTTGTCAATTTTCCTAAAACATTCTGACAAAATATAATGGGGCCCATAGCTTGCAATGCTAAAAGTTCTGGCTGCCAATCTGATGCAGTCCATAAGAGGACTGAGAATGACCAAGCTCAAAAAAATACATTATGGGGAATTGATTTGATTTTTCAAAACGAGTTCCACTTGGGACATATAATACCCATGATTTAATTTTTCTTTTTTTTTATTGTTAGGCACCCATGATTTAGTTTAAGTCTAGTAATAATGTACCATTCTTTTAAGTTCATGGGCCAGTGGTTTTAGTCCTATTGTGTTCTTTAAAGGTTTTGGAAACAAGTGTGTCTTAGTAATTTCTACATTTGCAGGACAAGGGCTAGAAATTTGGCCCATGGGTCATACAATTGTTCGAATTACATTATTGGACCTTTATATGTGGTTCTAATTAGTTTAGAGGGATCTTATAGATAAAAGCCTTAAGTTTCCAGTTTTGGAGTCCTACTACAATTTTTTTTTTTTTGCTATGTGACTGTGGAGTCATAGTACTATTAGAATTACAAGTTCTCATCTATAAATCACTACAAAAACGTTTTTTTTAGTTCACTAAACTGTCTTCAGAAAATTCTTCAGAAGCTTTGGAAGATGAAATTATAACCATGCTTGTGATGCATAAGGGGCTCAGTAGTTATGTTACCTGGACTCTTCTAAATATGTAAAGCACCTATGTTGGACAATCGACACTCGACACCCTACACTAGTTGGACATGCATCTAATAAGGATGTATAACTAATTAATTTTACCATAAAACTATGCATAGGACTTTTATTTTATGTATGAAATGCTATATTTTAGCTTGTAAATGCCATTTTATCTAAAAAAAATAAAAGAAGTATTTAAAAAATATGAAATCTAGTTGTGTCCCAGTGTCCTTGAACATGAGAATTAGATGAATCCGACACTTGGACACACACCCGTACTCGACACCAGTACAGTAACATAGCTCAATAGTGATTCCTAGCTTCCTAGTTTTTCTTTAGTTCTATAGCAAAGTGATTCCATGGGGATCAGTGTATAAGACACATGGAAGGCATGTTTGACATCGACATTTAAAACACCCTATTTATCTTGGAATTCAATTTCTAAGCATCTCCTACATTCCCGCCGAAAGCAATTTTTTAATATTATTCCCCCATTCACCTGGTCACTTGTACACATTCACAAAGGCATAACAGCAGACTTACGATCAGAAGAATGGGTAGATAGCATGAGGGATTTGAAGGGCCAAATTGACCACAATTGATAAGCATATTACTACCAACAAAAAGTAACCAAACACTCACCAATTTGAAGATGTAGATAACCTGTTTCTAACAGGAGATCTTAATAAAAATTGAGGTTGTCCACACCGAGCCACCCATGTGCTTCCACAAGGTATGATTGCCATCAAATGCACTGTATATTAAAGAAAAATGTATCAACAAAAATCAGCATTCCCATGACATTTTCATATGATGAAAATTGTAGCCTAAAATGATACAGATGCAATACTAAAAATAAAAATATCAAACGGAAGGTCTCAACCCACACACCTACACCATATTAGCAAGAATGCAAGTGAATTGCTCCAGCCAGTGTTCCTCTCCTCCTCTCTCCAATCACTATGTAAGGCAAGAAGATTTTTGTACTATGGATTAGAGGGTATTGTTCATTCTACATAATAATCCACTGCAAGCGCTAGTACATGCTTGTCCGCAATCAAGGAGGACACTGAGAATGCGTGTAGCATTCTTTTATTGATGTTTTCTAAGTTTGTGTCCGGTTAAAGTTTTGAAGATTATACTTATTAAAGGGGAAAAAAGCTCCGAAGATGTATGCTTAATCCAACTTCTGACTATGTTATCCAACATTATGTGTAGGGATGGCAATGGACAGGAAAAAAATGGAGGTCCGACCGAATCTGTCCCGTTTGGGAAGGGGATGAAGGATAAAAAAAGGAATGGAGGTTGAAATGAAAATCCATGTGGAGATGGAGGCGGGAATGAACTAAGTTCTTTCCTAGCCCTACTTCTCCCGCTTTTAGGATTTTTTTTATATTTTTTCATATCGGCCGCTTTTGGCTTTGTGTTAATTGGTGTCCAACTAATGTTCAATAGTTTTTTAATATTGTATGTTGGATTGGCTTTTAATTTATTATTTTAAGTTTTAGTTTCTCTTGACAATACAACACCACCATTTTGATGTATATGCAACCTAAAATGTTTGGAGGTTAATTCCATCTTACTGCCAAATGGAGACCATGAGATTATTAATATTTCTAAAACCTTAGTTCTTTTTTTTTTTTAATGTTTTCTTTTCTTGCTTTGTGTTGTTTGTTTCCTTTATACTAAATAAAAAAAAAAAAAATAAAAGCTTAAGCTTAAGCTTAAGCTTGGACTTTTTTTTTTTTTTTTGGGGGGGGGGGGGGCTGAGGATGGAGGCAAACTTGTACCCGTGGAGGATGGGATGAAGATCCAAATTAATCAGCGGGGATAGAGGTGAATATTTTAAGTGGAGGCAGGAATGAAAATCCCAACCCCCACCGCTCCCGGTCCATTGCCATCCCTAATCATGTGCTACACACCAATTGGTCAAGTTGGGTGTAGATTTCAGGACAATATGTATAGAACGAGGCCTGCATACCAAATTCTGAGACTAGAGAAGTAATATGTTAGGAACTTGACTACTATGCCAAAAGACTTAGATCTAAACAAACAGGTGAAATCAATTCCTATATATTGTCCCATATTAAAATAGACCAACCTATGTCTCATTTCACAGGTTGGGTCCATGAAGATTATAACAGACCACTGCACTTCTATAGCCATCATCCTCAGTGGCTCTCACTTTGGGTAGATTTTACTCTAGTCATAGGTAACCTTTTTCCTCTTCCACTTGCTTGCACTCTACAACTTCAAGTAGCTCTCTCCTAGATAAGCCCTTTCCGTGACTCAAACTCAAAATATGAAGCTTGTTCCTATACCAAATGTTAGAAACTTGACCAATACACCCAATTCTCATGGAAGGCATGAGATCAATTCTTATATGAGTCCAATACCAGAACTTGACGCACAGAGTTTTTTTAGCCCAAAGACAATACAACATAACCCTTCGCACCCTCCTAAAACGTCCATGATACAAGTTGAGCTCCAAGAACCCATTTTCCAGGAAAATCTATCCAAGCTGCAATTTTCCCGAGAAAAGTATAGCATTTGGAGAAGGAAGAATCTTGATATGCACACTACAACCAAACGTGACGAGAGAGGAGAATACACTCAAAAGAATTGCCATTCTCAATAACTCCGCTTTTACAAAATCTCGCGTTTCTGAAATTAGGGCTTCCTATCGACTGATAACAAAGAAACATACATATATGTCTATAGACGTACGCATATAAATACATGCATACATACATATAATCTGTTTCTGTGTGAGAGAGAGAGAGAGAGAGAGAGAGGGAAATAGTTTGAAAGTGAGGATTCAAATTTCAAATCGATGACGAACCTGGAATTCTATGCGGAGACTTGCACTCTGTTGGATAGAAACTGTTGCCTGTCGCAATTGTGGTGACGATTGGTGGAGCAGTGGAGAGAGAAGGGCCTGTGCGTGTTTGGACTTGCCTTCTTGGGTCGAAGATGAGGCTCCAACGACGGAGAGGCAGGGAGAGAAAAGGCTTTCCAGAACTATAACATAAAGCGGAGTATATATGTTTGTCTGCTCTGCTCCACAGTCAAATCTTTCCTGAACTGGCTAATCTTGGCCGTAGATCTCTTAAAATGCCTTGTTAACGAACCTTTGATGACGAGTCGACGACGATGAACGATTGATTTGGTTGTGTCATTATTGGGTAAATGGATACGATCACGCTCGATCCTGAAACCAATGTGCTCTAAACGGTTCCGGAACAGGTTGGGTTCGGGTTGGGTCACTTGCTCGCCCGGCCCGACCAGCACAAAACTAATTGAATTGTTGTAGAAAAAGATGCGTTATCTAGTTAAAATCAATTAGAGCAATGCTTTAGAACTATGAAATGATGTGGCGAAATTGGAATCTGGTGACGGGGAGTTCCCGACCAGACCGGAAGCCCTTCTCGTACCGCCTAGTCGTTCCCCGAGCAAGTCACCACTCCATCCATCCACGAACTTCTTGATCGGGTCGGGTCGCTCGCAACGGTCCCCTGATCGGGTCGGTGCTCGACCGTGTCCGCGGGGCCCACTTCTGACACCGGCCTCTCTGGACTGCATCAGGGACGTGGATGTGGCATGCACCTGCAACAACCGCCACGCCCCTGACACCGCTCTGAGCACACGCCACCCTGGAGTGTGAAGATGGCGCTCTCGAGTGCTCTGACATAGTTCTGACCTTCCAACTAGAAGCCGCCACGTGGAAAGACCACCTACCTCCACTATGCAAGCATACAAGGAAAAACTTCGGCCCCCGAAAAAAGGTATGAATACACAGTCAACCCCTGGATATCTAACCTTCTCTCCCACGTCGGAATCACCTTGAATCTAACTTGCACACCGGAGGGCCATTGGCTCCCATCACACCGGTGGGTTTTGGTGCAGGAGATCACCGTCCGACCATTGTGCCGTTCATCCCGGACCTGGGGGCAAGCCCGCACGAGATAGCTGCTTCATCAGCTGGCGCCGTCTGTGGGAACGACTTCTCTCGTGACAGTCCATGGTCTTGACTAGGTCTGGGATTAGCACCCTCCCCGAAGAAACCTCGATGGCCGACACCAATGCAGATAAAATAGCTGCCTTGGAGAAGACGGTGGCGGACATGATGGCCAGCATGCAGCAGCTGGTCCGTCAAAACGCAGAGTTACTCCAACGAAACCCCCCTCTTCCACCTGAGATCCCACCGCAGCCCAGCCCGGTGGCGGACGAACAACAGGAGCAGGAGGTCGACAAGGATCCATCCGTCCTCCCCAATAACGGCGAAAATGGCAATGGGGGACGAGTCGAAGACCCCCTACTTCGCCGCGAGCCTTACATCGAAGAAGCACGTACTAGTCACGCCATCCCATCAAGGACGGAGATGGTGGGCGACAAACTGGAGAGCTCCCATGTTTGGGACGAGCAAATGAAAGCCATGCAAGCCCAGATGGCTGGAGTTTTAGCCGCGGTAGAAGCCAAAGCCCCAAATGCAGTAGACACCCTCATTGCCCGAACGGCCTCACCGCTCACGCAGAATGTAATGGACTACCCACTCCCCCAGAAGTTCAAAATGCCGACTCTGGACTCTTTTGATGGATCTAAGGACCCGGTAGACCATTTGGAGACGTTCAGGGCACTCATGCACCTGCAAGCAGTGCCGGATGAGATCATGTGCAGAGCATTTCCGGTAACGCTGAAGGGTTCGGCGCGAACCTGGTTCAACAAGGTCAAACCAGCGACGGTCTCAACCTTCAAGGAACTTAGCAAGCTGTTTGTGAGCCACTACATTGGAGCCCAGCGGCAAAGGAGGCTTGCGGCATACCTGCTGACGGTGAGGCAGAAGAAGGCTGAGACGCTGAGGGAGTATGTTGCAAGGTTCAACCAAGAGACGTTGGCCGTGGACGATGTCGATGACAAGGTGGCTATCACGGCATTCATGAGCGCCCTAAGAAGTGGGAAACTCCTCTTCTCCCTATCAAAAAGACCGGCCCAGGACATGGAGGAATTGATGCTCCGGGCTCAGAAGCACATGAACGCGGAGGACGCCATGAGTGCCAGGCGAGATAATGACGAAGGGGACGGTTCACGCTCCGAGAAGAAGCGAACGAGCGGAACATCGAACGACGAGAGGGAAAGTAAAACAAGCCGAAACGCCAACCGGTCGAGGAACAGGGGCGAAGGGAGACGCGAGTACTACCGCGGCCTCGATCAAACGTTCACCCCTCTGACGACGAAGCTGAAGGATGTTCTGATGGAGATCAGAGATGACCCGGACCTGAGATGGCCCGAGCCTTTGAAGACACCTTCGGGAATGAGGAGCAAGAGGCGATACTGCCGCTTCCACCGTGACCATGGCCACGACACGGAGGACTGTATCGATTTGAAGCAGCAGATCGAAGATCTGATCAAACGGGGGAGGCTGAGCCGCTACGTGGCCGGTCGAGATCGAGCACGGGCGGAGCGACGCAGCCCAGCAAGAACGGAAACGACCACCCAACCCATTGGAGAGATAAGGGTCATTGCCGGAGGATTCGCTGGAGGAGGAGAGTCCTCGTCGGCGAGAAAGAAACATGTCCGAGACATCCGGAACGAAGCAGAAGTAATGCTGGTCGGGACGGCCAGCAAGAAGATGAAGAACGAAGGTCCCGCGATCACGTTCACCGAAGAAGAGGCCACCGAGCTACACCAACCGCACGATGACCCCCTAGTCATCTCGGCGGTGATCTCCAACTTCAAAACTTGGAGAATCTTGGTCGACAGTGGGAGCTCGGCAGACATCCTGTTCCGAGGGGCCTTCGAGAAAATGAAGATCGGCCAGGAGAAGCTACTACCAGTCAACTGCCCGCTGGTCGGCTTCACCGGAGACCGGGTAGTCCCCCTCGGTTCCATTACCCTGCCAGTCACCCTTGGGGAAGAGCCACACCGGACGACGAGGATGGTACACTTCTTGGTGGTGGATTGCCCTTCCGCGTACAACCCCATAATTGGCCGAACCGCCCTGAACCAGTTTAAGGCGGTCGCTTCCACGTATCATCTCCGAATCAAATTCCCGACCGACACTGGGGTCGGGTGTGCAAGGGGCGACCAAAAGGAAGCACGGGAGTGCTATGTGGCTTCCCTCAAAGGAGTGCCCAGCAAGGAGACCTTGGTGATCGAAGAGCTCGAGCCGAGGGACCAAGAGGAAGTCAGAAGGGGAGAGCCGGTGGAGGAACTAGAAGAGGTCCTGGTCGGGCCACCGGGACAGGACAGAAAGGTGAGGATCGGGACCGCCGCCCCTGAAGAGTTAAAAGAGCAACTGAGGGAGTTTCTGAGAGGTAACACAGACGTGTTCGCCTGGTCTCACGAGGATATGCCTGGTATTGACGCACGAGTAGCGGCTCACTACTTGAACATCGACAATGAGGCCAGGCCGGTCAAGCAGAAGCGGAGGAATTTCGCACCGGACCGGAACGACGCGGTGGCTGAAGAGGTGGAGAAGCTGGTGCAGGCAAAGTTCGTCAGGGAAGCGCACTACCCTACTTGGCTCTCGAACGTTGTCATGGTGAAGAAGTCCAACGGGAAGTGGCGGATGTGCGTCGATTTCACCGACCTGAACAAAGCATGCCCCAAGGACAGTTTCCCACTACCGACCATCGATCTTCTCGTCGACTCCACGGCGGGGTATGAAATGCTAACGTTCATGGATGCTTTTTCAGGATATAACCAGATCCGAATGGCAGCGCGCGACCAGGAGCATACAGCTTTCATTACCGATAGGGGGCTCTATTGCTACAATGTTATGTCGTTCGGGTTAAAGAATGCTGGGGCAACATATCAACGGCTGGTCAACCTCATGTTCAAATCCCAGATCGGGCGTAATGTGGAGGTTTATGTGGACGACATGGTGGTGAAGAGTAAGGAGGCCGCCCACCACCTGCGGGATCTGGAAGAGACGTTCCGAACGCTCCGCAAATACAGGATGAAGCTCAACCCCGACAAGTGCGCCTTCGGCGTCGCCACGGGAAAGTTCCTGGGTTTCATGGTGTCACAAAGGGGCATTGAGGCCAACCCGGAGAAAATTCAAGCCATCATCAACATGCAGGCGCCCAAAACAACGAAAAACGTCCAGAGGCTGGCGGGACGTATCGCTGCCCTGAATAGGTTTATCTCTCGGTCCATGGACAAGTGCCTACCGTTCTTCAAGATCCTGCGCAAGGCGTTCGAGTGGAACGAGGAGTGTGAAGTAGCCTTTGGTCAACTCAAACAATACCTGAGCTCAGTCCCGCTGCTCAGCCGAACCGTCCCGGGGGAGGAGTTGTTTCTCAATTTGGCCGTGTCGGCGACAGTAGTGAGCTCAGCTCTGGTCCGAGAAGAAGGGGGAGTCCAACGGCCAGTCTACTACACCAGCCGTGCTTTGCATGGAGCAGAAGAACGGTATCCGAAGATGGAACTAATGGCCTTCGCACTGGTGACCTCAGCTCGGCGCCTAAGACCGTATTTTCAAGCTCACACGATTGTGGTACTTACCGACCAGCCCTTGAAGAGCGTCCTGCACAAACCCGAGACTTCTGGCCGATTGGTAAAATGGTCCGTTGAACTTAGTCAATTCGACATCCGTTACCGACCCCGACTGGCGGTCAAGGGGCAGGCTGCCGCGGATTTCATAGCGGAATTCACTAACCCGCCCCCGGCCACCCCCGACGCCGACCCCCCTGAGAGCCCCTGGGTCCTGAACGTTGACGGTTCTTCCACTAACGGTTCCGGCGGCGCCGGCGTGGTCCTCGTCACCCCCGACGGCTACAAAATGGAGTATGCTCTCCGCTTCAAGTTTCCTGCCACCAACAACGTGGCCGAGTACGAAGCACTCATAGCCGGCCTCCGCATGGCTCGGCGAATGGGGGCCGAGCAAATAGTGGTCCGACACGACTCTCAGCTCGTGGTAGAGCAGGTTCAGGGAGAGTACGAAGCAAGAGAAGACAACATGAAGTAATACTGCCAAGTGGCGAAGAGCTTGGCCAGAAGATTCCCTAAGGTCCTACTGGAGCGCGTACCAAGACTGCAAAACGAAGAGGCAGACCGGCTAGCCAGAATTGCCTCGTCCGAGGAGCCCGACCCGAGAGTCCCGTTCTAGATCCTTAATTCACCGAGCATCCAGAGCCCAGAGGTTGACCAAATCGAGCCAGAATCCTCCTGGATGAGCCCGATCAAGAACTACTTGGAGAGCGGATCCCTGCCTGAGGACCGGAACGAGGCAAGGCGGGTTCAGTACCGCTCGAGTAGGTACCTCATACAGGGCGGGGTACTGTACAAAAGGGGGCACACCATGCTGCTACTCCGATGCACCAATGCGGAAGAAGCAGACTACATAATGCGGGAGGTCCACGAAGGAGTGTGTGGAAACCACTCTGGCGGTCGTTCCCTCGCCAAGAAGATATTGCGAACGGCCTATTATTGGCCCACCATGGAAAGAGACGCCCAGGAATTCGTCAAGAGATGTGATAAGTGCCAACGGTTCGCCAACATCCCGAGACAGCCACCTCAAGAATTGAACCCAATCCAGACTCCTTGGCCTTTCGCCCAATGGGGGATTGATATTTTGGGCCCATTACCACTCGGCAAAGGACAGACAAAATTTGCCGTGGTGGCAATCGACTACTTCACGAAGTGGGCGGAGGCAGAAGCCCTCCCGACGATTACCGAGGAGAAAATGCAAAAGTTCCTATGGCAGAATATTGTGTGCAGATTCGGAATCCCCAAGGTCGTCATAACGGACAACGGGAAGCAGTTCGAGGGCAGACGGTTCAACAAATTATGCGCCGACCTGGGGATAAGTCACCACGCCTCGTCCCCCGAGCACCCCCAGGCGAACGACCAAGTTGAAGTCACCAACAGATCGCTTTTGAAGATCCTCAAGACGAAGTTGGAGAAGGCCAAGGGCTTGTGAGCAGAAGAGCTCCATAACATCTTATGGGCCTACAGAACGACGGAGAGAGTGTCTACGGGTCAGACGCCGTTCTCACTCACCTTCGGCGCTGAAGCTGTCATCCCAGTAGAGATCGGTCTCCCCAGCCCCAGAACAGTGCAATTCGACCCCGCCACCAACGGCGAGGCCATGAATGTGGACTTGGATCTGTTGGAGGAACGACGGCTGCAGACAGCTGTGAGAATAGCGTCCTACCAGCAGAGGATGCGCCAGTACCACAACTCTAGAGTTCGACCAAGAGACTTCGCGACCGGGGACCTTGTATTGAAGAGAGTCAACCAATCTACCAAGGATCCCAGAGAAGGAAAGCTCGGACCTAATTGGGAAGGACCCTACCAGGTTATCGGCAGTACTAGGAAGGGCACCTACAGGCTAAAGAACTCGGAAGGGAAGGAGCTTCCACACCCGTGACACGCAGAACATCTAAGGAAGTACTACTCTTGAAAGGCTCCTACTTGTAATTCCCCTGAATCTCAATAAAAGCGACTGTTCAGCAAATTGTCCACATGAATCGACTTTGAATTTACCTACTCGCGGGGAATCGAAATAGAATCTGCTCGGCCAAGAGCCGAGCAGAGCCAGAGGGCCTTAAGTGGCAATGGCACAGAAGTAGAATCTGCTCGGCCAAGCGCCGAGCAGAGCCAGAGGGCCTTAAGTGGCAATGGCACAGAAGTAGAATCTGCTCGGCCAAGCGCCGAGCAGAGCCAGAGGGCCCTAAGTGGCAATGGCACAGAAGTAGAATCTGCTCGGCCAAGCGCCGAGCAGAGCCAGAGGGCCTTAAGTGGCAATGGCATAGAACTCGAATCTGCTCGGCCAAGTGCCGAGCAGATACCGAGGGCCTCGAGTGGCCATGGCATAAATGGAATGCCTTCGGCTATAAGCGTCGGTCAATTCGTCTTGGGTACGTACAAGCATTCTACAAACCATTCCAATCAAACATTCAACAAACATAACAGACACAGAATATACGAAAACAAACCCATTCCATTAGTGAAAGGAGGAATACAGTTTCAAAAAAAAAAAAAAAAAACGAGAATGAACAACAAAAGATGCCCATGCGAAAGGCGAGCTCCAGCAGACGAGGGCCCAAGCCATCTTCAAGCCTGAGCGCGGTCCCCAGTTTGTCCCTCAGTGGCTTCTGGCCGGTCACCGACCTGGTCACCAGCAGCGGCTTCTGGTTGAACCTCAGCGGCTTGGCCCTCTCCAGCAGTATCCGCACCGGCCCCTTCCTCAACCACTTGGCCAGTAGCTCCCTGACCATCCACAGGTGCGAGGTCATTGAGAGGATCCAGGCTCGAGAAGTCTGACTCGGGATACTTCTTGAACGCCTGTTTTCGAGCCGACTCGAAGCCCATTTGAAAGGTGGGTTCCAGCAAGGCCTGGAAGTCGTCCCCTTTCTTAAATTCCTCAACGGCTTCGGCCATTGCCCTCTTGAGCTCTTCACCGTGAGCTGCTACAGTCCTTTCCAGATCGTGCCTCTTCGCTTCTTCGGCCGTGAAGCTCAGGAGTAGCTTGTTGGCCTGCCTGGCAAGCCTTTCATTATCGGCCCGAGCCGACTGGAGCTCCTCCAGAGCAGAATCCCTCTCGGCCTTAGCAGCCGAGACGTCGCCCTTCAGCGACTGAACCTCCTAGACGAGCGCCGAGCTGGCCGCCTTCTCCTCCTGGAGAGCCTTTTCCGAGCCCCCTAGGCGATGACCCAGAGCCATAACCCTGGCAAGAGACTGAAACCCGAGGGGTTAGAACTTGTATCACAGGAAAAGTAATGAAGAGCAGAGCGTTAACCACACGGGAGCACACCTTGAACAGGTCGTGGTTGGCGTCCCTGACCAACCGGGAGTTGGGATGCTTGGACAACCTCGCGATGTCTGTAGGTCTCACCGCCTCTGCCGCCCTCTCCCAGGCCACGTCCGAGCTATCGATGACGTTCGCGGGGGCAGAGGCTGTCGGACCAGCACGGGCCTGGGGGTCTGCTGGAGTGGCCGCGCCTCGCCCCGGCTGCGATCCCTCGGAATGCCCCGGAGGTCTGACAGCAACTGAAACCTGGCCCCTCCCCTTCTGGGGTGACGCCTTCTTCGATGGAGGAGGGGGAGGAGGGAGTTCTTCAGCGACCTCGGCCGTCTTCTGGCGCTTCGACCCTGACGCGCCAGCCGCCGCGGCCGCCCTTTTCCGGGCCAAGAAGTTGATGTCAAAACTCATCGTGTCCTGCTCGGCCGCTGGCTGGAGTCCTTGACAACCGGGCTGAACCGCTGTAGCATCAACCTGAGCAGCCGCAGCGACCGGGCGATCTGCACAGGATGACCAGAAATGTCAGGGAACGGTCGCCATAACGAAAGTAAAAATGTACTCACTCCTCTCACGTTCAGCGGCCAAGGCCTCTCTGCTCGGTTCGGGCCCCAAGAGATATAGGGCGAGCGCCTCGACAGTCACCAAGTCCTTAGCGTTACGAAACTCGTACTCTTTGACCGCCTCTACCGCCGCCTTGTGCTCGGCAGACAGAAGAGGCTTTACCCGACCTGACACTCGTAAGGCACCTAAGTCAGAACGGGCGACACATGCAAAAAACATCGGGCAAAAGGGGAGGAAGAAGACACGTAGTAAGGATCATACCCTTCTTGCTCGGGTTACCCCATTGCCTGGGGATCCGAGCGGAGAAATCTGTCTCCCAGGGGCAGAACTCCCAGCCCTCTCCGCTAATGAAGAAGAACCGATCCTTCCAGTTCTTGTGTGAAGAAGGAAGCTCGCCAACCAGATCGAGCCCGGTCGACCGACCTGAGAAGTACCAGTATCTCTTCCTGCGCTCGGCCGGCCTATAACAATGCGAGAACTCCTCTGGCGTCACGTCCCTCCCATGGACGATTTGCCAGAGGATCATACAACCCGCCATGATCCGCCAGGCGTTCGGTGAGAGCTGTCCCGGGGCGAGACGCAACCTCTGCAGAATCTCTCTGACCGGCCGAGGGAACGGTACACGAAGGCCGCCAGCTAGGGCTCCCTCGAAGATCGCTATCTCCCCCTCCCTGGGCGAGCACGCCCGGTCCCTAGAGCCAGGGACCCTACACCTTACCCCTTTCGGGATCTGGTACGCTCGCCGGAGGGCGACGACCTTCTCCCTATCAAGAGAGGAGGCGACCCTCTCTGCACCGTACCCGGGGCCATCCTCTCCCTCCCCCTCGCCGGATTCGACCTCCACGGCTCGGGCAGCAACCTCAGCGGGTTGGTCCCGTTCCTCCCCGACTCCAGAGTAAGCGGCCCCGACTCCTGGGGACCCCCCGGAGTCCCCCACAGAGGCCTCTTCCTGGGTCCTGCGCCTTTCGACTCGATACCCACTAGAACCCGTCCCTTCCGTGTCTGAACTAACCCCCTCCGGGTTCGACATGGTCCCGAGAGGTGCACTGCCCTCAATCCTATTGAACACCGGCCTAAACAACTCACGCAAATCCCCAAGAACAGATTCTAAGAACTCCGCCCTGTCAACAAACCCCGACAGGTCGGGAATCTGACCTTTCCCCTCAAACACGGACACACAGCGGGTAATAAGCCAGTACATACAATCAGAGGGCGAAGCTTACCGCGTTCTGAAGCACCAGCGACGATTTTCGAAGCAAACCGGCGGTGAAACTAGGAGGACGACACCTCTCGGCCGGCCGGAGATGACGAAGACGACGGTGGAGGCGTAGACGGCGACGACGGCAAAGTGAGTTAGATTTCTCTCTCTCTCTCTCTCTCCTTCTCTGCGTATTTGGTAAAAAACAATGAGGCCGAAATTGGGGGCAACCACCTTACAAAATTCCCCCCACGCCTTTGAAACCAACGGCCCAGATGACCCTCGATGATGGGACATCAACGGTCGAGATGCGACGCGGCTTTTCGACTTCTGACTACTAATCCCTGGCCGCCACGTGGGAGCAGGCGAAACGACGGGACAGCGCCTGCCATAATTACGCCGCCCCCGCTATAAATGGGCTCCGCGTTCCACGGTCGGACCGACCGACGAAATTCCTCTGACCCCGAACAGATGGCCAGATGAATTGGGGGCATCTGGTGACGGGGAGTTCCCGACCAGACTGGAAGCCCTTCTCGTACCGCCTAGTCGTTCCCCGAGCAGGTCACCACTCCATCCATCCACGAACTTCTTGATCCGGTCGGGTTGCTCGCAACGGTCCCCTGATCGGGTCGGCGCTCGACCGTGTCCGCGGGGCCCACTTCTGACACCGGCCTCTCTGGACTGCATCAGGGACGTGGATGTGGCATGCACCTGCAACAACCGCCACGCCCCTGACACCGCTCTGAGCACACGCCACCCTGGAGTGTGAAGATGGCGCTCTCGAGTGCTCTGACATAGTTCTGACCTTCCAACT
Organism: Euryodendron excelsum; assembly: GCA_033060915.1. NCBI lineage: Eukaryota > Viridiplantae > Streptophyta > Magnoliopsida > Ericales > Pentaphylacaceae > Euryodendron > Euryodendron excelsum. The sequence continues at coordinate 9,562,447 of CM065377.1, forward strand.
AGAAGCCGCCACGTGGAAAGACCACCTACCTCCACTATGCAAGCATACAAGGAAAAACTTCGGCCCCCGAAAAAAGGTATGAATACACAGTCAACCCCTGGATATCTAACCTTCTCTCCCACGTCGAAATCACCTTGAATCTAACTTGCACACCGGAGGGCCATTGGCTCCCATCACACCGGTGGGTTTTGGTGCAAGAGATCACCGTCCGACCATTGTGCCGTTCATCCCGGACCTGGGGGCAAGCCCGCACGAGATAGCTGCTTCATCAGAATCTATTATTTTAAAATAAAATATTGAGTTGAATTGATTTTAACCTATCAAAAATATCACTACTATATCATTACAATAAATACTTCTCTACGAAAGTAGGCAAGAACATAAATGTTCATTCAATTATAATATTAATATTTATCCATTATTTTTAGGCCTTGGCTAATGGAGCAACAAAGCTTTCAATTTATGTGCTATTATTTTTAATTCTTTTTTTTTTTGGGTAAATTACTTTGAATTCGTGTTTGCCAAAACTATTAGCATAGCTTGAAATGTGATCAAGGTTAAAAAAAAAAAAAAAAAAAACTGCATCTTACAACATAGTCAGGTTACAAAATTGCATTCACTAAGTTTTTTTTAAAATTCTAGTTGTTTTGTAATACAATAACTTTTCTCACCTGTTTCATTTGCATTAGCGAGCTTTTGAGTAACTTCAACTTGCAAAAAAGACACAAGTCCTGTAAAGTAATATGTAGGCATCATACCAGGTCCATTATGATAGAAAGCCAAAATTTTGAGATCTTAAAAGAATCTCAAGTTACGTGTATGGTGCGAAGAATATTGAATCCAAACTTTTAAAAAAAAACTGCAATACACCCATAATTAAAAGACATTTAACTGCCTAGTAGAAAGTTGGAGTCAGAATAAATTAAGAGACTCACGTTGACTTACTAGATTAAATGTGATGGAACCGATCAGGCAAGTGCTGATCAGGACACCCTGACAATGCTAAATAGGAAGTAGTCGAACACACTAGAGTCAATCAATCTGGCCGAACATCCCAAACAGGAACATACCGATCACATCTCCCACAATGGACCTATGAGGACTACTCCTTACACTGAGCATGGCTGAGTATCACCAAAAGGACAAAACGCGTAGTGAGACAATCATTTTCCCTGTCACATGCCAATGTCAGCCTGATAGGGACCTCAGAAAACGCCACGTGTGGGAGATAACTACTCCGACAACTACTCTGCTAAAGACTTGAATGCCTAATAATGAGTAGCTACGTGAAAAGACACTCATTCCCCCACCAACCATTTGCAAATACGGTAAAGACCAAAACTATAGACGTAAAAAGATGCAATCTCCATCTCCAAGGTATGCATAACCAAAATTCTAATAAAAACGCTATAAAATCATCCTCTCAAGCTTAACTTTGTCATCGAAAAATTTTTGACAAGCACCACATCAACGTTCAAAAATTCAAATTTCATTTATCTTCAGCCGGAATAGCTCACCGAAACCTAGGATAGGCCCTACAAATTTACCACCTTGTCAAAGGTATTGAGATTAGTCCTAAAGTTAAATCAATCTTTAATTGGCTTAAAAGTTGTGCGTGCATATTGAAAAGTGAGACTATATGACAATTTTAAAAGTTAAAAGCAACTCACTACGTAAAAGCAGACAGAGAGAGATCATTCTACTGTGGAAAAATTTGGAGCTCGAGAATTTGCCCAAGTCACCTTATAGAATCCGTTAAGGAACCATACTAGGATTTAAAACTGAAAGTTCAATGTCCAAATTAAAGTTTATAGAATACTTGTCTTGAAATAGCTAGATATATTTTCTTACCATAAATTATTAGTTTAGATAGAAATACAATAAAGAAATGTGTCAAATAAATAAATTGGATGGGTTTGCGAGAGATGAATACTTCCATTTTACCCAAAACAAAAAAAAAAAAACAAAAGAGTAGGCATAGAGGTGCACAAAAGAATAAAGAAATCCTGATAATCGAACTAACTCGAGCCCTTCTAGTCAGTTTGGTTCAAATTTATCAAATGTTCGGTATAATTATGGGTCTAAAAAAGATCAACCCAACCCAACCCAACATAATTTGACTCAAACTAACCAGAGACAATTGGTTCAGTTATGGCCTAGAAAATTATAACAAATTAAGACTAGGTTAGTTATGGGTAGCATGGATCCAACCCACGCACAACTCTAACTAGGCACAAAATGAGAAAAATGAGAGAGCCCACTAACTTTATGTTTTTCATGTTTATAAAATACGAATTCAGGTTAAAATTGCATTTTGAAAGCACAATTTTAAGTCTATAGTTTTATTTACATTCAACATTTTTGGAACGATTCTAGGTAGAATATTCACATACGAGTCAATTTGATCAAAAATCTACAACACTCATAAGTAAAACGAACTAAACTACTCGAACTCGACTCGTGTTTGATTCTTTAAAAGCTCATCTGAAATCGATTTGTTATCTAAAGAAAATAAGCTTGAACACAATTTAAAGCTCGTTAATTTTTTAAGTTTGGCTCGAACTCAATTCGATAAGTTTATAAACACTTAAAAGATTCAAGTTAATCAAATTCGACTTGTGATTGACTCAATTAAAACTCATTTGAACTCGATCAAAAGTTAAAAATTAAACAAATTAACTTTAAACACATTTTAACTTATTAAACCAAAATTGAATAATCCTTTGTTCACGGCTCGGCTCGTGACGACCTTACATATCACATTGGCACTCTAACCAACTAGCAATTTCCAAGTTCCAATTGCGGCTACTAGCAAGGGAGTGGGTAAGAAAACCAATGTAAATTCCAGTCTTAAAACCCTAGTCCAGTCCAAAGCCTTGCTCCGTAGCATCCTTCCCTCCTTCCACAGCCCATTACAGTGTCTGGTAGCCAAATACATACGCCATTACTACCCATGGAAACCGCAGACTCTCCTCCACCCGAACTCTCCGACTACAACCTCAACAATGTCACTTCCGACGAATTTTCTCCCGACAACCACCACTCTCCACCGCCGTCTCAGACCCCGTCCGAGCCCGTCGTATCCGACTCCCAATTCGACGATGCTTCCGAATCGGTCCCCGACGACCAATCCCAACCCAATCAACCCGAAACCACTCCGGGCAGTCCGCCGCCTCCCAAGAAGCGACGCCGCAGGAAGAAGCTGTTCCCGGAGATGATATCCTCCGCGGCCGCCGTCCACGGCCTTCGAGTCATGCGCCACAACTCCAGACACAACAATTGGAGCGAAAAATCGACGGACGACGCCGTCGAGATTGACGACGCTCCTTCAAAGAACCGCCGCCGCCGAAGGATCTCCGATCTCTCCAAGGAAGTCGACATCGAGTCCCTCATCGCAATCTCCGTAGGCTTTCCTGTCGACTCGCTCACCGAAGAGGAAATCGAGGCCAACGTCGTCTCTCAAATCGGCGGCAACGAACAAGCCAACTACATCGTCGTCCGGAACCACATTCTCGCTCGGTGGAGGTCGAACGTGTCGACGTGGATGACGAAAGACCACGCATTGGAGTCGATTCGGGCCGAGCACCGAGGGTTGGTGAACGCGGCCTACTCGTTCTTGCTCCAGCACGGCTACATCAACTTCGGCCTCGCTCCGGCCATCAAAGAAGCCAAATTGAGGCCACCAGAGGGCGCCGAGAAGGCGAATGTCATCGTTGTTGGAGCTGGGCTTGCCGGATTGGTTGCCGCCAGGCAGCTGATCTTTTTGGGGTTTAAGGTTGTGCTTTTGGAAGGTCGAAGCCGTCCAGGTGGCCGTGTTCGGACGAAGAAGATGGCGGGCGGTAATGGAGTGGTGGCTGCAGCGGACCTTGGCGGGAGTGTCCTCACTGGAATCAATGGCAACCCACTTGGGGTTCTCGCAAGGCAACTTGGTTTTCCACTTCACAAGGTGAGAGATATATGCCCACTGTATTTACCTGATGGCAGAACTGTTGATTCTGATATTGATTCTCGAGTTGAAGTTTCATTCAATAAGTTGTTGGATAGGGTCTGTAAGCTTAGGCAAGGAATGATGGAGGAAGTAAAATCAGTAGATGTTTCCTTAGGAACCGCACTGGAAGCATTTAGGCACGTCTATGGGGTTGCTGAGGATCCTCAAGAGCGAATGCTTTTGAATTGGCATCTTGCAAATTTAGAGTATGCGAATGCTTCCTTGATGTCAAATTTGTCAATGGCATTTTGGGATCAAGATGACCCGTATGAGATGGGAGGTGATCATTGTTTCATTCCCGGAGGGAATGAGAGGTTTATCCGGGCATTGGCGGAGGACCTACCTATTTTCTATGACCGAAAAGTGGAGAGTGTTAGGTATGGACTTGATGGGGTTTTGGTGTATGCCGGTGGGCAACAGTATCGGGGAGACATGGTTCTTTGTACCGTCCCATTGGGTGTGCTCAAGAAAGGATCAATTGAGTTTGTCCCAGGGCTCCCCCAACGAAAAAAAGATGCAATTGAGAGAATAGGATTTGGGTTGTTAAATAAGGTTGCCATGTTGTTTCCATATGATTTTTGGGGTGGGGAGATTGATACGTTCGGGCATTTGACAGAGGACTCGACTATGAGGGGTGAGTTCTTTTTGTTTTACAGCTATTCTTCTGTCTCAGGAGGTCCACTTCTTGTAGCTCTTGTTGCTGGAGAGGCTGCAATTAAATTTGAAAAGGTGTCTCCAGTGGAAGCTGTGGAAAGGGTTTTGGACATATTGAAGGGTATATTTAACCCAAAAGGGATTGCTGTTCCCAATCCACTCCAGGCAGTTTGTACTCGTTGGGGACAAGATCAGTTCGCCCATGGGTCTTACTCATATGTTGCAATTGGTGCTTCAGGCGATGAGTATGATATTCTTTCAGAGAGTATTGGGGATGGGAGAGTGTTCTTTGCTGGAGAGGCAACTAATAAGCAGTATCCAGCGACAATGCATGGAGCTTTTCTCAGTGGGATGAGAGAGGCTGCTAACATATTGAGAGTTGCTAAGAGGAGGTTATTGGTACTGCAAGAAAAATCAAATAATGGGGAAAATGATGATGTTGATAAATTATTTGACACCCCTGACCTTAAATTTGGTAGCTTCTCTGTTTTGTTTGATCCCAGGTCAAATGATCTTGAATCTAATTCTTTGTTACAAGTCGCATTCAAAGGTGAGAAATCGGAATCTGGTTGTCTGCATCTGTATGGCTTGATACGAAGGAAGCTCGTCATTGAGCTGAGTGAGGTGGACGGAGATGTTACCAGGATGAAAATGTTAAATCATGACTTTCGGGTGAGGTTGGTCGGGAGGGAAAGTCTATGCAGTGCTGCGGAATCTCTCATAACCTACAGTAAATCAGCTAGATCCAGCCTAAATTGAGAATTTAATAATCATGATGAGCTGAGAGAAGCTCTCTTAACAGCTTTAAGCAGTAGGTAGCAGTGGTTGACTCACCTGGAGTTTCTTTCTATCCAAATTTGATTGACTTGCAGAGTGCTCTTGGATGATTTGGTCGATTTTAAGTTGCCCCAAGGATATGATCTTGTTGAAAAGCCTGCTTTGTCCGTACAGTAGTAGCAATTCTTGGATTCAAAAGAGACTCATAATTGGTTCGTATTTATATTGCCTACAAGGCTACAACTTACTGTTCAATTCCTTGAGGGAGTGCAACTTTCTTGCCAGCATCTCAATGTAATTAATTTCTCTGCCCGCATTATTGTCCATTTATCTTTGTGAAGTATATGATAAATCGCCATTCATCTGGTGTCTTCAGAATACATCTTTCGATAAGTGTCTCTTACTTCAATCATCATTTGACATGTTGCCTTGTTTTAGATGCATTATACACCAGGAAGTGGGATTTGAGACTACTATGATAATTGCTGTGGATATTCAAATTCAAAAATCTGAGAACCCTAAAAAATTTCGTAGTCGAGGACACTATCTTCATAAATCTGTGGGAGTTTTGACAATACACAGCTTTCAGTATAGCCAACTACAATGACGAAATCCAGTTTATACAAGGTTGGCCTTAAGTGCAAGAATTTCTTAAATTATTGCTTTCCACTTGTATATGATCACTCTAATCTTTCGTGGCAAAAATTTCAGTTGGGTGCTCCTCTACCCAACTTTTTTTTTTTTTTTTAACAGAAGTAATATGAATTTGTTTGCATTGATCTTAAATTCTATAGTTGAATTCAGCATGAGGAAGTGGCAGCAAATTTAGAATCTGTGCGCTGCAAACATCTAAGGTATCCATATTGACTGGGCGTCTAGGAAACAATGTTCCCAAATTATTATTCAATAATTTAGTGCTTTTATAAGGTTTGATCAGATGAATGGCTTATTAAAATGGTCTAAGCAATTTTGAATAAGGGTATGAATCAGAGTCTGATTTTTCCAAATGTAATTTCAAACTCATGCTAGAGGCCAACCTATTGTTTTAGCCTGTGATGTGATGATTGTGGGGCTGATGAAAAAACAGCTCTGAAAGGTAATAACTGAATTCTTTAGGTTTAAGATCCATCTATTTTATTTATGTAATTTTTTGTTTTTGGGCAAGTAGTTCTCATTTGAGAACAATTCAGAAATAGTTTTGGCTTCTTCTTCCCCCCAACCCCCACTTAAATTGAATTCAAGATCACTGATCTCATGTGGGTTCAAATAACTGCCAAACTTGTTCGGTAATTGCTAAACTTGGTTTAGTAGGTAAGAATGCGAATTTTTTTGCTTAATCCTTGGGTTCAAGTTTTATGGCTGTTCGATGGGACTCAATCAACTCTTCACTTTCTGATGTTTAACATCCATGACCAATGTTAAAAAAAAAAAAAGTTTGAATGAAACAGAGATTTCTCTCAAGAAATGAATGACATGGATGATTCATTATCTTCAGCCCCAAATGGTTTTGGAATTATGAACTTGATGAAGCACGTTTGGTTGCCAGGTCCCTCTCTAGCCGATCTCAGGTTGTGAAGTTTCTTTCTGAATATTAGTAGAGGATAACTCAAGATTTTCATTGACTCGGTCATGACCCTCACCCAATATATGTCAGGTCAAGGGTTCGATTTGTGGTGAGAGAATGGTGCGTGACAGATAATATTTACTCCTCCAGTCATTTGAATTATGTAATTTAATCTACTAACTTATTATTTTTTCCCTGGTTGCTAACGATACCTGGAATTCATCCCTTAAAAAACAAAACAAAAGATGTCAATAACGATCTCAAGCTGAATTCATATTTAAAAGCTATATCTAATATTTAATTTCCAAATCCCCTGAATAATCCGACCTTAGCTCAGTTGGTAGAGCGGAGGACTGTAGTAGGCCCTGGCCCGATAGCTATCCTTAGGTCGCTGGTTCGAATCCGGCAGGTCGGAATTTTTTTTTTTATTTAGCAATTGCGAGCCTTTGTTTTATGTGCCTGGCCTAGAAGCAGTCTAAACTCAGTAGGGAACAGTGTTGTCTCTGTTCAACGTGCCTTTCTTTGAACATTTTGGAACCATTTGCTATATTAGTTCATGCAAAAATTGTATTTCAAAAAAAATAATACAAATAAAAGTATGGAATTTATTTGAATTTTAGTTAAACTCTTAGAATAACTTTTAAAAAAATAGGAAAATTGGGAGGTCTAAATTCAACTGTAAAGTTTCCTCACTAACCGGTTGAGTTTTGAGGCGACATAAATTCATGTTAGTTAGTTTTGGGATAACTAATGATGGTTAGGACTCTTTTTTGTGCGGTCTTTTCGGCCTAAAAATCACAAAAGATTGAGAAGAGAGAAAGAAAGAAAAATACCAGTTCTCTTCAATTCAACTTCAAAATACAATCGAACCAAATTTCTCTAAAAACAATACACCTGACAAAACTTGAGAATTTGAACGAGGCAGTGAATTTATTTATTATTTTTTTGCAATTCATTTATTTTATTTTTGCTATCTCCTACGTTGAATCCATGCTTGTCCTCGGCTCCTGCGGTCAGCAGTGATGCATTTTCCAGTCACCGGCGGTAAGGCAATGGTGCATTGTTGAAACATGAGAAAGAGAAGCAGCAATAGATAAAAATTCCAGCTTCCTACACACAGCCAAATGAACTAAATAAGACTCGACATTTGAAATAAATAACAAAATCCATTTATAGGCGGGTTAGGCCCGCTACAATCCTTAATTCCAAGCCTGTCCTGCAATAACAATAGGGCCTAAAAATTCAGCTTAGCCCAATCTTACGGATTAATATTTCAATTATAACCCTGAAAATTCAAGCTGGGTAGGGCGGATGTTGGGGTGGTTAAGATTGGGTAAATTACTCTTAGCATCTTTGCATTTTTTATTGAATTTTGATTTAGTCCCTCGCTTCCCAATTGTAATAGTCAACTCTTACAATTATAGTTAAGTTACAATGTTAACCTTCTGCGAACATGCATTTGGAGCACTGATGGAGAATGGCCACGTAACCATGACGTGTGATGGGTTGAAGGTCATAAAAGGTAATTTTGCTCATTTTCTACAAAACAAAAATAAAACACGTAAGCCCTAAAAATTGTTCTTAAATACCCAACAATCTTATATAGGATTCTACAACACATCCTTCAAAATCTCTACTTTAAAAAAATTACAAATCAGAGAGATAAAGAAATGGAAGTAAAAGCAGAACAGAAACAGCAGCAACAACAACAAGAAGAAGAGGAAGAGAGTAAGACTGGTGCTCCGATTCGGTACGCGCGGCTCTGTGACTTGTATGCCACCACATCTCCATGCATCAATGAATCTGCCAACACCGTCATGTCCAAGAAGGTCAAAGCCCAAAAACTCCTTCTCCATCACCACCACCACCTCCATCCTCCTTCTGATGTCAAGCCACTAGTTTCGCAGCCTTACTCCATTTCAAACGTGAAGAAGCCGCCCATCATTCACTTTTACTCTTGCCACCGTTTCAAGAGGCCTCGACATTCTTTTCATTCTCAAAAGCCTTCATTTTTTGATTCCTTGGTTGCGCGGTTCCATTCAGAGTCCAAGGGCTCACCAGCAAAAATAGTAGTAAAGAAAGAACAAGAAAAATAAGATGATGACGATGGTGTTGAGAGGTTTATGTAAAAGAAGCAAGGGGAGTTTGTTAGTAGTGAGCTCGTCAAATAGAGTATTAATTTGAATGTATTGTAATAATTTGATGGGCCTCAATTAAGGGAATCTTGAAATCGCAATTATAATTTGAGCAATAACATTTCCTATTATAATTTATACAATACAATGTCAAAACAGACACAATATTCGTAGTTGTTACTAAGGCAAAAAGGAAACATGAAAAACTAAAGAAGTGCAAAGCAAAGCATTTATTGTGCGTTTTCATTCTTGGAACGTTAATCTTTACTCTGAGCTAGTTACTTGTTTCTTTCTTTTTCTTATTTTTCTTGAAACAGGTAAATTCACTTCATTATGCTTTCATTTATTTGTCCTCACTAAGTTAAATCCAACTATAACTAATCCATCATTTTTGCTGAATTTTCCTTGTACCCTTTTTGTTTTCTGCCCTTGTTTAAACTGATCTGATTCTTTTCCGATTGGTACTTGAGGTCAGTTTGTGATCAAATTAGCTTATAATATCTTATAAATCTATATATAAATTTATTGTGATTAATTTGAAATATTGATCTGATTGGATGTTGTAATTGTTAATGAAGTATTGCTATTATTATTGTTATTGTTGTTATTGTTGTTGTTATGGGTTGTGGTGGTTGTAGTGTTGGGTTTGCTAGTGGATTGGAGTAAAGGGTTCCTCGAGCATAATGGGGGATATAGGGAGGGTGGAGATTGTTTACCGAGAGGTCACGTTGGAGATCATACGATTGGATTGCAAAATCAAGTGAGGAATTAGAGAAAGAGTGAGAGATTTAAAGCGTCTCCAACAGACTCTCTAAACTTGACATGATAACTATTTTAGCTAGCCAAACCTTCTAACTAAACCTCCAATGGATGAGCTATTCCCCCCCCCCCCCGATTTCTCTTTCTTTGAAGTATGTGTGAAAAAAATGAATAGTTTAGGAAGTGTTTTGCTAAAATAAAGAAGACCACGATGAAAAAGAAGACAAGTCGGTAAAATTGTTGTGGTAAGCCTTCAAATTTTGTTACAAAATAAGTGGCGAAATATGGTAGCAAATATAAAGTTTATAAATTTATTTATTTCTAGTTGCCCTTAAAACCATCGCATGTAAGTGACGTAATGGTGAGGTGGCCTTTTTGTTTCACTAGCACAAATAGTAGATTGTAAAAGAATGACGTTGTAACTTGAACCTATAGTAGGAAATGACTATTACAATTGATAAATGATGAACCAAGTTGAAATTTTTGTGTAAAATGCTAGATGTAAAGTGTGATTTACTATTTAAAAAATAGGCAAATGTAAATATGTGTTTTTTGAATACATTTTAAGTAAGTTTTATTTAGTTGTACAAAATGTTAAAAAATATTTTTTTAATAATAAAAATTATAAATATACAATTTGTAATGCTTTGTATAACAAAACAAAGGTTGCTTAAAATGTAAGCATATGCTAACAAGACCCTCTAAAATATTGAAACAATTACTCAACGTCGTTTTGTTTTGAAAAAGAAGTTCAAAAAGCATTAAATGCTCCTTAAGGGATAAAAACAACAATTAATAAGACAAGCCTTATTGCAATCCACATTAATCATCCTTAAATGACTACTTTAAATGGATGCAATAGCTCATAGCATAATAATTACTATCGAAAATACATATTTAATGCGTTTAGACTCATCTAAAAGAGTATAAATTTTCAAATTACCACCACATTTCACTCATCTACATAGGATTATATTGTAAAAATCCCAATGTTTCACTTCCATGACCTTTAAAATAGGAATAACTTTGGGACACACCAAAATCCCAAAATGAAAGAGTGGACAAAAAAAAAAAAGAAACAAAGAGAGTTTTCAAAACAAATATATATGTGACAAAGGTTGAACAAATCTACATATATATGACCACCCTTTTAAAAATCAAAATGACAAATGTTAACATGTATTTTTAGGGCTAATGTTAAGCATGTATGAACATTTAAAAAAAATGTAACTCCTACTTTTTATAATTTTGTACAACCCAATAATACATGTTTAACATCTGCCCTCAAGACCCAATTCTAATTGTCTGCTAAAAAATTCAATGAAAATTTTAAACTTTCGAGCAAATACTTACCCATTGCTTGGTATGCAAACAGTTAAACAAAATGCTCCTTTGAGGGATAACAACAGAGTAGTTCCTATCCACATTAATCATATTTAAATGAGCGCTCTAAAATTGGGTAAGCAAAAGAAGACGAAGAATCACTAATTTCTCCGCAAGGGATAAGACAGCAATTAATAAGACCTAAGAGTCCTTACAATCTACATTAAATGACTTACGAGGGCTGTAAATTAATGCATGCAACAACTCATAAAATAACAATTATTATATCAACCAACCACAAATGATGATATCAAAAATGTTATCCTATTAGAAAATTTGTATAAAAAATTCTCTAGAATGATGTGACACTGATATTTTTTTTAATTAAAAATCTTTTTAGTGGGTTTCTTTTTTATTCTAAAGTGAAGGCTATCATTCAACCACATGTATAGAATTTTTGGATAACAATTATTATATCAACCAACCACAAATTATGATATCAAAAATGTTACTCTATAAGAAAATTTGTATAAAAAATCTTCTAGCATGATGTGGCACTAATATTTTTTTAATTAAAAATCGTTCTAATAGGGTTTTTTTTTTATTATTTTAAAGTGAAGGTTATCATTCAACCACATCTATAGAATTTTTGGATGAATTTTGTGGATGTATTGCATTACCCTTATGATACTTCTTCAAAATAAAATAGAAAAAACAATTACTTTTTTTTCATAAGCTTAACCCACATTAAAAACTTTTGCATAAGGAAAATTTTATTTTTACCTAATCTTTTGTATAGAAAATTACAATCAAATGATGTGGTAGTAACATTTTTTTAAATTATAAGCTAAAATACTGACTGTTTTGACTTGAAATAAAAGGACCATAAGCAGCCATATCATTGTGCATGTAAATTATTTACAAAATTCCGTGTATATAGCATTACTCTTTGAATAAGTACTTAATTAGCACTTAAACAAGGTTAGTTTGAAACACAATTTGAAATAGAAACAACAATGGCATTAAATGCTCCTTGAAGTATAGGGCATCTGTTAATAGGCTTCCAACATTCATTAATTTGCACAAAATTTTTATACAAAATGATATGATTAATTGTGATGCTTTTATTTTAAATTAAAACACCTATAATTTTGGTTTATAATTTTAAAATAGAAAATGCTAATATATGCCCTTAGAACACATTTTAAACATATTTTATTTAGTTGCACAAAAAATTAAAATTGTGCTTTTGGTGTTGGTATTGTAAAAACATAATTTTCAACATTTAGTACAACCAAACAAAACTTAGTTAAAATGTGGCTTTAGAGCACATATTAGTAAGACTTTTTTAAAATTATGTTTTTTTTTTTTTGGTTATAAGCAAAATATCACAAGACAGAACAAGTGGATGCCATCTGCATGTACAAGGACATATATATAATATCAATGGGGCATCAGGTTCTTCGCACTTTACATAGTGGTAGAATATAAGACATGGAGACCAAAATGGCTTGGACTAGACTAATAGTGGATTGCAATCATTGATTTTTTTTTTTTCCCTCCATGGAATACAAAATCAAAGAGCACTTGAGGTAAAGCTACATATGGATAACACTTTTTGGCAAAAACATTTTGACATAAAGTGAGAAAATACCACCAGGAAACTCACCCGGAAGAGCTATAACCAAGAGCTGTCATGTTGGTTCATTACTCTTACTTATATATATCTACGACGCTTTATGCAAAAGTCACTCTGTATTATTATGTATAACCATTTCAAGATTAGTTTGGTTTTGTTAACCTTTAGCGTTGATTTTTAAGAATATTAGAACAAAAAATAGAACACTCTGTTACTACTGCTTGAAAACATACCATCTTTTCATGAAGGGAAAAAAAAAAAAAAGAGTAATTCACAATATTGAGGGTGAGCCTTGGCCTATTGGTAAGGGTGCTTCATTATATGAAACAGTACGGATTTAAAACACGAAAAACACTCTCTCTTTATGCAAAGTAAGGCTGTATATATTTGACTTTTCCCACTTCTAAGACCAAGTATTAACAGGAGCCTTGTAAGTTGGGCTACATTTTTTTTTTTTTTTTTATATGTATTTTACCATACAATATTGGGAATGAGTTTCTGTAAAGATATCTTTCATAGAGTACCTCATGTTACGAAAGAGATCAAGGTGTGAAAAGAAATCCGGCTTACATCAACTCACAGTCTAACAAGAGGACATGATTAAAGGAAAGATGTTCATATTCCTTAGTGGGACTTTTTTTTTCCTCGACTTTTTTCTTTTTCAAATTATCTGATTTTTAACTTTATTAGCATATGATGCTTGAAATGATGTGCTCAGTGTCCAAAGATCAAGTGGAATCTAAAAAGACTTCGAAAAACAAAAAGAGAAAAAATTAAACCTGCTTCCCTGTCCTCAAATGAACAAACTTTGTGGCATCCAATTCTTTACATCTATATCATTGGTAGAATAAAGACTTCTTTTTTTCTTTTCAAAAAAAGTAAAAATGATTACACTTTACCCTTTTGTAATTTCAGTCAAAATTAGATGACCACCTTATAGTTTAAAAGTAAACACATAACCCTTTATGATTTGAATTTATCTGCAAAATAGATAAAAATCGTTAATTTTAACGAAAATTTTGTCATATGAGTATTTTTATTATTTTAACTCTCCAAATTATAACATTAAAAGATTATTTGGCCTTTTTATGCCAAAATAAAGGCTTGTTTTTTGAGAATTTTTTATTGTTATTTCACCCAATCATATTTTTTATTTTCTAATTTAGAGACATAAAATGAAGAAAATACCTCTATAATAGAATTTCTATTACATTTAACGATTTTTATGCATTTTGCAGATAAGTTCAAAACACATGAAGTTATGTATTCACTTTTAAACCACACTAGAGTCATGTGATTTTGAGTCAAATCACAAGGACGTAAAATGTAATTCCTCCAAAAAAAACGTAAGTTGAAGTTTTTTTTTTCTTTCTATATCTAGTTCACAGCTATAGCAAGTGGTTGGCTGGGTCCTCGAGTTCAATATCTTCTTATATAGTCTTGTTAGTTGTTGTCAATAATTATTCATGTCATGTATAAAACTTTCATAGTTTGTATAACTGATAGTATAGCACGAGCTTAAGAAAGTATGTATTCAGTCGAGGGTAATAAGTACGTCGTAAAAATAAAAAGGTAGAATAAAGATGATTGTCGATGTTTCATCCGGTGATTTTTGCTTGATGAAAATTCCATTAAACCTCACAATTTAGCACATAAAATTTTTGGAACCTCTCCTAATTCTTGAAGTGATTCTTACTGCACTTCTGACAAAAGATATATATATATACGTGCTTGGCTTCACAATTTAGCACATAAAATTTTTGGAACCTCTCCTAATTCTTGGAGTGATTCTTACTGCACTTATGACAAAAGATATACACACACATATATATATATACACGTGCTTGGCTTCGGCAGAAATTTGTGGTTATGTTCTTGTCATGCTTCGATGATGCCCTCTTTCGAATGATCCTCTGTGCAGGCCGGTTGACTCTTAAGGCCACTTAAACGATCGTTTAAGGCTTCAAGATTTTTAAGGTTTCAAGATTTTTAAAACTCAATATAATTTTATGTAGTTTTTATATTAATTTTTTTTAAAAAAAAGACCTAATTCAAATGAGAAAAAATTATTTGTTAAAAAAGGAAGCTCAAAATCAACTACACTATTAAACTTTAAAGAAAAAAAACTAATTTAATAATAAATAAATAAATAAATTGTACAAACAAACTTTTTAAAGGCCTCAAATTTTTTAAACACTAAATGTTATAGTTAACATCTTATGTAGTTTTCATATATTTTTGTTCTAGAGAATTTCGTTGTTTAGGTGAAAAAAAAAAAAAAGTCTTATTAGATAAAGAAGGCCTAAAATCAACAACCCTAAGTGAACCTTAAAAAGAAAAAAAAATTTGGCTAAACAAAAAATTGTACAATTAAAATTTTTTAAAGCCCCAAATTTTTTAAACCCTTATATAGT
Organism: Euryodendron excelsum; assembly: GCA_033060915.1. Lineage (NCBI taxonomy): Eukaryota > Viridiplantae > Streptophyta > Magnoliopsida > Ericales > Pentaphylacaceae > Euryodendron > Euryodendron excelsum. The sequence continues at coordinate 9,577,700 of CM065377.1, forward strand.
TTTAAGGCCTTACATAATTTTTAGGTTTTCTTTTAAAAGAAGAGGCCTTAGTCCATATAAAAAAACTGTCCGTTAGAAATAAAAAAAAAAAAAAAAAAAAAAAAAAAAACCAAACTCCACACAATAGTTAACTTAAAATAAATAATTTTAAATAAAAATAACAATAATATTAAAAAAAACAAAGAGCCACATTAAAATTGTGGACTTAAGCCGCAACTTGTCTTGAGTTGGCCTTGCCTTTATGCCCAAAAAATTCAGTATTCCATCACTGCAAGGCACTGGTTTTTTGTCATCCCCTTACCAAGAAAAAAAAATGAAAAAGAAGAAGATATTTTTTTCTTTCGAGCAATGAGAATTTTCTCAGAAAAAGAATGAAATCAAAATGCTTTGAATATTAAACATATTCATCTATATACATGCTTGTATTTATGAAAGAGATAGGAACACCTTAAGCCAATCTCTATGAGAAGTATCGTTGAGAGTAGCATGAGCCATGCATGATGTAATTTGAGAAATTTTTGAGAAACAAGTTTAATGTTGCATTGATCAACTAGCAAATAAGCTTAACATAGAATCATTGATGGGATATGATCAAAGGAAACATGAACAGATTCCTTGAGTGGGATTTGCTTTTGCCTTTTATTTCTTTCAAATTTTTTTTTTTTATTCCCACTTTTTTGACCTTCATGAGCAAATGGTGCTCAAAATGATCTGCCCAACACCCAAAGATCAAGTGTGAATCTTAATCTAAACGCACTGAAAAGAAAAAGATTTAATCAAACCTATTTCGTCCTTGTCCACTGAACATACTATGGGGGAATCTAATTCTTCACCCTTTATATAAAGTGGTAGGATAAAGACTTGAAATAAGAAAAAAAAAATGTTTTGTTGAACAAATTAACGAGAATTAATCCCATTTTAGTTGTTCTCTTACCTCCTTGCCTGCAAATAAAACTGATCAAGAATGGAAATTCCAACATGTGGGAACTGCCACAGGCCGGTTTTGGTGACACCAATGTCAGCTAAAGTTCGCTGCCATTGCGAAGCCATGATTACAATCGGAAAATGGCAGACCGCCCCAAAGGTTCCTTGTCGCCGTTGCTGGAAAACGAAGCAGGGTGGAACACTGGCACCGCCGGTTCAGAGACCGAATCCGATGAACTCTTCCGCCGGACATCGGCCAAAGCGGGCGGTTCTTTGCGGAGTCAGCTACCAAATCCGTAAACACAAACTCAAGGGTCCAATCAACGATGTCAACATCATGAAATCTCTTCTGATTGAGCGTTTCAATTTTCCAGAAAGTTCTATCTGTGTGCTAACGGGTATGCTATTCCCCATGTCCTCTGTCAGGGCCGAGCTTATCACTGTTTGGTATATTGTTTTTGTTAAGTTTTTTTTAAGTTTATAAGTAATAAAAGTTATTTTTTTTTAAATATTTTTACTTTTTAAATTTTATTTTATTTAAAAATAAGTAAAAAAGTTTAAAAAAACTTAATTTTTTGGCTTATAAGTTTAAAAAAAATTAGGTAAAAAAACTTTACTAAACGAGCCTAAGTCGAGTGAGACGGCCGCCTTATGCCCCTAATTTTTTTGAAGTTCTAAATTTTCAAGAATTTGGTATTTTATAATAATGATCTTATATATTTTTAGTAATTTTTTAGAAAAAGGTTGAAAAAAAGAATCGGAGCAAAAAAATAAGCTGAAAATCCCATACACTAGTTAATTTTAGAAAGAAAATACCAGTTTAATTAATAAATAAATTATACAAATAAATAAAATTTTGAAGGGCTCTAAATTTTTGAAAACTTTTATATGTTATAATTAAGGCCCTTTATAGGTTCTACAAATTATTTTTTAAACTAAAAGCCAGTCCAAATGAGGGGAAAAAAAGCCTATAAAAGGAAAACCAAAAACCAATTACATTAATTAACTTTGAAAAAAATAGTTTAATTCAATAAAATAAATTGTACAAAAAATTAAAACCTCTTTTTTGTTTAGCACAAATTATAACTTTATATGTTATAGTTAATTCTTATATAGTTTCTAGATATTTTTTTTAAAAAAATCTTAAAATCAACACACAATTTATTTAAAGTTGTCATCTAAGACCACAAAAAATTATTTTGAACGGGCCCTATTCTCTATTTGTTCAACTAATTTGTTCTTGAATAAAACATTGGGTTAATTACAAGCACACCCTTTGAATTATAACTCAATATCACAATACTCCCTTAAACTATACAACATAATAAATTGACCCCTTAAACTATCAATTTATATCAAATCAACCTCTTTTATTAGCAATATATTAGCAATCTATTAGGAGAATTGATAAAAAATTATTATGTAACTTGCACATGTTCACAAAAATTCATTTTATATCTAAACTATATTCTTTATTTGTAATAATTATTTAATAACTGCAATACTCCTTATATTGCTCATATATTTACATGTCATTTTGAATAATATTTCAGTCATAATTATTATATCAAGAGAAAATTAATTTAAATATAAAACTATACTTTTATAAATAAGTACAGGTCAAATAATAATTTTCCTTCTAATTTCTTAGCAGATTATTAAGAGAAGGGGTAGATTGATATAAATTGGTAGTTTATGGGTTAACATTTTACGTTTTACAGTTTATAAAGTATTAAGATACTGAATTATAATTTAGAGAGTGTGTTTGTAATTAATTAAAAAATGTAACTTTTGCAATTGAATTGCTCAGGGGAGAATGACCCGAGTTCCAGTCCAACGAGGGAGAACATTCTGAAGGCGTTGACATGGCTTGTGGCTGATTGCGAGCCCGGGGACTCCTTGGTGTTTTACTTTTCCGGGCATGGCTTGCGACAGCCTGATTTTAACGGGGACGAGCTCGACGGGTACGATGAAACTATCTGTCCTTCTGATTTCATGACTGCTGGAATGATCCTTGACAACGATATCAATACCACCATTGTCAAGCCCCTGAAGGAAGGCGTCAAGCTTCATGCTATTATTGATGCCTGTCACAGCGGAACCATTCTCGATCTGGTGCATGTTTACAATTACAAAGAGTGAGTGTTTTTGAGTCCTAGTTTGTCTCTTTAATCTCAGTTTGTTGGATTACCAACTTACGAGCTTAAGCATTTTAGATGAATTAATGGTTAACAACATAACATGGTATTAGATATCTGGTTCGAGAGGTAATTTGGGTTTGTTGCTCTGCATTCTGTTCTATATATGTTGGTGCGCTCCATTTAGTTTAATCAGATAGCTTAATATACATTGTTGGACTCATTTCTTAATAGTTGTAAGCTTTTAAGACTGTATTTGCATCGTGGTCCAAATAAGTTGAGATGCAGATTAGCTTTGTGCATAGACAATGTGCCATTTTCATTTAAGCACATTGGAATAGCAAAAATAATGTCAAATGCGATGGTCTAATTTAATTTCTATGGTGCATCAAAAGCATGTCAATACTTTACTGGGGCAACATAATAACTTTTTTTTGTTTTTGTTTTTGTTTTTGTGTTTGTTTTTCCATTTTGATTTTCAAAAGCAAAATATGGGAAGATAACAAGCCTCCATCCGGAGTTTACAAAGGTACAAGCGGGGGACTAGCCATCTCATTGAGTGCTTGTGCTGATGATCAATTGGCTGCTGATACAACAGTAACTGTCCCTCACCCTCTTTCTCATTCTGAATTTTCAGTAAATGTGATGAAAAATACAAAGAGATTTCTCCTTTTGTTGGCATTGTAATGGCAGATAAATGGGTAACATATAAATTCAGACTTCTTTACCATATTGCTTTGCCAAAAACAGAGTTCCCGAATCAGTACTTGGGATTACGAGTCATTTGTTTATCATATTGACACCCCATCTTTGAGGTTGTTTATTGCTATTTTCTTAACACAGGCCTTCTCATCAGCAAATGAAATGACGGGCGCCATGACTTACATTTTTGTGCAATCAGTTAAGAAAAATCCGCGAATAACATATGGTGATCTACTCAACGAGATGCATGAGAAGATTAAGGAAGCTAACACAAAAGGATGCTTAAGTGTTCCGTTGATAAAGAGAGTGTTCCGCAGCAAGCAAATACAGGTTAAACTTCTTTACTAATTTCACTATGCGTAGCATTATTTTGGCAGTTGGATCGAACCCACATCATATATATATATATATTTATATATATCCTCTTAATGCTGCATTTGAAGCACTATTTCTTATATGATTTTGGGCAACTACTTGGAGTTTTGCAGGATCCTCTGCTATCATCTTCGAAAATCTTCGATGTTAATGAAGTGGAATTCAAGTTGTAGGGATTATGTACTGGAAATTAAGGCCTCCCTTATTCAAAAGATTGTGACCAACTTGCATAGGATTTGCTTGTTATGGTTTCATGTCAAATAGTGTTATTTAGAAATATGCAGTTTGAGTAAATGAATAGTCTTCTTATTTCATATTTTCCCTAATAATATGGTTATTCTTTGGTAAGATTTACCCTTTGCTTGAGAAAATGTATTTGCTCCATTACCCATCGGCAGCAGCCAAACCACAACTATACAATTAAAGCTTCCCCCAATGTGCAGTTTTTTGGGGATCCTCAGAGTTGATAGAATTCTGTGTTGTAAAAAAGTTGGATGGTGCAAGTAGAGCACTACTCATACTACCAACTAGATGTCATTGAACCATGTGTATATTGGCAACTAATTTTTGGAAGTTGAATAGCTTGATTTAGGAGTTGGAAAGAGTAAATAATTTATTCTAAGTGGTCAGTTAGCTTAGTTTGTAAAGTCTCTTGATATGCTACAAGAGACTCTAGATCAAATCCTCCCTTCATTTGGGTTGATAGGTAGGGGTGGGCTACTCCTGTGGTGTAACTCATCACTATTGAACCAAAACTTTTGACTTTATCAAGGCTTAATTCTCTCTCTCTCTCTCTCTCTCTCTCTCTATTGAACCAAAACTTTTGACTTTATCAAGGCTCTCTCTCTCTCTCTCTCTCTCTCTCTCTCTCTCTCTCTCTCTCTCTCTCTCACACACACACACACACACACACACACACACAAACACATGTACCCACAAAAGAAATTTCTAATGATATTTTGAAAGAGTAAATATTATACAGGCATAAAAAGTTTTACACAAATTTTATACAAATTGGTATGACTGAATTAAGACATTTTATTTTAAATCAAAATATTCATAAAAAAGATGACACTTAATTATTAGAATGTCACGAGTACATCATTATATGAAGCTTTTTTAATTTTGTTACAATAGAATTTTCCTTTTGAAAACCAATCTCAACCATGCATATATTTGCTGTTAACATTTAAAATCCTGAGTACGCCACTTATTGTACCATAAAAGCGTTGGGAGCCTTTTAAGCTGGACCACACATTGGTTGATTCGGTGCCTTGCAACATGGAATTTTTCCTCGAACTTAAGGGCCGCGGCACCCGAAATAACCAAATTTCCATTTATCTGACGATATACAAAATCAAAGACGATTAACAAGAAACTAAAGAGAGAGCAATGATTATCTATGTGCAAGACAACAAATTCAACTGACATTATTCTTGTAAAGTCTGTACAGAATTGAAAGGACTTGAAACAAAGGATTAAAACTTACACTTGAAGAAATTTAGTCATCCGTAGAGTTCTACCATGGTTGCAATGATTATAACTTCATCAAAAGTTCCCTTAGACCCTGAGTGGTTGGTTCAGTATGTAAAAATTAGAATTTTCTTGCTCAATATTCAGGCTCAAGTTTTTATAATCATTTAGTGAGGTTAAACATACTCTTTAGCGTGTAGAGCACATGGTAGGACTTAAGTTTCGGCTACAAAGTATGTGGGGTGAAATCTCTCGCAGATAATTATGTGGTGCTGAAGGGCAATAGTCCTTCGTGACCGATATCTGGAGTAGCCTATCTCTGCATATTCATTTTTTTCCATACCAAAAAAAGGTTCCCTTACCGGCACTACTAAGAGAAATTAGAAGTTGATTATGTACAAGTGCATATATTAACACTTTTAGCAGTTTATAGTTTATACTTATTTTTTAAACTCTGTTTGGCTCACCCTAAAAAAGTTGCTTGAAAAAGTCACTTAAAAAAGTTGCTTACCAAACCATCACTTTAAAAAGCTATTTAGAAACTTTACACCATTTTTTTTTTTTTTTGAAAAAAGCCACTTGAAGAAATTGCATTTAAAAATAATTTATAGCTTTTAAGCTACCATTCAAATGCCATTTAAGATGATGAATCAGTACATTAACCATATACCTACTAATTACAGGTTTTGTACACGTAGGCAATAATTGTCACTGAACTACATGGTCACATATTTTCAACCAGGTTATGAAAAAACTAAAGAGACATATGTGTCTATTATAGGCCATTTTTGGCGGGGCCTTCGATGATATATGCAGTTCATCACTTGCTTAATTGGTTAAGAAATATATCTAATTGGAGAAGCTAGGAGCTTGCGCGAAGTGATGAACCAACGAGCGTAGCATGCATGGAGGTTGGGCCAATCGGAGGACGGGCAGTGAGTGAAATGGTGGAGCCATAGAGACAATACCTTCTCGTTCTCTTCTTCTTGTTCCGACATATCTATGGTCTCCAACACTCTCTCTATCTCTACTCTTTCGTTGATGCTCAATACGGGCGCATCGGTGCCATTGCTGGCTCGACACAGCAATGGTAGCCATGTCATTAACATCTTCATCTTGGTTTGCCTTTCTTGCGCTTTCTTGATTTCTTCACCCTCTTCTTCTCCGAGGTCCTTGGCTTGTTTTAATAAGAATGCTAAAAAATGGGAAAAGAAATTGTTGAGAAATTGTGTGCGCTAGCACAACAAAGGGCAGTACTTAAAAGATTTATATCAATTAATACAAAGGGTTAATTACACCAAGACCCCCTCAATTATGACTTTTTTTACTTTACCTCATTCATCTATAAAATACTACAATTACACCCCCAATGTATTAGAAATCGTATCCAAGTTAACACCGTTAACGATTAGACTAAAATTACTATTTGACCCTTTCAACGTCGGTCAACTCTTTGTTTCTTTTCCTTCGGTCAACTCTATCTCTGTTCCTCTCTTCTTTCTTCAATTAACTCTCTTCTCTCTCTCTCTCTCTCTCTCTCTATGTCTCTCCCTTCTCTCTCTCTTCTCTCCTCTATCTCCCATCCCATCCCAATATCATCTTGCCATGCTGCTACCACCGTCACAACCACCACCTGCCTAGACCTCCACTCCACTGCTACCTACGATCTCCTCCCCTCTCCACCCACGTCGCTGCCACTCCTTAAATTTCCATTTCTGCTGTACGATCTCCATCCCTTTCCACCCATGCAACGCCACCACTGCCGCTATATTTCCTCTCTCCTCCACCCATGATTACATAACTACTGTTTAAACCCTAATCCCTGCCACTGCCATCTACTCCCCCTCCACCGCATACTGCCACCATCTCCAACGCTCCGTTGAAGCCTTATTTCTCATTGTCACTGCCACTATCTCCTCCCCACTCCACCGTATACCTCTACCATATTTGTTAGGTAAAATGTATTTCAAGTATTTTGTGATTTTTGAAATTTTAATTAGGTTGGATTTGTGTTAAATTTGCAAGGGTTAGTCTGTGATTTTGGTGAATTCAGACGTTGCTATTTGAGTTCCTCCTTCTTTACCATTTTGGTCATTAAATGGGTTTTTTTGTAACAAAAAGCTATTTTAGATATAAATTAAGCTACGATACTCATGTGCAAATCACTTGATAAAATTTCATCTATTTTTTCTAACAAAAGGCAAACGGAAGGATAAAATGAAAATTAATTACAAAAGTAAAGGGCGTAATTATAGCATTTTGTAGATGAATGGGGTAAAGTGAAAAATGACCATAGTTGAGAGGATCTTGATGTAAAGTAAAACTTAATACAAAATTTATAACTAGAATTATGTGGTGAAATGAGAGTCATTCATTTTAAAACTAAATACCTATGATTCTGGCTCTTATTTATAAAACTACTACTGCCACATACAAATTTAGTGAATGTATAGCATTTTTTCAATAAAAACATAAGGAAAATACTATTCTTATAAAAAGTTCATACCAAATTTAAATATAAAATAATGTGACAGTGGTAGTTTTATAATTAAAAACTATTATGATAGGTGTTTGTTTTGAAGTGAAAAACTCTCATTAAGACACATTATTTTGTATAAAAATTTTGTATAAATTTTTTTTGTTTGTATAACATTATTCAAAACATAATATATATCTAGCTTGAAAATACCCACAAATCAAGAGCAATTAATAGGGGTGGCCGGATTGGTCAGGATGATTTGATTCAACCAATAGATACTTTCAATGAAACGCGTGACGCCAGAATAATAATGGTCAATCTCTTCCATAATACAAGGCCAATTCTATTCTCAAAACAATCATGAGTACATTCGATGGTTTCAAGAAAGAAAAAAAAATATTTATCGTGATAAGAGGTAAACTTGTTCCAACATTAGTAACAAACAGCAGAGTTTGTCCAAACAATAAAATGCAGGCGGTGATTAAAGGTATGCCTCAGCATTGACTGGATCAATTCCCTCTATGACTAAGAATATCCGCAACCATTGGCCAAACAACAGAAAATTTATTCCATGTATGTTTTTGAATGAATTAATTTACAAATACTCAAACCACTGTGGATAAAATAATGTTTTCAAACGAACGATATACGAGTCTAATGGTGTGAAGATAACATACCCGAGACTTTGACAAGAGACCCTTAAGCCGCGGCTCAGCCAAGAGAGCTAGCCAAGCCAAGTGTGTAGCCGCAGCCTACTTACACACCGGTTCCTCCACAACCGCAAGCCGCCATCCCCAGCGCCTCAGCCGCAAGTTTCTCGGCTGAACTCGCTGCCCTGCTCACCTCTCCCCCCGACTTTCCGAACCAGGTCCATATCACATCTCCATAATACCTAACCGCTCTCAAAAGCCGGTTCACTTTACGATAATCACCCCCTTTTCTTGTCTCACCCGTCACATCACCACTTGAACCGCCACGGTTCTAGTCTTGGTCCATCACGGTGGCTTCAAGCTGACTTAGAGTCCGCAAAAAAGCCATTGAGAGAACCATACAGTTAACCTCCAGAAGGGCTTCAAAGCCCTCTGGAAGTTCTCATCTATAAGCCTCTCCACTAAAGATCACACTACTTCAAACTTCCGTGAGCTCACTGAGATGTCATTAACAATTGACAACAACTGCGAAAGTGCTCGGGCGATATCCTATTCACCGCCACAGCCGCCGCCGCCGCCTCCGGTGACGGTACCGTAATTTTCCGTCTCCGGAGCCTTGGAAGGGTAACCATAACTTTCTGGGGAAGGGAAGAGAGAAGGTAAGAGGCGGAGGAGGAACAGGGAGGTGGAGATGAGGAGGTAGCGGAGGAGTTGGAGGAGTTTACACTAGTCAACCAAGCTTAGAAGAGATGTGTCTGCACAGATGAATAGAGATGTTAAGATGTTCCTCATAAGCAAAGGAGGAATGGTGGTTGGTGAGCTTTCCATCTTTGCCTTGGTTTATTCTTGCTTTCCCCGCAACCTAATATTTTGTAATCAAAAAATGGTACATAAAAATTATTTTTTCATCTACTTTCTTACCCACTAAATACGAGACCTATATACTTTTATTAATATAGATCTCACATATATTGTGTCTAATAAATAAAAGGATAGGTAAAAAACGAATTTGTATATAACATTACTATTTGTAATCCCTTCTCTCTATCACCATAGGTTTTTATTTGGGGTTGATACAGAGTAACATAGGGGTTGGATGAAAATGGTGGGCTTTGATTGAGTGAATGGTGTTGACGTAAACCAATTAAGGCAAGGGAGCAGTGGGCCGGGCCGTGTTAGAGATAAATTATTCCATACGACATCCTCACATGTGTGACTTTCAAATACTCAAATCACAGGAAGACACCTGACTGTGACCATCAGGCAATTATCAATGGTTTCCTCTTTCGAAACAGCAGCTGGACTAGATGAGATCCCTTGTATGGTATGCACTCGCTATGCACTTCTTGAAAAGCAATTAATACTCGTTCGACACATATTAAGCGATTTGCCCGTCAAAGAAGCAATATGTTTATTGAAAACAACAACCTCTCTCTCTATATATACACACATCGATTTGCTTGTGTGTATATTAGTTTAACAAACAAACAAAAAAACACACAAATTTTTTAATAAGGATATTAACAGCGGAAAAATGTTTGTAGGTTAGTCTGGTAGCATTGAGTTTCAGTAGTCATACTAATTATATTCAACATTAGTTTATTGCAAGTTGCGAGACTTTTTAAAGAAGTAACAACACAGGGCTCTCTATTAGATTTTGAGAGATGTTTTATTATAATAACACATTACTTTGTTAGAAATAGAAAGACTTATATAGGTTCCGTTTGGAACCCAAATTTTTTGTTAAAAAAAAAAAGGCAAAATTTCTTCACATTTTTTCTTTTCTTTACTTTTTCAACCAAAAATTTAGGTTAAAGAAAAAAAATGCCACGTAAAAAAGTTTGATATGCATAAATATCAAAAAACTCAGTACTACCTATCCATTGAATTTTTTTTTCCCTCGACAACAATGCTTTCAAGCATAGCTAGTGCATTTTGAAATTTTTATGGGTCTTGCAATGTAGTTAACATAGGCAAGAGAAAATAAAAGCCTATTTGCAACGTCAGTAGAGAAAGGAAAAATAATAATTTTTGTTCATTTCCTCGTTTGCCTTCACTTGCGGAGGGGAAAGAGATAAAAGGAAGAAGAAAAGTAAGAGAATGTTATTTTTTTTCTCACTTTCCTTCAATATTCTATTTCTTCTTTCCGTTTTAATGGTTATTATATTATTTTTTCCACTTTCTTTTAGTTATTATATTATTTTCTTTTCCACATTTCTCTTATTTTATTTTTCCTTTCCTTTTTAATAGTTATTATGTTATTTCTCTTCCTTAAGTTTTAAACAAGAGAAAGTATTTTCTTTTCACTTTTATTTTATTTTCTTTGACCAAGGAAAGAACCTACTTTTCCTACCATTTCTCAGTGACTCCTTTCCTGTTCTTTCCTTTCTCTTCCTGCAGACAGGCTCTAATGATTAGCACAACTCTTTGACATGACAAAGTTTCACATTAAAAGTCTATGGTTCTGCTTAGAGGGCAAATCTTTCTCTTAATTCCAAACCAAAAAGAACATAAGAAGGCAAGGCTAGGCCCAATTAGAATTCTTTCCATTTCATAATTAGAATAAAGATCTCTATTTTATTATTTAAAGAATTAACACATCAACTAAAATAAAAATAAATGTGCAAATAAGTTGATTTAAGATTTTCTTAAAAACAAATGAGTTTGTAATCACAACGTAATTTTGGTTACACGTACATCTAATATGGCCTTATCTAATTCATTGATGCTTCAAATGAAAATCTCCATTCCAGAATCCAAATCCAGCTAGGCCATAGAAGAGGGAGAATAAAGTCAAGAAATGATAAACCACCATGTTTGAAATACATGCATTTGAATATATCCAACATATAGGAATTGCAAATGAAGCCTTTTTGAAATATATACATACTAGCAGTGAACCCGTGCTATACATGAAAATAAAAAAGAAAAGGAAAGAGTTTAAAAATGTATTTTTTTTACCTTAAAATAACTTGATATTCAATATTTTGTATATATTTTATGAAGGTAATAAATGACTTAATAAGATCCAATATGTTACTCTCAACTACATTTAATATTTTGAATATGCATTTTTATGTACATATGTGTTATATGTAGTCCTACCAAATTAAAAGTATATGATTAAGAGCATAATATTAAGCCCCAACCTTAAAAATGATTCTTTTTTCCCAAAATTGAAAATACTTGCAACTTTAATTTAAAGTAATGCGAAACAAAAATTTAGTGATAGATAAAAATTGAGGTGATTAACTTTAGTTTTTCCAATAGCATATTAAAAGGAATATTTGAATAGGTTGTATTTAAAAATATCTCCTCTAAATTCTAATCATAGATTAATTGATATTGATCCAATTATATATGAAAACGGTTTTAATTAAATACTTGGCTTAATACATTAAACATGATATGATTAAATTAATTCATTTTGTCATATATATACTTCCTATTATAGAAATTTAAAATAAAAACATTCCACGTTAGGAGCATACTTGAAGGAAATTTGACAAACTTAACATATTGACTAACTTTGAAACAGCCAATAATATCAAGAAACAATTTTGATTTATTTTCCTTATTATATTTTAAACATATTTGAAGAGGTATGATTATGGGTAATAACAATATTCATAATTTTTTTTACATATGTACTTCCTATCATAGAAATTTAAAATTATTTTTATTTTCTACTAAAAATTTTATGTAAGGAGCATAATTGAAAGAAATTTAACAAACTTATCTTATACACTAATTGACACAATTAAATAAAATTTAAAGTAAAAAGAATAAGTTTGAAACAAACAATATTTTCAAAAAAAATTTGATTTTATTTTTTTATTACTTTTTTAAACATTTTTGACGAGGTATGATTGACGAGATAATAACAATATTAGTAGTGTTGTTATATGTGTACTTTCTATCATAGAAATGTATAATTTTTTTTATTTTTAATTAAAGATTCTATCTAAGGAGTATAATTGAAAGAAATTTAAAAAACTTACCATAGATTAAGCGACAAAATAGAATGAAATTTAAAGTAAAAATTAAAAGTTTGAAACAACTAATAGTATCAAGACAAGTGTAGTTTTGTATTTTAATAATTCAAAAATATGAGAAAATAGTATTAAAACTTTCAGCTTCAAAGATCACACAACGTATTACTATAATATATATTATAGACAGTTTTATATAGATATATAAAGGACAAAATCTATAGTATATATAACTGTGTATGTCAACTTTCATGTTCAACAAGAAATGTCTTCAAGTGCCTACTAAACTCCTTAGGCTTCTCCAAGTTGACAGCATGCCCTGCATTCTTGATAATCACTAGCTCAGCATTCTCCCCAATATGCCTATGTATATGAGCAAATAGTTCATAATACAAACATTTTAAGATAAATTTATGAAAAATGCAATTCTTTCCGAATTTTTGTACAGAATTTTGAATCAGAATGATGTGGCAGTGGCAGTTTTGTAATTAAAATGCATCTTGGTGGGTTTTTTGTTTTAAAGTGATAGACCCACAACTCAACCACATCACTCTGGTTATATTTTTTGGTTATATATTCTGGTTGTATAGCATTACTCTAAATTTATACATGGTGATCAAGGGTATATAATTTCAATACAAAAACAACAGATATAGTTATATATATATTTTTACGAACCTTTTTAATCTGTGCCCCAATTCCAGTGGGAATATCTGATCTTGCTCTCCCCATAGTATTAGCGTGCGCTGCGTAAAGAAGAAAATCATATGGTTTGCCATAATTTGCATGAACAGCATAAAAAAACAGAAGCAAGATAAATTTACAAATAATATATGAATACCTGATTGATCTTGGGAATATTAGTAAGCTTTCGATCTTTGAGTATCTCTTGGATCAGTTCCCTCTTCTCTTTCAGATGATCTGCACACATGACCTGTCCATGCACAAATTAATTAGTAAAATCTATTGAAAAAAAGTCTGATTTTAAATCTAAATTTTATTCAGTTGTAGACTCATGAATTCTAAAGTAAGTCATCTCTTCTTGAAGGGTAGCAGAGATTGGAGCTTGAGTTTAACATAATTAGCACTAGTTCTTGGGTGCAAAGTCAAGCTTAGACTTCATTGAACTATCAAAAGCCTATGTCAATCTTACATTAATTAAAGGAAAATACTATTTTACTAAAAAATTTGTACAAAAAATTCTATGAGAATGATGTGGCAATGACATGACCATATTTTTTTTTTTTGCTAATTGGATATCTAGGCCAATTTGTGCGCACCTCAACTAATATCAGACTCTGTGCAGTTCTCTCGTCCCACACAGACAGGATAAGTACCAGGCCAAAAACTCAAAGGGTGACTCCAAAAAATTGATAACACTTAAAAAATTTCGAATCTAAAACCTTAAAGATAGCAGACCTTTAGACCCCAATGGCATAAGTTTTTTGTCTTAAAGTAAAAGACATCATTCTATACATAAATACATAAATTAGAAAATTATATTTTTACAAAAAATTTATACAAAATTTGCATATAAAATAATGAAACGGTGACAGTTTTGTAATTAAAAATTATTATAGTGGATATTTTGTTTTGAAATAAAAGGTTCTCATTAAAACACGTTATTTTATAGAAAATTTTTATATGAATTTTTTATTTGTATAATATTATGCATATAAATTTTCTAATGGTATAGCATTAGTTACAAAACTCATTTATGCGTAAAATGAAAAAGGCACTTACATGGATGAAATCAGAGAGGATAAAAGATGGCACCCCTCTTGTAGGCTTGACATGAGAAAGTCGCATCAACTCTCTCAGCTTCGCCGGCGTCTGCGGCAACAAAATGCTCGCCGCCTCCTCCAAATCCGGCACCCGAAACAACCCTTCCTTCATATCCTTCTCTTCCAAACACACCCCAGTGCAACACAGCACCAATCTCTCCACCGTCTCTGGGAACTGCACCGCCACGCTATACCCCACAAACCCGCCGTAGCTTATCCCAACCAAGCTCGTCTTCCTCACCCCATGTGCCTCCATCAACTTCATCAAACAACGAGCCTGGAACGCCTCCGTCCTCTCCGGCCTGGCCGTGTAGGACAGGCCAAAGAAGAGGAGGTCCGGCACGTAGACGTTGTAGTGCGGGACGAAGTGGCGGAGCAGCTGGCTGTATTGCCACATTGCGTTGGCTCCAAAGCCATGGACGAGAATAAGGTTCTGTTTGGTGGGTTTTTGGATTTTGGGAACCCAGCAGTGCATGACGGTGCCGTCTCCGAGGTCGGTGACTACTGACCGGAGACCGGAATACTCGAAAAAGTACCGGTAGAACCAATCTCTGGATGCGGTGAAGCTCAAGTATTTTGCCATTTCCATGCAGACACAAAGAACTCAGAAACTCATGCAAGAAGGAAAAAGCTCACGATATTGACGTTACAAAGAGGTTGATCATGTGATTTTCTTTGCCTTTTTTTCTTTCCTTTCTAGGGTTTGCAGATCTAAAACCAACCATAGAAAAGAAATAGATACAGAAATAGATTGATTCTGAAAAGAATCAACATTATAGCATATGGGTTGTAAAGACAAGTGATCTCAAATTCTATGTGTCAAGAAAAGGAATCCATAGCAGAAGGAGTCGCGAGGAATCTACGTGGTTTTGTTTTCCAAGGGTCAATGCATGGCTCTGATAAGAGAGACTACTAGTCCACAAATTTTTAGGAGTATTACCAAAAGAATAGGGCTTCCCTTCTTTGTTAGTTTTCTATATATTCAACAGGAGGAATAGAAGTTGAAATCCACCAAGGCCTTCCACTTGTGGGAGGGTTAGGACATCTACAGATTGAATTTGTAAGAATTTGTATTGCCCAAGGCATTTGAATGACCTGATTTCTCAGGCCTCCTATTATTTTAATACTCAAAAAAATAATTGTAAGGAGAATTAAATGAAAGAATGCCAAATTCACAACAATCATGAAATCGTGATATGAGATCCATTCTTGCAATAAAAATTTATGTAGACATCATATATGAGATAGATGGAAAAAAGTTCAGTAATAAGGTAGGTAATATAAAGTTCTAAATGATTATTCTTGTCAAATTATGACGTAATATTTTTATTACATCAACAACATTAATTTTTTATAAATTTAAAAGATTTTTAAAAATATAAATACATGCCAAAATCTAATAGGTATGAGTACAAAAATACTTTGTACTACTTAACCACTGAACTTTTTTCCAAGATATCTTGAGAATTTGGTAATTTCCTATCAAAATTGACATTACATTATTGTAAATTTTATTCTATTTTCCCAATTGATGGTGCCATGATATTGTAATCTGGTGTAGGAGGCAGATTGTATAGCAGAGGAATAGTGCAAGCATAGAGATGAGAAGATCATTAATTTTCAGAGTGATTCTCATATCCACACAAGGTTGACATGGTCCCTGAATATGACAAAATAAATATGCGATTACCTAAAATTCATTCATGTTCCATAATTTCAAAATAGTGCCTCAAAGATCCGTTACAAATAAAAAATACGCACAGGAAGGGAAAAAAAACATAGCTTAAAACAAATGCAGAAGCCTTCAAACAGGCTTGATCACTTTTTTTTTTTTTGTTTTCCTTTGTTTCCTCATGTACACAATTAAACGGGGGTACCTCAGTAAAATTAGCCTTCCAATGCTGTGTTGAACCTCCTGGACCGGTTGTACCTCACCATTTCCCTTTCAATGCCGCATTGAACAATTTTACACACATGTATATTGGGAGTTTGGGGCGGGGAGCAGTCAACTCATTAGTTTCCTTAGCCTCTTTTCAGCAAGATTGGCAACCTTGTTTTGCGGTTCTAGGACAACAGCATGATTGAAATCTGCAGATACCAAGAGAAAGAACATGTAAATGTGAAAGGGGGGATAAAAAGCAAATTAAAATGAAACCAATAACAAAACAAAAATGTTTCTGTAACAAAGGCCATATCAACCTAGTGCAAGACTGGGAACTAGAGCCCCTCAAATTATATCACTTGTATGTTTACACATGTACATCCATGTACAAGTAGACATACATAAAAAGGTCTGCAGCACTCGGCATTAAACAACAGTATATAAGTCCACATATTTAACGTGTCAAACATGCATATCTCCCCTATGTCACACAGACATTTCAAGACGTGCAACTAACTGTAATTAATACATTGTGTTGTTAATCACTTTCACTTACTTGAGGGTTTGGAACAAAAAAAGATTTGGCACTCTTAAGGGTTCGGTTACAATAGTTTGCTCATAGTTTTCTAGGTTTCAAGGAAATGCCAAGACCTGTGACTTTTAACTGCTTCAACATTATAAATTTGCTTTTACTACAGGGTCAGAAATGAACACATTTGGAAAAAAAGCTGTATCCAAAAATTGCAGAGTTGCGCATACCTGACACCTAGACACACTTGAACACGGAAGACATATCAGAGTATACGTAACAGACTCCAAGTGTATTACTCAATGCACTCCACCCCTAACAAGATATAAGAGAAAGAAGAGAAATAATAACATTGTATTATAACTCAGACCAATCAACCCACAAATGAAAGCCTCTTTAAGAGCAGCTATATTGTTTCGCACCGATCAAATGTGGTTTCTTGCAGATAGCTAATACAAGGTTGATGTTCAACTAGCTGTAAATATTTTACAGAGTTGACTTGCATTATTAGGTATGGAATTTTACAAAGCTTCTAAATACTTCTTTCAGAAATGGGTCATTTTCCCACTTCTCAATAAGTTACATGGGCATCTTGCAGAAGTGCCACACCGAATTTTTGGACGTGTCCCATGAACAATCAACAAGGATATCAGCCTATATCAATATGAAAACTAGGAATTGTGTAGAAGGAAGAGAAAAGAGGAGAAATTCATCAACTATTACATTAGAATCTACTACAGAAAACACATATTCCAGAGAATACTTTCCAAGATACATATGAACAAGACATCCACAAGTACAAGAAACAGACACTGGGATTCTCACCTTGAAGAGCCTCTTTATAAAACAGAAGTGATTCTCTAGCTGTTCCTCGCCTCAGATATGCCTTCACATTCTGCACAGGGAAATGGAAAACTCTTTACAACATTATTAAGATACGGTTTACATGTTTGTCCCCCATATATGAACACAAATATTTTATATTTTCTTGCTTGCAGTAAAAATAGGAAACAAAATCTTGATTGACAATACCAATACGTCAAAAGCACGTCTCCATCCTATACATAAACCCCCAGCCTATACAGCAGAAGGGAAGAACAAAAATATGCATCACAATTGCTTGACAATACCAATACGTCAAAAGCAATGTCTCCATCCTACACTTAAGCCCACAGCCTTACAGCAGAAGAGTACAGTGGGACCATTTATGCTTGTGTTCATGTTCAGTTAGATTTTATTTGCAGACCCCCTAAAGTACTACACTGGGAACTGCCTTCATTCATGAAGGACCAATTGCAGCATTAAAAACTCCTTTGATAAGGTTGATAGACAATGACCGGATCATCCAATATCAAGGAGAAATTCATAATCATACAGAATTCACCAACAGTTACATAGGAAAACAACCAACAGTGGGTGATTAGGTAGCATCTTCAGTTGATATCAGGAAGGAATAAGAGGTCGATCACCAGATGAGTATCACAGAAGAAGTTAAAAAGCTGGAAGTAATAATAAAAGTTGAGGAACCAAAGAAAAAAGCTAGGTCTCTTAAACTAAAATGAAATCCGTCAGTTACAAGTATGGTGTTACTTTTGCCTTTGGCAGGCTTTAGTAAGAAATTTGCAACTGAACATATCATGTGAAAGAGATGAAAGATCCTGATGATATGCAACTCTAATTGCCTCTTCTCCGGCACAAATTAGTTAACAGTAAAAGCTTGCTATACAGGGCATTTTGCTAAAGATAAACTAGTTGGTTGTTAGTACTGAGGCATTAGGATCCAAGAGACCCATACTACAAAAGAGCAGTTTTCTAAACTGTGGGGAGACAGAAGTATAATGCGTATGCAGTGTACCTACATTTATGATGGGGAAGGAAATTACTTGGTAAAAGCTTAACGGACGAGGCATCCAAATACAGGCTTAAGCAGGAGGATTACCACTTTGTGCAAATAATGCCAAAAGATAGACCTGCCCAAATTAACGACACCAGCAGTAGGGAAGTGGCTTTCTTATGCTAGAGATGAAGTTCAGCATCTCTCATTAACTATACATTTAGCTGCCCCTTTCTGGTACAAAATTTGCATCAATAAACTCTCAGGTATCTGAAACTAATTCTACATAGGATTTTATTAACCCCAAGCAAGAAAGTGAAAGTATTATACCTTTTTTGGATACTCAGACAATTTAAAGAAATTTCTGTTGAAGGCAGCATTCCTTGGAAACTATGAGCCAGAACTTGGAACCTACATATATTCTGCTCTACATCCAATAATTGTTAATCCACAATAATCAATACGAGTTAACGAGTCCATGGAGTTTGTTTACAAGTTATTAACTGCAATGACATGCCATATTCTACAGCTACTTCCAATGATAATACAAGAAAATATGGAGTTTGTTTACTGAGTATTTTCTTTGTTAGATATGAACAAAGGGAATACCGGACATTTCATTTGAGATGGAGATCGACATTGCTTCTTATATATGTTATTCATCAAGTGAGAGCATAAATATTTTATTTCTCTTCATGCTTCAAATGTAGCATACATTGTAGAATATGAAAACTAGTGGGCATCATTAACTAGTCCCCCTACCTTCTTATCCAGTGATATTGCCTTACTGCAGTCCTCCTCAGCTTCTCGAAAGCTGCAATAAATGAAATACGGTGGGAAAGAAACTCTTCAGATGCAAAAGCAACAAAGTGATGAAGATCAGCAGAGAACAAAACAAATGACATATCAGACCATCCTAGTTCTAAATAAGCAGCTGCTCGGTTGCAAAAGTAAGTTGCATTCATCTCATTCAACTTTATAGCTTCGCTGTAGCAGCTTACGGCCTTATTCCACTGTCTTCCCTTAAATGCAGCATTTCCCTACAATGGAATTTGTCATTATTACGAAATTTACAACAGAATAACATACTTATATCACATCTAAAGGTTTCAGTAAGATTGACGACAAAGATTGAGCAGCCAATGGAATGGTAAGTGAAACTATCTTTTTAAAAAGCAACTATTGCCAACAGAATTGAACCCAAAAACATCTTTCAAGCAACCTAGATTAACAATATCAAGATGCGGCCACTATAATAAACCACACAGTGCCCCAATGGTTAAATACTTTAATAGAAAAAGAAAACTCGATATATCATAGAACTATTATTTGGAAATTAGAATCATAACCAACCATCCTTTAAGAAAGAAGTGTCATTCTTAAATCTTCAGGCCTGATAACCTTGCCTACTCTGACAGGATACAGTTTGTTGAGGGTAGTTTTTTTTTCCTCCATTTGGTGGTGGTGGTTTTTGTGGTTTTTTTTTTTTTTTTTTTTTTTTTGGGGGGGGGGGGGGGGGTGTTTGTTGTTGGAAAACTGGGAACAAGAAGAAAGAAAAGATTTTGTGCTTCTATTGTGAATTAAAGTTTCAAAATTTTAAAACAAAAGAGCTCCTGGGGATAAAACGAGGTTAAATGGCTAGTTATGGAGTTATGGTTGGGTCATCAGAACAAGCTGAAATCAGCAAAAGTAAATAAATAAAGACAGGAGGAAAAAGAAGAGGACTTCAGAACTGCTCTCTGCTCTTCTGGGATTCTTAAAAAGAAATCAATGGAGTCTCACCACCAAGAGTGCAAAAATCAGCAGAGAATTCTTGAAACTCAATAAGTCAAATCCTCTTCAAAGGACTTGCTTACAAAGAAGAATTGTTGACACAAAACAAATAATCCTAAATTGAAAGAACTCCACGTAGGCCAATAAGAACATCCAAAAAAAACACCCACTAACAGATACATTAACTTGCAGACAGAATGAACCAAACACAAACAAGAATATTGAAAAACTGTGGAAATTGGCACGTTAAAAGTGTAGTCAGGACACCAAACAACCCAAGTGAGCTAAATCATTATAATCTATGGTTATCCAAAAGGTCAAATCTTTTCAAATCTAAGGGGTTAAAAAAAATGTGTTTTTTCCCAAAAAACATTGAAAGCAATTCTCAAACACATAATGTGTACTGTAGCACCCAATAGGTCGTTGATAGCACCCATATGGACTTTTCTCCTTCATCCCTTAAGCACATACTTTAAAGAACCAATTGCCATCATTACTAAACTGTGTCAGCCCAAATCTCATTATGCTAATCTAACATGAAATGAGGCCTTTAACATAATGGTACTTGAAACAAAATGGGCCTGACATGATAAAAATGTATATGATGTAGTTCATTTTTTAAACAATTTACAGCGGTGTCATTCATGTTTAACACCAATAATGATGGCATCAGAAATAGACCTACAATCAGACATTAATCCATGCAATAATGTATGTCTCAACTAGTGAAAAGAAAAAGCTCTCAAAATGACAGAAATTATGCATGTAATTAGCCAGATAGGTTTTACAACTAATGTGCCGTGGTGTCATGTCTGGTTTTGTGGGTGTGTGCATCAGAGAGAGAGAGAGAGAGAGCATACACACCTTCGAATCAAGAAACAAATTTCATTTTCATTTCTATTGAAATGTCCGAAATGTTTCCATTTGGGGAAAATAAAACAAATCATTCATGGGAAACAAAATTCCATTGCTTCCATCATAACACTCCAAAACAGATCAAAACAGAGAGAAAATACCTCATTATGTTATAAGTGTTTGCTATCCTTATTTTGGTAATTTGTTATACCAAATTTTGTAGGGATCTTAGACACCTTTAGGATCATATCCACTTACATTTAATAACATTGATTTATTTGGCATTACTTCACCTCTTTTGGTTACTAGCAACATTTATTCATTTGTTTAACGTTTATCTTATGTTTCCAAAACATTTCCATTTCCAGGCTTTTCGAAACAATACACCAAAACAAAATTTTGGTCCTAGATTCCAATCTAATCATATGTGTCCCAGTGCAACAAGAGGATACCCATCCCAATATTACTCTCCCCCTAGCAGGTTTAAATGCACAGTGAGTCTAGACTTATCAAAGAAAATACCATTTTGAAAAAAGCTTAAAATAGTAAACATAAACTAAATAACATTGAAATTTTTCACGAAGAGGGATGGTGCACAAAGACCTTAGAAAGCCTCATGAATAAAGGGAAGCATTTAAAAGTAAAAACTTAAGCATACGGCACTGCAAGATACCAACTAACCAAAAAGACAGAGATAACATGTAGAGATATGATCTGTTGCTAATAAGATTGTAATAGAATATCAAGAACATTTTCTGATGTAGCCCAATTTCACAAGCATTTTTTCAAGCACACGAGGGCACATAGATATGCCAATTTGTTTCATGAGATAGAAATAGACAAGATGAAAAAAAGAGAGGGGGAAAACAGAATATAGGACAATATATAGAACAAGAGAGATAAAGGAGAGAGAGAGAGAGAGAGAGAGCAAAGCTCTTCCAAATATTCAACTTTTATTCATCTTCCAAGTCTAATTACTTTTTACATAAATAAGGCCTATTTAGAGGTCGCGACCTGGCGTGATGGTAAGGGATCGTCTGCCCCAGCGCTGTGGCTCAGGCCAAGTCACGGGAATGAGCCCTTTTTGCAAAAAAATCTGTGGTAAGGCTACCCTATGTAATACCTCTTCCAGACCCTGTTGTAAAGCAGATGCCCTGTGCACTGGGTATGACCTCCCTCTATCAATAATGCCAATTCATAGGCTTCATAAGACTCCTAAAACACATAGCTATCCTCTAAAAATAAGCCTGCCTAATGTAGTAACCTAATACCATTAAAATTCTGACTTAAGTCTCCGCCATCTCAAATATCTAATATTCAAAGTACGAGATTCAATCAAAGACTCGTAACAAGTCTAGCTAATTAATATTCACTATCTTCTAACTGGTCCCACGTCATATTGGCTGCATCATTTTCAAAAGAAAATGCCCCTATTTCTGGCACCTTCACAATTACAAAAATAGGCCAGAAGAGAACAAACCTTTTCTTTCAATAGTTCCGAAGCATCCATGCTGTCATTCATATCTGGCAAGGATGATGAATTGGAAACAAGGTTTACTTGCTCCTGAAGAGATGAGTACATATCCAAAACAGCATCGAGAAGAAATTTATCAGCTCCATGGAATGCTATGAAAGAAACAGAGATTGGATAATCATCGTGCTTGCCTAATGGAACGGTAACCTGGAATGATGAGTCAAAAGAATAACATGTCCTTAAAAGTGACCAGGCTATTACAACAAATTAACATACATACAAAAGAGCAGGCTAAGGAAACCACACAATAACAATGAAGACTGATATACAAAGTCACCTGACAGCAACCAGACATACTTGCTATGCTTAGTAGAGCAAATGCTCTGTCATGGAACTCAGCAGAGAGACCTTTCTTTGAGTTGAGTTTTAATGGAGGATCAGCAACTGTGGGCATTGCTAATATTCCATCATCCTGGACAACAAATAAAGGTGAATGGACCACAAGCTGCAACTAAATGTATTGCTAAAGAAAAAATCAATAAAAGTAATAAAGTCATATTAAAAAGTGACCATGAAAATTGGACACTGCAAAAACACAGTAAAAGAACTAAGGAATCCTTTCAAACATCGTTAATGAACTAGACCAATTTGGAGTGTTCCTTAGGCCAAATACCATGAGTACAAAGTCCTCAAGTGATATACTTCACGTGATTTATAGGAAATGCGGATCATATCTTTTGGTGACCCTTCTGGTCTTCCAACAATCATAAATATTACGTTTTTCCCATGCAA
The DNA here is from genome assembly GCA_033060915.1 of Euryodendron excelsum. Taxonomy (NCBI): domain Eukaryota; kingdom Viridiplantae; phylum Streptophyta; class Magnoliopsida; order Ericales; family Pentaphylacaceae; genus Euryodendron; species Euryodendron excelsum. The sequence continues at coordinate 9,601,356 of CM065377.1, forward strand.
ATTCTGATTAGAATCAAGTATTTCCAGGACCAGGCCAACTTCAAGTGTTCTATGGAAAACTTTCCATGAATAAAAACTCCTCAAGGAGTCTACATCACATCATTTATGGGAACTCCAAATCATACCTTTCAGGAAAGAATAGACATGATCGCACCACTAGGAGATTTGGTGATCTTAAAAATACCTCTCATTCCACCTATCCCTAAAACCTCAATGCCTCATATGGTCAAGCATGAGTTCATACAATTCCCAGGGTTACCCTGCTGGTTGATTTTCTGCATCATCTCTGGACAGAAGGTTCATACTTCTCCAGAATATTAAATCATTACACCTTGGCAGTCCTGTTATATCACACAACATAGTGCAACTCAAAATCCTGAGATATTTGAATTTCCCTTCTACACAAAGTATTTGGATTGCCAAACATTTCTGACTCTTGCAAAAACTCATACTTTATCATGTGTACAAGAGCTCTGGAAGTCAAGTATTTACTACACTCTTGTTTCTTTAAATTGGTTAATGACAATTTTGGGCTTCCCTAGGTGTTTCCACTATCACACCCGCAATTCAAATAAAAAATCAACTTCATTCAACCAGGGTAGTAAGGGATGCCTTCCATTAAATCCACCAAACTTCACAACATAAACGGCTGCCAACAGCATGAAAAATTTTCTGACTTTTAAAAGGCAAAGTTTGTCTTTGAGAATGTACATGACAAATAGAAAACCTTGCTTTTCTCTTCCAACCTCTATCCCTCAACTGTCCAAGGAACAGTTTGGTTTCCAGACAACTCAAATAGTCCTCTCTTTCTTTTTGCAAGCCCTTTTTTTTTAATTTCCTTTTCAACAATTAAGAACGATAATAAGCACCAGAAAGTTACCATTTACCCATGCAGTCAAAAGCCCACACGCAACCATATAAGAACCAAATACAAACCCCCTACGCCTCCCCGCCTCCCCCCCCCCCCCCCCCCCCCCCCGGGCCAAAAAAAAAAATGTGTGTGTGTGTGTGTGTGAGAGAGAGAGAGAGAGAAGGGCTGTCAGCAAACAAACAGAAACACGCTATTCAGGAACCAATCTAGAAAATTTTCACAAAACTAAAAGGTTAATTATTGCTGGAAAAGAAAGAGAAGAAAAAAACACTAATATAGGTGATCAAAGCGAGTCCTAAACACACAATACTTGAAGAGAAATATGAGTTGGGAGCATTCCTTCTTTCTTTCAGACAAGTTAATAGCCATATTTTCAGGCAATATATCCACTACTTGGTTAACAAATTCAATTATTCTTCAAACAAATTTTGAAAAGTTACTATAGTGTAAATGATGAAGTTGTAATAAATAAGTGGCACACATTGAAGAGAAAAAAAGGAAAAGTTCTTCAACATGGTTTGGTCATGTGAAGAGTACACCAACTAATACTTGGTATACGTACCAGACTCATTCTAAATTAAAGATGTTAAAAGGACAACAGCACAGTCGAAAAGAACATGTTCGAGGCTATAAGAAAAGACATAATTGCATAGGACTTATCTGAGAATATAACTTTACATAGAGCTGAATAGAGAACATGGATCCATGAAGCCAACTCCAAGTAGACTTGTGAGTGGAGTTCAGAAATACAAGCTGAAAACCCTTACCAGGTCACACTCCAGGGTTACTTTCATGAACCTTCTCTCCAATTATCAAACCAACCGTCAAGCGATTTAGGAAACAAGTGGAAACATCCAAACAAGGACAACAGTAATGACAAACCTCTCCTTCTACTTTGTAATGGATAAGAAGATGATTTAGTAATTCACTCACTTCCTTGCACAAACAAAACCAGGGATGATTTTCCTTCTTTTAATCAAGTAATTATCAATAATAAGAACCATACATAGAGCAGCAACTGAGGAATTAAATTTTGTTTCGTTTTGGTCGAAACGGCCGAAACTTTTTGGTTTCGTTGGACACTGAAGCAAAACATAGCCTCACTACCAAAATTCCAAGGTTTCAATTGAAGTGATGCCATTTCTGTGTGTTTCAACTGAAGCTGCGTAGTTTCGACCGAAACGAAGTGGTAGGTCAAAATACACAGAGAATCTGAGCTGAAAAGGGAGAAAACAGAGAGAAGTACCTGGTCGTCTCCATCTCCAACTCTCTAATTCAGATCTAGGGATTCTAGGCATCTCCAGAAATTCTCCAAGTCGACTCAGGCTCCTCTAGTTGCAGCCATCCAATGGTCCAGGTAACATCTCCTTCTCCTTCTCCTTCTCTCTCTCTCTCTCTCTCTCTATTCATGCGATGCCGATGAAGACTCTCTTTTCATCAAAAGAGAGTGGTTTTTTAGTCGTAAACTATTATTTTTATTTGTTTAAAATATAATATTGGGGCTTTGGCCCTTTCTGACAGTTAGTGAAAAAAATATCTATATAATGTTATAATAGGTATAATAAGTATAATAGATATATATTAAATGTTAATATGTTATAAATATTCTTACATTATAATAGTAGATATAAACAGTGTGAATTAGTTGTAAAAATGAATATTATATATTATTCTAAATTTAGTTAGGGTAAAATATACAAATTATGTTATAAAAATGTTTGGCAGCTCCTGATTGACACAATTTAAGTAACTCCAATATTAGAAAACACAAACATAATTTATTTACTGTCTATTTTTTATTTATATTATTTACTATTCAATTCCATTTCAATTTCTCTAGTCCAAACGAATATATACCTATCAAACATGTTCCATTATTGCTATATTAGCATTAAAATTACAAATTAATGGACATTAGGTTATGTTTCCAAATGTTTCTTTATGTTTCCCAATATATTCTCTATTTCCATCATGTTGCTGATACGTTTTTGTTTCCAAGCCCATCGAAACGACCCTTCAAAACGAAATTTTAATCCTTGCTAGCAACCCAACAAAAAAAAATGCTCAAAGCACGTGAACTGATCACGCTATTACAAAACCGGTTGAACTGAATACTTCACCTATAGTAAATGTCATGGTAGATAATGGTTCAAATGCTCAATTACCTTCTTTCCTATCCAATAAGAAAGACCCAAATCTCAAACATTTTAAAGACGAACGTCTATCTCTTACCAGAATCTTCCTCCCACACTGGCTCCAACTTTTGGCTCCTATGTTTATGGTTTCTCATTTTTCATAGTATTCTTACTGTTACACCATTATTTTCTGATTTTCACTGTGTACATATCATTTGGCTGCCCTAATAATATGGCTTACTGGTAATTTTAGCCTGTCAAACAATAACACAAATCCAAATTTCTGGAAGTGTAGCAATTTATGGCATTTATCTGTCTGCTTGTGTTGTGTCTGCCAACCTCCGATGATTTGTATCATTTAAGCCCTTAACATGGTAATCAACATTGATCTACACTTGTTAATTCTACACTGGCAACAATTTCTTCTTGTAGTGAACACTAGATACCTAATCAAAAGAACAAAGGTTCTTTAAAGAGGCTTACACCTAGAGAAACCATTGGTTGCATCATACATGAAAAATGTCATTCCTAGCTTGAGAATGCACATCTTCTCTTCGTGCATCACATCATAATCATTTTTATTATTATTAATATTATTTTTTGGGACTATACAACAACAACGAAGACATGCATCCGAGGAATCTAAAACTTAAGTTCGTGTGACAAGATTTTACATATTCATGACCATCAGCAATGAAAAGTTAGGGGTACCTTCAAAAGACTCTGGAGAGCCGCTCGCATTTCAGTTCTGACTTTATACAAAAGTTTAATGTTCTCATGCATAGTCGTAATAGCTGCATGAACGCGATCAGAGACATCAGGTCCTAACCTGGGTTTGTTTGATTTAACCCAATCTTCATGATTTGTTTTGAATTCATACCTGAGAAGCAGTTGAAGGCATAACAAATGGTGGTCAGAATGAATCAAGGCCTCCATTAATGGCAACATCATATCACAACTCAGTAACAAATAAACACGAGAGTTTGAACTATTATCATAAGTTCAAATTAACACTAGACCACTGAAAACATTTTATCCATCACTTTTATGTCAATATATTGAAAATAGGCTCCCAGCCAAGTGAGTCACCACAATTTCAATATCATGTTGGCTATCAGCCAAAATTTAAGCCATCATGTCTATAAGCATGAATACAACACCTACATGTCACAAAGCTGAAAGTTAATTAACATTTTCAGTGGCAACCAGCTGCACTCAAAAAGTCACATGAATACTTGGAATCCAATTCAAAGGACAAAACAAGAATAAAGTCAGTAGCATGGTCCATCACCACAGAGTTCTCTCCAGTGAGCAGCTGGACTTTACTTACAGCAGGCACCAACTTGGAGGCAGATCAAACATCATGAACGGGTTCATATTAACACTAGACCGCTGTAAACATTTAATCCATAACTTGTAGGTTAGTATACTTGAAATAGGCTCCCAAACCAAGTGAGATATTGCAATTTCAATATAATGTTGGCTATGCGCAAAATTTAAGCCGTCACGGTAAACTCTCTGGGTATGAATGCAAATGATACATGTCACGCAGATCAGCAGAAAGCTAATCTACATTTCAGGGAGCAACCAACTGGTCCCAAAAAAATTCTGATTTTCAAACGCAAAACCAAGAATATGAATTCTTCAACTAAGATATGTGGATTAGCTTCCATCACCAGAGAGTTGCATACAGAGAGCAGTTGGACTTTACTTACAGCAGGCAACAACTTGGACGCTGATCAAACATCATGGACTTCCTAGGTTCAAAATCCAAACCAAAAAGGGTTGGAGAAAGTGAAAGAGGTTTTTAATTTATTGCATGATGGCCACGTCACGCAAAAAGGAAGAATTAGGAGGATGTCTTTAGGCACCGCAGATTACTGCTCAAATTATTAATTGTAGTGCTAGTTTGTCATGAGTCACTAACTAGTTATGATCCCTCAGAACGGAGATTTTATAATTTACTCCTCACCAAACTACTTATTTATCTCAAGAAGGAAAGATAAAAGCTGACAATACATATGGAAACTCTATGGACCACAAATTCAAGAAGGATAGTCATGGAAATTATCAATGTGCATGTGATGCAAAACAACCTTTACCAACCAGACAATAATGCAGCTACCGAAACAAATTATCCAAGGTAAGAATTTTGCCATGTGTGATGTGTCACAGTCCAAATAAAGAAAGCACCTTCGAGAAGGCCCCAGAGCACTAACTCCCATTCCAAGAAAACTATATCCCCACCAGATCACAATAGAACTTTTACTTCAAATTTGCCGGACCTAACTGCATTCCACCTCATGGCATCGTCTGCATCTCCTAAGACTAACACTCTGTATAACAATTCTAGATGAGTCACAATCTCCCCCATCCTATAATGCACACCTCGAAGACACATCACAAAGCACCTGAATTCCCTCCAAAACGAAATAACCTACCACCTCCCAAAGAAAGCCAAGAACCTCACCTCGAACACCTCCTCCCCACACCATCTACATTGCCAAAACCTAACTCTCTCCTTTCCTCTTGCCATTAATTTACAGAAAATATGATTGAAAGCTCGATGGACATGTGATCTTCATAGTACATGAAAACCTTGCTTGCGCAATAGAAAGCCTTAAAGAGAAACTCCAAACTCAATCAACCTAAGAACAACGATCTAAGTATCACTTTTTTTGCCCTATCAAATGCATATATTGCATGCAATTAGCTCAAAAATCCCAAGTAAGTGCCATAAAGGCTTCATTGAGCAAAGTTCCATCAACATCAACACAATTTTAGTTCATTTCGCTTCAAGGACAATATCTCAAATAATCTAAGAAGCACTGATACGGACACTGGTATGGATACGAATACAAATACGGACACTGGACATGGCGATTTTCAAAAAAAGGACACAGACATAGCTATGATACGGAGAAGTAAATATATGTATTTTTTAATTTGTAATTTATATGAATGTTACATCAATAATATTTTTATTTGTAATTTATAAAAAAAATAACACTAATTCAACGTAGAAAAGTAACAAAACCTATTTCATCAATAATAATAAGAAGTTAAACACGCATCCCGACAACAGCTAGAAGAACTACAACTGCATGAGAACAGAAGAAGAAGAAAAAGAAGAAGAAGAATGATCATTAATAGATTTAGAGATTTCATTTTTGGCATATTTTATATTTTGGCGTTTAAAGTTTTGAAATTTGTAAATTTGACACCATTAAATTTTTTTTAAAATAACATTTAAACACCTGGTGTGTCCTCAACCTGCCCCCGATGTGTCCAGGACGTGTCCACTAAATAAAATAAAAAATGGGACAAGCCAAATGGCGTGTCTGACACGTGTCCCGTCGTCTACGACATGCAAACGGCACCCTAAACAGAGTATCCGTACTTCCTAGCAAATAATAATGCACTTCTCTTAGGAATGGAACTTGTGACAATGATTTTCCCACATAATACCAGCTAACCTAATAAAACACAATAATCTCCACGGGTTTAACAAAAGGCAGTCTCTTTGAGAGTGAGTCATCTCTATGTACAGAGAAATCATTGATATCGATAGGTTGCCAAAAGGAGGACGGAAATTATTCGCATTATGATCACTTGATTATGCAAATTGTGATGTCCATTATGCATGCTTCACTTTCTACAATCGTGTAAGTTTTTTTTTTTAATAAGTTCAACAATCATAAGTAGGGATGGCAATGGACCGGGAAAAAGTGAAGATCCGACCGAACCGGCTCCGTTTGGAGAGGGTATGGAGGATTCAAAATGGAAATGGAGTCGGAGATAGAGATTAAAATGAAAATCCATACAGGTATAGAGGCAGGGATGGACCAAGGTTTCCCCCCGCCCCACCCCGTTTTCCCACTTTAGTTTTTTTATTTTTTATTTTTTATATAGGTAATTTTTTTTTATTTTCTATTAGACAATGTATTTATTTAGTTCCTTTTATGTTTCTTTTCTTTTTGGTTGTGGAATAGATGTATAACTTTTAAAAATTAGTAGTTTGTAAACAAATTAAATGGTAAAAAACGCTTGGGCTTGGGATTGGGCTTGAATTGGGGCTTGAACTTGGGCCTTGGGCTAGAGGCGGGGATGGAGGCGGGGATGGAGGTCCCCGCCTCCATTCAAGCGGGGATGGAGGCGGGAATGGAGGTGAATTTTTCAGGTGGAGGCGGAGATGGAAATCCCAATCCCATCCCCGCCCCGCCCCGCCCTGATCCATTGCCATCCCTAATCATAAGTTAAGGAATTGTGATGTGGCCTATCAGCAAAGAGAGAGCTACATCCTTCAAGAGTTAGGATCATCATTTCCCTTTATTTTGGGTTCAATAACAATTTTCCTTTTGGGGTCATAATTCTGTTTCTAGTTTGTTTTATGGTTTGGCAATAGATGTCTTGTCTTTCTTCATGAGTAATCATTTTCAATAGAAGTTGTTCTATTTTGTCAAACAATACATCTATATAGCTAACGATCAACCAATTTGAACACAACCATGAATTGAACCCAAAAAGGATTGCATTAACTCAAACTCCAAGTTTTATGAATAAAGACCATATGCAAGTAATAGGGAAAAAAGAACTGAAGTGGGGCTGAAACCTATGCTTGCATAAGTTATAGTGGAAAACATACAGAACTTGGCCCATATAATCACAAAAACCCCATTAACATCCAAGATACAACAAAGACAACACTTCCAGCCACAAAAGATATTTTTACTCTCTCTTTGCGTGATCTACATGTGTGTGGTTGGGAGGAACGGTGCACGAATAAAATCAACAAATCATTTTAAAATACCTCTGTAGTAAAAACATCACAGAAGAGAGAGCTTTCAAAGTAGATATTCCATTTTGCAGGCTTGTTGACTCTTCACGGAAACCTTTTAGACTAGGCACATTTGAAGCAATATACTGACCAAAATTCATATGTTTGGGTGGCTGGTCTGCAAAGTCAATGCCAAAAGAGATAAATCTCAGAATAGATGTCACATCTTTTGGCCAAAGCACTATCATCACATTATGACACCCTCAAGACCTTGTAGCAAACTAAGACCTTCACATAGAATTATCAAAAAGAATGCAACTGAAAAATGGAATCATCATAGAGATGAACGTGGCAAATCTGCAACTTACAGCCAGACAAATTTTCAGTTACTCTGCTAACGACTTTTACAGTCTTCTGGTTGGGAATCTTGGAAAGCTGGAAGAGATCATCAGCCATAATAAAGTGTCTTCTCCTTCTAGGTTCCACCTGGTTTAATTGAAGTATAATGTGGCCAACACGATGTAAAATATATGGATCAGGGGCAAACCATCCTTAAAAATTATCATCGTCATTTACAATCTATTGGTAAGTACAAATATACCATACACAAACCTAGACTTAGGACTATTATTGGAACCAGTATCGAGCCCATAAGGAACATTTTAACTCCCAAACAGTATGCAAACAATGACTATATTAAGTTCCCATCAACTATTTGAAGTGGCAATGATTCAAGAAATGAGTCAAAAGAAGTTAGCTAACCAAGTCCACAAAAGATAGAAAGGCAAGTCTCATTGGTAAGACTCATTGATAAAATCATGTCACAACTTCATGCATGGAACTAAAATACAAGGAAGCAGATGCGGACAAGTATGTCTTATATCACACAAGGAACTTGGCACTTCCATCTGCATGGTTGTTACTAAGAGTCTATAACAATAAATATCTTGGCACCATTAGATAGATAAATAATACAGAATCACAAATCCTTACCAACAGTGTCTAGACTTTGTGAACTTGGCAGAACCCCAATTGTAGATGCAACCCCATGAGATGGTCAGAATCCAAGGATACCACAAAATGATGCCGGTGTTCTCACACATCCAATTGTATCAGTACCTAGAAAATTGTGAGTGTTGTTGATCAGAATGCATAATTCAGAAGAAAATTTTTAAAAAAAATGACATTTAGGTATGAGAAGAGAAACGCTTCACTGGTTAATGGTTATCAAAAGAAAAGGAAATATAGCAAACTCAAGGGCCAATGCATAGGTAGACATGGCCATCACCCTCATAACCAACAAAGCATCCCATGGGCTGTTACCATAAAAAAGTGAAACAGCTACCCAATCATCATTCTTGAAATCACAATAATCATTCAGCTCACAATGTTATCACAATCTTCATTGTCAAAGAAAATTTTCATATGCATATTAAAAAGTAGCCACTGCAATGCTTGACAAGTAGTAATAGTAGTCGATGTACAGATTAGCTGTAAAATGGGTAAATTCCAGGGTTATCAAGCAATAAACTTGGGTACTGAAGTATGATTAAAGGGAAATTTCCTCTCCGAGTTTATGAAAGTAATATAGCTTTAGTATTTCCTGGGTATTTCCTGGAAGTGCAAAGAATCCAACTTTGACATTGCTGGTCTCCAGTGAGGTACCAAAGTCCCAATGAACCGAATAGATTTATCCTTCCTCATTAACTGGAACTTCCATTTATCATTTTTTTTCCCCTTGTTAGGAATCAGCTAAATTGCCGGAAAGATCTGCAACATGATTTTTCATATTGGTTCGATGTCATCTCTGGAAATCACATAATGATTTAATATCTTAGGCTAAATCTCAAATGAAATTAACTGTCAGTTATTCTCATTTTCCTTGGCAATACAACTTTTTATATTAAGAGCTAGGGAAACTGGCATGGCACAACAAATGGATATTAATGCCAGTAAACTGTCAAGAAGGACAGAAGTGAGCTATAGTAGGACCTGAAGTAACATCTGACCCCTTATTCACCAGAGCCTCAACTAAAGCACCTCACGCTCTCAACATGTAACACAGCCTACTTCCACAATTTTTGCATGTCAGAGCACATAGGTCATCACATGGAACCCCAAAATTGCATCAAAAAGTGCTGAACAGAAAAATCTAAAGCCTACATGGCGTCAAATTCACAAAACATTCAACAATTTCCTCATTCCATGCTAATATAAACCCTTACTAGATGATGTCAAGGTCAGCCCCCACACTCAAGCACATCAACAGAAATACCATACATGACCAAATACCCAATCCCCTGTTCTCATCATCAAGACCCCTGGTGTCATATGACCATAGTTACCTTTTCAGCACCTATGCGTTTAACTTCAAATTCACCCATCCAGTACCAAGAGAAGTGCAAGAAATAAACCTTGGTTGAAAATATGCCTTCTTTGTCCCTGATATCGGATATAATGAATAAAAGAGAATTTGGTCTGATCACAGATTCATTTTGTCACCTCCAAGTAGACAGAGATTGCCTCTAGGGACAAAGAAATTGTTCCTCATATGAGAAGGAACATCTGGACTGGCAAGCTCAGTATGTGGAACAAAGAATTCGGAAGTAGAGATGAAATGGCTTTATGCTTTCTGAGGATTGTTGCAATACCTTACTTCAAACCGAACATATGATGAAAATAACTCAGCAGATTTAAGGTACGAATGGTCGACAAGCCTCTCTACAAAACTAGCCAAATAAAAATTGCAGTCCAGATAGAGCAGGTAACCAAATGACGATCACCTTCCATTAGAGCCCTAAAAGGAGTTTTGTTATTAATCATCTTATAGGATTGTGATGCTACATATTTTTATCTCTGACCAACACAGGGAAAACTTCAATGAAATTAAATCTGTCACAAGGGACGAGAAAAGATAAAAATAAGAAATTTTTTATATTTATTACTCAGTCATTCCCCCTCTAAAGATTAGTTCTCACCCATAATCCCAATGCAACCACAAAAGATTACTCTCATCGTTGGAAGAGTTCAGGCCAACTAGGCATCAAGAAAATACTTGTGTTTCACGCAATTTGATTAACCATCCTTACCCAAAGGGATCCAAAAAAATGTTTCTCTAACCCTTGGAAGAGTTCAGGCCAACTAGGCATCAAGAAAATACTTGTATTTCATGCAAATTGATTAACCATCCTAACCCAAAAGCATACCAATTTACAGCTTCAAACCATTAATAGGTCCCAATTCGCCATCAATGCCAGATTTGTGGTCCTTGTCCAGAACAGTTTCAAACAAAAAGCCTTCTGAGCTGGCAAAACACATTTGACTTGACAAGAAGGACTTTTATTTGGTCATTTAAATTGCCTCCCCAACCCTAAACAAAGAAAAAATAAGAGAGAGAGAGAGAGAGAGAGAGAGAGAGTTGATGCCTATAGACTAATGCATTAACAAAGAGCATGAAAAGAACACAATAGGGAGAGCATTACATTGAGGTGATTTTTTTATAAGTGAAGACATTAGGTTGGGTGATTAATTAAATCAAGGTGATTCAAGCAACTAAATGCAGTGGATCAATTGTCTAGAGTCTACATTGGACTTCTCCAATTACCTTGTGACAGGTTTTGTCTAGAACACATCCATGATTTATAAGCAAGACTAACACATAGTTGAGAGAGGAGTGAGAACCAAAGAGCTACATGAAGAAGAACTAGAAAATCGATTAGATACATGAGGAAGAAAATTTGCAATAAAATTTTAAAAGATATTTGAACTATCAATACAAAGACAATACTTATTAAAAAAAAAAACCCATCAATACAAAGACCAAGTTTTAAATATTTTATACTATCAAATTCAGTTCACATTTCAAGAAAAAAAGAGTACTAAAAATAAACCACGTAGAAAAAGGAATATAAAAGGAAATGCAGGAGTTTAATATCACTAGTTCAGGTTGCTTGGCTATCATAACTTATAAAGATTCCAAATTTTATTATCCATTCCACCATCTTGATAACAATCAAACAAAGTTCATTAAAAAATTTTGTTCTTTTATAAGTAACAAAGCGCATTAAAGTTGTACCTAGATGAATTCAAAATGTTGTTCAAGATTTTGGCATGGAGACTGAAAATTTCAAAAAATTGTCAAAATCAACCAACCACCTTTGAAGAAAAAAGAAAAAGAAATTAAAAAGTAATATATGATCGAATCAAGTCATGTGAACCACCATATATTTCATAATCTCCATAAAAAACTTTACTTAAAAAACACAAAACAGATCCAACCAATATTTAAGATTAGTAGGACTGCAGAAAATGAGAAGTAAATAAATGAGTATCAAACACCCCAATTTAAAATTTTAAAGAAACCATCACAAGAAACTGGAGACAAAATCCCAACTTAGCAATATCACACTCAATCACGAATGATGAAATTCAAGTATCTGCAAATTGAATAAAAAGAACCCATACCAAGAGCGAAGTCAACAAGTCCAGATGCAACAGCCACAGCTGAACCGCTAGACGATCCCCCAGGGACATGGGATGGCATGTGTGGGTTAGTTGGGGTTCCATAATGCACATTCTCTCCAGTTATCCTGAAACAACAACCAATCAAAAAATTCGCATGAACTTCAACTGGACTGTCTTTCCCAGAGAACGACATCGCTGGAAATGTCTCTTCATGACAAAGTTCCAAATAGAGAGACGACTCGGAGAACTAAAAAAAGGCAACCAAGAAAGCAGTATTAGAAATAGCTTTAGGACATGCCCAAAACCCAATTCACCCATGACAGTTTTGCCCACACAAGTAGCCCCATTCTTCAACAGAGCTGTCACCACCACCGCAGTCTTCCCAGCAGCTTCATGCGTCCTCTCCCAGTCCGGGTTCCCGAACCCAGTCACATAGTCTTTCACATCAAAACTGCAGTGAAAATGTCAATACATACATACATATACACTATACACTATACAAACGTATATTCAAATGAGATACAATTAAAGAACGACGTACATGTCCTTGATGGCAAATGTCAGGCCAGATAGAAGCTTTCTAGCGGCAGGAGGCGGCGGCTGAGGGAAGGGAAGAAGCTCGAAGCGTTGAATGAAGGCACCGAAGTATTCTTTATCTAACTTCCTCGCTATTAGTCTCCGCCGCCGAGTCTCGGCGAGAATCACAATTCCAGCGACACTGACTCCGATCACAATCCATACTTTCGGGTTCGAGACATTAATCTTCCCAAACCTAAATTGTTTCAACATAATCGAGTGATCAGCGACTATCCTTGACCGTTTCTTAGGATCTTTTTGAAGGAGAAATGGAGAGAGAAAAATAGGGTTTTACATGGGTTTTATTGAGAAAATATATGACTCTAGAGAGCGGAAATGGTTAACATGGACAGAGGTTTCGTGCGCTCTGCTCAGCGACACGGAATACAGAGTACCGGAAATGTGCAATCATGCGCGTCGTCACCAGGCGCGAAGCTTCTTGGCTTCAATATGCGAATATTTTTTCTTCGATTTCTAGGGTGTTCACGGTCGGTTCGAGTTGGGTTTGGGAGTCTCCGTCGTTTGAATCGACACATTAGATTGAAAAATTTTAAAATTAATTTCGACCCAGATCGATTTAGTTTGGTTCGTGTTAAATTCGGGTTGATTTGAATAAAAATGACACATTTTAATATAAGAAATGTCAGTTCGGTTTCGAGATGGTTGAGTTGGGTTAGAAAAATGAAGATTTGTCACCTGAACTAAAAATATTTGGATTGATTAAAATTCATCCGCCATCCATCCATATAATAATAGATTTTGGCATCGGGCCAGATTGGGTAGGGCGTTTTTATTTTTCAACATCCGTATTTTTTATTTTTCTTCTCTCTTTTTTTGGTTAGGTAAACTTTGAAAACACAATTTTCTAGTTCATATTACCATTTTAATGTCACATTAAGGTTTAGCAAATAATAAATAAAATTTTAAATTACTATCCGATCAAGAAAAAGTCTTGACTAAGAGTGTAAACAAATCAAGCACAATTCTTATTACGGCACTTGTTGGTTTTTATTTTTATTTGCTATTTTTTATGTTAAATAAAAAAGAAATTAAGCTTGTTCATTTCATTGTCATTCGTACATTTAACTTGAAATAGGACAAAGTTTGTGAATGACAAAAAACTTGGATGGGAAAGAAAATAAAATAAAAAGAACTCTCTCCTCCCTAATCGCCTATTTTAGATAATTTATGAAAAATAAATAGAGAGGAGCACAATCCCCTTAAAACCCACTTTTGAGAGATATAGAGAGAAATTTTGAGTACCTACTTTTTCCTAATTTTTAGTACAAGTTGTTTCCTTTCTTATCCCTCTCCTATAAAAACTTTATTTTTTTTGTTCTGTTCTTTCCTCCATGTTTTCAAATAAGGGGGATGGATAACACTGCCGCCCCTTTCCTTCTGTCCTATAGATATCATTCCAAACAAGAGGGACGGATATAACTTTCTTCTCCTATTTTCTTTCCTTTTTTAAAAACAACTTTATTTTTGGGGGCGTAGGGTGGAATTAGGATATAACTTTTCTCTCCTCTTCTATTTCCTCCATCTTTTCCTAATAATGAATGAAGTGCCATCCTTCAAACCCACGTCACAAAACCTATGGCATTTTCATTCTTACAGTGTGTTGCAAACTTTGCTGGTGTTTTTCTCCAACGACAGAAAATAGCCCAGCTAAAAGCAGAGGACGTCCCAGAAAATTATTCACTACTACATCCTTTTTTTAAAGCCATAAATTGGTAAACAGCCAGAGTAAGAGCATAATGTAAGTTGCCAAGGCATATAAAAACAGAGGTATGGGAAAAAGTACTGGTTGTTCACCATTAAGAAGGGATACCGAAAGATTGGCAGCACCGGAAGATTGACATAGCTTCAATCGGCAGAAAGCTCGAAGCATTTCCAATGTCCAACCAACTAAAAGTAACACGAATTCATCCACTCACAACGAAAGCATACACGCTATTTTCTTATTACAGGAATCCATGGCTGTCAACAGCGCGCAGCTTTTAAGTTGCTGGGTATATTCTAGAAAAATGATGGTATGAATCTACAAAATGAAGAAATCAAGCAATGGCAAACCACACAACGAGTACAAGAAATAACATATTACATGAGAAGCAGAGGGCATATATAAACCTATTTTTCGGAATCACGGGCTCTTAAAACTTGTGTCAACCTATAGAACTGCATTCCGTGCAACAGAAACCCCCCTAATATACAGTCCTGCATGCCGGGGATTATACTCTTATAATTTACGCTCCAAAACGAACAACGATGCAGGAGATGTCATCTTTACTCTCTCTATTCAATGCTTCAACTACTAGTTGCTTGGCTGCCTTCTGTGGGTCCTTGATCTTCTTTGCAATGTCAACTGCCTCTTGATTAGCCATGACCTAGATTAATTGCAAGCCAAAGAAGAAAAGAAGTATAGCTACGTATCAAAAGATAAAACGCTCGGGGAGAGAGAGAGAGAGAGAGAGAGAGAGAGAGGTTTCACCTTCCATAGACCATCACTTGCAAGGATGAGAAGATCTGTATTTGCATCAATATCAGCATTCGTTATATCAGGATCAGACCGCAGATGTGATTTCAGGTTCTTGTCTCCAAAAGCACGGGAAACAGCCAATTGGCCATTTACTCTCGCAACATCTCCTGATATTATCAAAGGACATGGGCTTATGACTCTGATACTACATCAAAAAGTGTATGCAAGGAACTATACCATTTCAAGATCCCATGTAGAATAGTAGAAGATCAGGAGGAAAATCGGTGAATAGGAGCTCTTTAAGTAAGTGGCTAGTTTAAAATGGAATAAAATGCTCCTAAATGCTGTCAGTCTTCAAAATGAGCAACTGCTAGGCAATTCCTGTTGCAGATATCAATTTCATAGTTTTTGTTCTATTTTCCTGTTTGTGATCCTATACACCATCTTTGTAATGTTTAAATCAAAGTTGTATGTGGTCATAGTGACCTTTAATGTACTTAAAGAGTCCAAAACAAGAGAAGGACACAAGACAAGTTTGCAACAGAGGGCCATACGAGGGGTACACTTCCGCCAGATAGCCGCTCAAGCAAGGCAACACAGAACACTTAGTTGGGTGATCGTTGGAAGAATGTGTGAGCAAACCACCACAGAACCCAACTGGATAAGGCACTGGATAAGCTGTTCAAGCAAAGCAATCCAGAATGCCTAGCTGGAAGTTCACTGGATACTGCTCGAGTGAACTCAAACAGAACACCTCGTTGGATAGCTGCTAGAAGGCCGCTTGAGGGACTCATTGGAATTTCTTCAAGTTTAAGCTAGCTTCCTAGAAGGCGGATTCGACTTTTGCACCACTTTTTAAACTCATGCAACGTGCCAAAGGCCACTTTTCAGTTGAAGGCCTCTCTAGAGCTGTTTGACTGTCCTTTCAACTGTTTTTCCTCACTTGATGCAAGTCTTTTCTGTGTATATACATGCATTGGTCTTCATTTCTTACACCTTGTGCTGAGAGAGAAAAATTCAGATTTTGTTTGGCAGGACTAGAAGACCAACAAGAGCATTCCTATTTCCTCATCTTCAAGAAAGTGCAACAAAATCTAGAGGAATACTCCCTTGCTTTGTTGGCATCAAATCAATTCCATCCATCTTCAACAACTTCTACTTGTTTGGAGATTGAAGAGTGACTTGAAGATGTTCAAGTCTCAAGTGATCTTGTGGATTCAACCTCACCAAGGATTCAGTGGAGATTCAACTGCTACAAGAACAAGATCGAGGATTCCATTGGGGTGATGCAAAAGGAAGACTTCTTACTTAGTTAAGGATTTACGGTGTTGAAAGGGTTGTAAGTTGTAAGTTGTATAATGTACGTGTTCTTTATATAGAGCTTGATTTGAGTTTGGACAAGGTTTTCCCAAAAGTGCCGTGCATTATTGTCTCTCACTCTCTCTAAAACAATGTTCAAGATGAAAAAGTGGATGATGCCATAGGGTTCAGCTGCCATCATTGTCCCTACCGTGGAGCCCAAAAGAAACAAGTCATGAATACTTTTGGCACACATGTTTCCTATTAAGATGAGAACCGTCTTGAAGAGAGTGACTTAATTTGCTCCTAATTTGGTACACTATCTTTTACAAATTCATATTTTGCAGGATTTATCATCAACCAATTGCTAGAGCCTTATGTTTGATGGTAAGTATAAAGATATAAAAGAATGTAAGAAGCAAAAAATAATAGGTATTAGTACAACGCAAGACTAATAAAATCCTAACTAGCGTAAATACAACACCAATCACTACAAAGAACGATATGATGTAAAGCATATACACAACATTACAACGGATGAGTTCTCTCCACTCCCTTTCACGACTCTTACACAGTTTTTTCATGTCTAAAATATTTTACACAATGATTCTCCACTAGAAATACTAGGGACTTCGCAGGTTGGTAGTCAGTTTTAAATCCTTTTATCTCTAAGGAAAAAATTAGATACTGATAACTTGTACTCATGGTTTGGACAACAGTACATCCTTAAATAGAAGTTACCAAAAGTAGGAGCCACAAACTTTATATAACATTTGTTACTAAAATTGATTTCCAATGCAAGTAACTACTACTTTTCTGGAAGCAGTAAATAAATAAAGAAAAGATTAGAGGAAAAAAAATCCGTATATTTGTGCGTGGGCATGTGTGGGTGTGTGGGTGGGTGTGTGTGTGAGAGAGAGAGAGAGAGAGAGTTCCGATGATCAGATATGAGCTCAAGATTGGGCAACGAAATGTTCAAATTGGATTAATAAATTGGCCAACACATGTCAGATTCAAGTCCAACAAAGTGAATAACCCCACTACTCGGATCAGCCTAGCTTGTTACATATCGTTGATATAATTCAACAATATTTTACTCTTTGACTTCTGATACTCATTTTATACTCAAGGACATTTATTCATTAGATTTTGAAGAGTTAATAACCATATGTTCATGCCTTCTATAGTTTCAAGAATGCTCCAAGAAGATCCAACACTTCATGTGTTCCTACTAAGAAAACAACCTAGGAGGTTTGAGTCTTCAATAAAAAGGGGAAAGGAGAGGGAGGGTGGGAAGGGGAAGAGGAAAAAAGGAGGTGGGGTAGGTGCTTTTCGGTGGATGGTTCAGGTGACAGGAAGATGGGATGCGGAGAGCAGTGGGTGGACTGTCGCGAATTATGGACCTAATCTCTAGGTGGCTGGAAGTGAGACATTGAGAGTTCCTACTAGTGACGGAGTTCAAAGTAGATGCTTCCATTTGCATGGGGGATGTTGAGTACTTAAAGAGGTGTTTGGTGGGTTCTATTAGCGATTGGAAGTCGTCGGTTCAGGAAGCAGCGGAAGAAAAAAGGATTAGTTGCAAAGGTGAGACGCTGGAGACAATGATGGCAAGTGGAGTTTAAGTATGGAACTTTATGGTGCAAGGCCGTAGGGTCATAACTTAACTAGACAACAGCCGGTTTTCAAACTTGGGGAGGGGGCCACAGCTGGCAAGCACAAACTGGTCTTGGCCAGGGAAGTGCCAGGGGCTGGGCTCAGTGCATCTAGAGCGGAGAATATAGCTGCTTTTTCAAGCCAATCCATATTTTCTCAAGCCGAGAAGTGTAAATGGCCCGCAAAGGAGGGAGGCACAGGATCTATTGCATGAACTTGAGTATGGGACTCGGGTGCAGATATATGTTTAAATTTCAAATTCATCTAATTCTCATACCCAAAAACATTAAGACATGGCTAAATTTCATGAATATTTATTTTAGGTAAAATAATGTTTACAAACTAATATAAAGATTTTTATGCCTACAGTTGGAGTTTTATGCATAGTTTTATAATAAACTCTACTAAACATATAAGTTGTATGGATGTCCAAGTAGACATCTCAAACATAAAACCTATACCCTAAGTCAAAATGTCAAGTGTCTGACACTATCACCTCACAAATTTAGTAGAGTCTATGTAACATAGAACAAAGGATTAGGAACCCAACAAGGGCAGCGATGGCGGCCATGGGAATTAATAGGTACAAGTAAGGTTAGGAGATTTTTTTTTTGGGAGTGGGGGGTGGTTTAGGCCTAGTTCTGTTTTTCCTATTAACTTGGCCTAGGAAGGTGGGCAAGCTATCGGGTACCTGAAAGCTGTTGTAAGGAAATTTTATGTGGGCAACTCAGTGGGTTTGGTCAAAGGGATAGACATTTTCAGCATTTCTCTCTTCAAGGGGTCCAGCCTTATTGGGTCATTTCAGGGAAGCTCACTGTTTAACCAAGAACCAAAGAGCAACAAGGGGCCTTTGTTGGGGATCTACAGATCAGAAGGGGGAGGAGCAGTGGGTAATCCAAGGGCAGTGAAGAAGAAAGGGCGAACAATGGGGAATCTAGAATCAAGGAGGATTGTTTGCAAGTGATAACTAAGAGGAGTTGGGACAATAGCAAGGTGATTCCAGCATTAGAGCAAAGAAAAGATGCGGTTCTACTTATGCTTCAAGGGGAAGGTTCTTTACTTCTACCGAATGTTGTCGTGAAAAAAGATTTGGGTTAGGTCCAGATTCTTCTTACCTGGTTATTTATCAAATGTTTCCCGGTGGTATGAAGGAAATTGAGATAGGGAGGTGCTGGGCTATACGCGTGGAATGCTGTCAAGGTAGAGGGGATGAAGGGAACAAGAAGAACTGGACTATGGTGGAATCCAGGGAGTCCCAACAAAATAAATTGGCTAAAATGATCAAGGATGATATAATCAGTCGGAGCGCAATCGTTTTGCACAAAAATTGGGATTTTAGCATAAGAGGGGGGCATGACTGCTAGCAGTAGGGCAGATGGGCCCTGAAGACTTGGAAGGTACAGAGAGTATAGGTTGTAAGGTGGTTGGGACGTCTGAGGCTAGGCTTGACTCAAAAGTGGTCGAGTTGGATCCGGAATGGAAGAGAAGAGAAAAAGGCAAAAGTGCTAGGAGAGTAGGTGGTTATATTAAGAAAGTCGAGTTGTCTTCTAATTCATGCGATGGGACTGAGGCAAATGGGTCCTGAAAAGGGTTAAAGGACTTAAAAAATTTTAGGGATTCCATGTGAAGGATTTGAGAATAATGCTATGAAATTGCTAGTAGCTATTGAAGCAAATAAGATGCCAAGGATGGATGAGAAATCTTCTAGGAGACCCACCCCTATATCCCAGCTGGGACTTGGACAGTGCACCTTCTTCTTCTACTTCTATTGATTTATATCGTGGGATATAACATGGGCACTTAATTCTTTCTGGGCTAACAGCTGCAATTACCAGTCAAAGGACACTTTATCATTTGGAGATTATTTGATACTAAAAGTAAAACTTGGGTACTATTTTCCATAGCACTGTATCCACGTTTTCTCATCAACCATAAAATTAGAATTACATTTCTTCGTCGTATCATTATTTGCACAAAATTTGAAAGCAGGATTTATAGCCTTAAAACCTAAAATCAACATCAGAGAATGCACAGCTATACAAGTAGCTAAAGGCTGATAAATAGATGCTCATCAGACTATCCTTCAAACATACTACACGCATGTTGCTTCCAAGAGCAAGCATATAACCAAAACCTCTATGGAAAAGAGGTGGACGTATGATCCTGCTTAAAATGGATAAACAGATTCAAGCAGGCGGACATGACCTAATTTTAGATTTATTAAACCCACATTATCGGAAGAAAAAATTCCAATAAAACACACACAAGAATAGAACACAGATTGAACCTGGCATGTTTGAGACAAATCCCCCCCTGTTTTCAATGCTGCCCCGCTCAGTGTTGGGCTCATGATCAATAGTCAGCTGAATTGCTTGCCCTCTCTTTGAAAGCACTCCACGTGAATCTCCAACATTGGCTACCCAAAGATTTTGACCATTTATAACGATGGCAGTGACAGCAGTAGATCCACCTCTACCCAAGTCGGGACTGTGTGATAGAATGGCCTGATCTGTTCTTTCATAGGCTTTAGCAATGGACCTATTCGGATCAGTCCAAAACTCCTCCTGAAGTGATATGATAACACATCATAAGATTATATCCTGTCTGATAGAATGTATGAACCAAAGCATTATGTAAGAGTATATCCTTTCTGAAAGAATGTATGAAAACAGCATTCAGATGCAGCAGTAGAATCCCAATCACAAAATGTCATCTTAGACCAACAACCCACCTCCTTTAGTATGTTGGCAAACAAATGCTTTTGGAGATATGCAGGTACACTATCTCCCAGATGCCCATCATAGATAGCGAAAAGTCCAAGCTCACGTCCTTGGTACTGAACAAATTTAGCAACATGAAAATCCTCCATGGGATGATTTGCTTTCCCTTTTACCAGATTGAATCCATACTTGATAGGCCCCTGATGGCTTCTTCCTTTGCCAGAGCCAGATGATGAACGTCCTCCTGAAAGCTAAGGTGACAGAAGACATTTACTTTAACACGTATACAGCATAAAAATAAAACCAAAACCAAAAACATATACCTAATCTATGAAAACAAAGGATTACAATTTGTAATTCCATATGATCAAGCTACAAATATCTTCTAAGCCACAAATTACACCATCAATCTACATAGAGAAAAACTACACCAGCAATCCCTTCGGAATGAAACCAGACAATTTACCTTCGCCCAATAGGTCCAGTGTCAAAATCCAAACAAAGATCACAAACCCCTCTAAGAAATTTAATTTATTAACAAAGCAACCCTAGCCACCAGCAACAAATCAGTAGAGCTTCCCCAGAGAAGACCTCATGAGACTGACAAGCCACACAATTCATATATGCAAAATAAATTCAAACCTATCATTGAACTGAAACCCTAATTAAACTTTCCACAAACAGACAACCCCAAAATTAACAGTCTTCCCAAAAATACAAAAATCTAAAAATCCAACCGATCATTAACCTTGAAAGCTTATTTCAACAACCATACTATGAAATTCACCAAACAATAAGCAGAAACTAAAAGGTAGAGAAAAAACTCAGAGATTGAAAATTAATAGTATCCTCACCTGAGAACCAAAGCAACATAAATTATCCATCAAATTCAGCCCCGGGTCACCTTCCCCCTCTACAAGTCAACAACATCAATCATGTCTTCCAAAACCTTGAATTTCACAAGCTGAATCAACCCAATAATTTTGATCATCAAAACAACATACACAGCCAAAAACAACCCAATACACCATAAATAAGTTCAAGAACAGAACAGAACAGAACAGAACAGAACAGAAATTAAAAGATGGGTTACCTCAGAATTCACTCATCGATCCGCCCCTCTCCTAAATCATCCAAAAAAATCCAAGAAAAAAACAGAAGGCTGACTGATTTGAATTGTATCTGCGCTGATTGAGTCCTTCTGAAGAGTCTAAAGACTATAAGCAAAAATATATGTAAATATCTATAGTTTTATATGGACAACATATGCAGTGCGATGAGGAAGAAACTGTGGGAAAGATTAGGTGTTTTTGTGGAGTTTGCAAAATGTTTTTGGTTTGGATTCGCTGTTGCAACCAAGAATGGCTGGCAAAAGGCAAAGGCTTTAGGCCTCCCAGTATTGACTTTGCTGTCTTTGTCGTTTCTCTATTGGGTATTGTTTACAGCCGCAGTCAGAGGGACTGTTTGTTTGTTTGATTTGTTACAGCTGTTTCAGATTTTTCTTTGTTCAAACAGAAGGAAGAGTGTGCTGATTTGGTCACCTGTTTGGGACCCCTTATTTTGGTCAGCCCCTTTACTTTTTCCAACTTGATATGGACTATGGAACCTGCCTTGCTGTTTATCATTTACGTTGCTTTTATCCCTTTTCTTTTGCATTTTTCTCTTTTTGTTGGGGAATTTTTCTTTACCAATAAAATAATTGGGTTTTTAGTACTTCAACTAGCACATATGGTGCAACCCTTTAATTCTAAATATGTAATCAATGAGTCATTTGAATCATAAATAATGCTTTTTTATGGAAACTAAATGCTTGCTAATATGCCTGTTTGAGAAGTAAATACACATATATTTATAATTCTTGCAATACCCATTTGATGAAATTCATATTTCTTAACTAAAGTCAACTTTTGAAACTTGTAAACAAGGATATTAATTGATAGAGTCTATTTACATTTGTCATTTGCAACACTCGTCATATCTTTTTCAACAATGGGTTGGTATATATTACTTTGTTCATTTTCAACAATTATGAAGTGATTAGTATTTTTACATTTTTCCCATTTTTTAAACCAAGCTAGTAGATTTAAAGTAAGTATAATGTAAAAATACACAAATTCTAAGATACATAAAGGCTTATCGTCATGAGTCGTCTATAATTGAATATTTGATGTAAGTCTTGTTTCTTAATCCCAAAAAAGAAAACAAAAGTTATATTTGGGACATATGCTTTTATCCATTATTTTTTTAATAAATTTTTTTAAAATGGATAGGTTTAGTTTAGGACAAGGTGTGACAACCACTGAACTTTATCACCACACCATACAACATTTCATAATTAACATTTTTATAAGATTCAAGGAAGTTATTCACTATTAATCATACAGTACACATTAGATATGTTCTTGTGACTTTACATGCGGTAATTGTTTTAACATCAAACTCGAATCATGACATGGGATGATGGTATGAAAATAAATTTTCTAGTTTTATTTATTATCTTGCCACCTAAAACAATATTTTTAATATGATATAAAAAGTAGTTAGCATGAGTTAATAAATTTGAAGTGCCCATATCCCTCGAATATATCTCGTTTGACAAATTTGAGGTTCGCGTCTTTGTTTTTGGCTAGTTGAGGTACAAATATATTTTTATATTGACTGGAGAATTCAGACAATGAATCTTATTTTCCGCTTATTTATGTCTAATACATAGGCGAATTGGATTAAGTGTATAGACTGTATAGTTAATTCCTTCATTCTGTCAACAGACGCAAGAACAAGATAACAAAGTTTAAGAGCTACCCTAATTTTACCATCTCTTCAACCACGACGCTTTTCACTGTTACCAATCGACCGTTGGCAATGTCCATCTCTCCAATTTGGCTACCCTAATTTTACCATCTCTTCAACCACGATGGTTTTCACTGTTACCAATCGACCGTTGGCAATGTCCATCTCTCCAATTTGGTGAGGTCGACTATTAATTCCTTCACTTTAATAATGGTATTGGTGATGCAGCTAACTCGTGGTGGCTTGCCCTTAGGTCCGAGATGAACTCCCCTCTAGCTGGTCGGTGATCTTCTGCACTAAACCCACCACTGTGGTGGCAGCCAAAGGTCCTCCGATGTTCAAGTTAAATTCAAAGGGATGAAGTTGATAGAGAGGAAAAAATGATGTCTTAGAGTTCTCTCCTGGGTTGTGTGTTTTCATACTTGCGAAGAGGTTGAGTTTTCCCCTTGTATACTTGCATGGGAGTGGTAGGTGGCCTCTCCACGTAGCGACCTCTAGTTGGAGGATAAGAGCGGTGTCAGAATACTTGAGAGAGTCATCCCTACACTCCAGGGTGGTGTGTGTCAAAACGGTGTCAAAGGCATGGCGATTGTTGTTGGTACACGCCACGCCCATGCCCCTAATATATGTTAGGGTGTCCGATGTCAGGTGTGGGCCCTATTAACATAGTCGGGGGCCGACCCGATCGGAGTACCATTCCAAGAGTCCATTTTGCTTAGGGGGTCGAGGATGAACCGTTCGGAAACCTGGTCGGGCAAAAACCAGATGGCATGGGAAAGGTATGGTCTGGTCGGTGCCGATTGACAGATAATGCAAAGCCCAGTCTGGTCGGGAAACTATCATCACCAAATGCCCCCAATTCATTTGGCCATCTGTTCGAGGCCAGAGGAATTCCACAGGGCGGCTCGACCACGAAACACGGAGCGCATTTATGGCGAGGACGGCACAATAATGACGGGTGCTATCACGTCACTTCACTTGCTGCCACGCGGTAGTTGGGGATTGGTTATCAGTAGCTGAAAAGATACGTCGTATCCCAGCCGTTGGCGTCCCATCATAACAAGCCATCTGGGCCATTGATTTCAAAGACATGGGGGGAGTTTTGTAAGGCGGTTGCCCCCATTTCGCCTTTACAACTTTTTGCCAAATACGCAGAGAGAGAGAGAGAGAGAGAGAGAGAGAGAGAAACCTCATTCGTCGTCCCTACCCTCATCTCTGTCGTCTCCGACCAGTCGAAAGGGCACCAGTCTACGCGTCGCGCCACCGGCTTTCGTCGGAACTTGTTGCCGACACTTCGAATCGTGGTAAGACTTGTTCCTTAGTTGCATGTACTGGTTGATTACCCGTTGTGTGTTGGTATTTTAAGGAAGGGGCCAGATTCCCGACCTTTCGAGATTTGTTGATAGGCCAGAATTCTTAGAATTCATCCTTGGGGACTTGTGTGAATTGTTCAAGCCAGTGTTTGATAGGATTGAGGGTTGTAGCCCTTGGGCACAATGTCGAACCCGGAGGGGGTTAGCTCGAACTCAGGAGAGACCGGTTTTAATGGGTATTGAGTCGTGAGGCATTGGACAGAGGAGGAGGCCTCTGTGGGGAACTCCGGGGGGTCCCAGGAAGTTCCAGAATCAAGGGAGGCCGGGGCCGCCCACTCTGGTGTCGGGAAAGGACGGGATCAACCTGCTGAGGTTGCTGCCCTAGCTCAGGAGGTCGAACTGGGAGAGGGGGAGAAAAAAGGATGACCCCGAGTATAAAGCGGTGGGGATTTCCTCCTCTCTCGATAGGGAGAAAGTCACTACCCTTCGGCGGGTGTACCAGATCCTGAAAAAGGTAAAATGTAGGGTTCCCAACCCTAAGAATTGGGCGTGTACCAGTTAAAGAAATTCTGCAGAGGTTATGCCTCTCTCCCGGACAGCTCGCGCTGAACACTTGGCAGATCATAGCGGGCTGTATAATCCTCTGGCAGATTGTCCATGGAAGGGACGTGACACCAAAGGAATTCTCATATTGCTATAAGCCAGCCGAGCGTGGGAAGGGCTACTGGTACTTCTCAGGTCGGTCAACGGGGCTTAATCTGATTTGCGAGCTTCCATCTTCACGCAAGAACTAAAAGGACCGGTTCTTCTTCATTAGCGGAGAGGGCTGGGAGTTTTGCCCCTGGGAGATAGACTTCTCTACTCAGATCCCCAAGCAATGGGGTTACTCGAGTAAGAAGGGTATATTTTTTCCCCGAGTTTTCCGTTTTTCGTTTGTTTCATGTGTCATCCGGTCTGACTTAGGTGTCCTACGGGTGTTAGATCGAGTTAAGCCCCTTCTGTCTGCAGAGCACAAGGCGGCTATAGAGAAGGTCCAAGAGTACGAGTTTCGAACCGCGAAAGACCTGGTGACCGTCGAGGCACTCGCCTAGTATCTCTTGGGGCCCGAACCGACTAGAGAGGCATTGGCCGCAGAACGTGAGAGGAATAAGTAGATTTTTGTTTTCGTTATATTGATCCTTGTCTGACTTTTGTGACTTTTTTTTGCAGATCGCTAGTCTCCTATTGTTGGTCAAGCCGATCCTGCAGTAGCCCAGTTCGATCCCTAAGCACCTCAGCCAACTTCTGAGCCAGCGACGATGAGTTTCGACATCAACTACTTGGCCAGGAAGAGGGCAGCGGCGGCAGGCGCCTCAGGATCTAAGGGCCAAAAGATCGCCGAGGCTACTAACGCAGAGAAAGAGCTCCCCCTTCCTCCTCCTAAGAAGACATCCCCCCAGAATGGGAAGGGCCAAGTGTTCGTGGTCGTTAGGCCCCCTCCAGGGTATTCGGAGGGATCTCAGCCAAGGCGCAGTGCAGTCGTGCCGTCAGACTCCCAGGCCCACGCCAGTCCGGCTGCTTCTTCCTTGACCAACGTTCTGGACAGCTCGAATGTGGCATGGGAGAGGGCAGCTTATGCGATAAAGCCCTCGGACATCACAAGGTTGAGCAAACACCAGAACTCGCGACTGGTCAGGGACGCGAACCACGATCTCTTTAAGGTGGGCATCTTTGTGCAGTTGTCATTCCGTTCTGCCTCAGCCTATGTATAGTCTTTAACCCCCAACTGTTCGATTTTCAGTCTTTTGCCAAGGTCATGGCCCTGGGCTGCCATCTAAGGACTTCAGAGAAGGCCTTTCAGGATGAGAAAGCAACTAGCTCGGCGCTCATTTAGGAGGTTTAGTCCCTGAAGGGCGACGTTTCCACTACCCGTGCCAAAAGGAATTCTGCTCTAGAAGAGCTCCAGTCGGCTCGCGCCGACAACGAAAGGCTCGTAAGGCAAGTTAACAAGCTGCTGCTGAACTTCTCAGCCGAGGAGGCCCAAAGGCACGAGCTAGAGAGGACCGTAGCAGCCTTTGGCGAAGAGCTCAAGAAGGCAAGGGCCGAGGCCATTCAAGAGTTCAAGGACAGGGAATGACTTCCAGGCCATACTGGAGCCCACTTTTCGCCAAGGCTTTGAAGCAGCTAGGAAGAAAGCGTCCACGAAATATCCCAACTTGGACTTCTCAAGTCTGGATCCCCTCGATGAAGCCCCGCCTATAGATGATCAAGATATCGCAGATCAAGTGGTCAAAGAAGTCCAGACCACTGAGACCCGGTAGAAGGCCACTGCGGGGGGCAGAGCAAAGAGGCTCAGCGGGTTGTTGCCGAGGATGAGGGACGAGCTGCTGAGCAAGCTCATTCGTGAATGCAGTCCAGGCCCCCTTGTTTTACTTTACTAGTCGTTTTCCTTTTCTTCCTTCTTTCTTTCATTTTTGTCTTTTTTTTAGAGCGGCGTTTTGCCCTTTATATTCTTCCTAGTATTAATGAAAATTTCTTCTTATACCTCAAGTTTGTTGCATTTACTGAATGCTTGATTGGAGTGGCTTGTAGAGTGCTTGTGGGTTCTTCTCGTCTTCGCATGATTGACTTTCTTTTTTTAGCCATTTTCTACTCGGCAGGCCGAACAGGTGTTATATTAATGCCATGCTACGCCATAACCACAAGGTTGTCTAGTCCTGCTCCGTCGCGTGGACCGAGCAGATTCTGTTCTATTAAAAGATCGTCTGGATCTACTCGGCCACGTGGACCGAGCAAATTCTGTTCTATTAAAGATCGTCTGGATCTGCTCAACCACGTGGACCGAGCAGATTCTGTGCCATTGGTATAAAGGTCGTCTGGCTCTGCTTGGCCACATGGACCGAGCAGATTCTGTGCCATTACCATAAAGGCCGTCTGGCTCTGTTCGGGCGCATGGGCCAAGCAGATTCTATACCATTGCCATAAAGGCCGTCTGGCTCTGCTCGGCTGTATGGGCCGAGCAGATTCTATGTCATTGCCATAAAGGCCGTCTGGCTCTGCTCGGCTGCATGGGCCGAGCAGATTCTGTGTCATTGCCATAAAGGCTGTCTGGCTCTGCTCAGCCACATGGACCGAGCAGATACTGTGTCATTTTCATGCAAGTAGGCAAATTCTATGTCGATTCTACGTAAGTAGACAATTACTAAATGGTCGCTTTTATTGATGTTCTGGAGAATTATAATTTGGAGCCTTTCAAGAGTAGTACTTCCTTAGATGCTCTGTGTGCCACGGGTGCGGGAGCTCCTTACCTTCTGAATTTTTCAACCTGTATGTCCCCTTTCTAGTACTGTCGACCACCTCGTAAGGTCCTTCCCAATTGGGTCCGAGCTTGCCTTCTATGGGATCTTCGATGGACTGGTTGACTCTCTTCAAAACAAGGTCCCCCATCATGAAATCTTTTGGTCGAACTCTGGAGTTGTGGTACTGGTGCATTTTCTGTTGGTAGGACGCCATCCTCATAGCTGTCTGTAGCCTTCTTTCTTCCAATAAATCTAGGTCCACATTCATAGTTTCGCCGTTGGTCACGGGGTCGAACTGCACCGTTCTGAGGCTGGGAAGGCCGATCTCTATTGGGATGACGGCCTCGGTGCCAAAGGTAAGCAAGAATGGCGTCCGCCCCGTGGACACTCTCTCCGTCGTTCTGTAGGCCCAAAGGATGTTAGGAAGCTCTTCTGCCCGCAAGCCCTTGGCCCTTTTCAACTTCGTCTTGAGAATCTTGAAGAGGGACCTGGTGGTAATTTTGACTTGGCCGTTGACTTGAGGATGCTCGGGAGACGAAGCATGGTGGCTTATTCCTAGGTTAGTGCACAATTGGTTGAACTGTCTGCCCTCGAACTGCTTCCCGTTGTCCGTGATGATGACCCTGGGGATTCCGAACTTGCACACAATATTCTGTCACAAGAACTTCTTCATCTTCTCTTTAGTGATCGTTGGTAGGGCCTCTGCCTACGCCCACTTTGTGAAGTAGTCGATCACCACTACTGCAAACTTCGTCTATCCTTTGCCGAGTGGCAACGGTCTCACAATGTCAAGCCCCTACTGGGCGAAGGGCCAAGGGGTCTGAATCGGGGTCAACTCTTGAGAGGGCGTCTCGAAATGTTGGCGAACCGCTGACAATTGTCACATTTCTTGACGAATTCCTAGGCATCTCTCTCCATGGTGGGCCAATAATAGGTTATTCATAATATCTTCTTGGCGAGGGACCAACCACCAGAGTGGTTCCCATACACCCCTTCATGGACCTCCCGCATTATGTAATCTGCCTCTTCCTCATTGGCACAGTGGAGCAACGGCATAGTATGTCCCCTTTTATAAAGAACCCTGTTCTGTATGAGGTACTTGCTCGAACGGTACTGAATCCGCCTTGCTTCATTCTGGTCTTCGGACAAGGTTCCGTTCTCTAAAAAACCCCTGATTTGGGTCGTCCAAGAGGTTTCGGGCTCGATCTGGTCGACTTCCGGGCTCTGGATGCTCGGTGAATCAAGAATCTCAATTGGAACGTTCGAGTCCGGCTCGTTGGATGAGGCAATCCTGGCTAGCCGATCTGCTTCTTCGTTCTACAACCTTGAGACACGCTCCAGTAGGATATTCATGAATTTCCTAGCCAGGCTCTTCGCCACTTAGCAGTATTACTTCGTGTTGTCTTCTCTGGCCTCATACTCTCCCTGGACTTGCTTGACTACCAATTGAGAGTCGCTTCGCACCACTATCTGTTCGGCCCCCATTCACCGAGCCATTCTAAGACCGACAATGAGTACTTCGTATTCAGCAACGTTGTTAATGGCAGGAAACTTGAAGCGGAGAGCATATTCCATCTTGTAGCCATCCGGGATAACGAGGACTACTCCGGTGCCACCAGAGTTGTGAGTGGAAGAACCATCGACATTTAGGACCCAGTGGCTATTAGGTAGGTCGGCTTCAGGGGTGGCAAGGGGTGGGTTAGTGAATTCTGTGATGAAATCCGTAGCAGCTTACCCTTTGATCGCCAATCGGGGTCGGTAGTGGATGTCGAACTGACCGAGTTCAACGGACCATTTCACTAAGCATCCTGACGTCTCTGGCTTGTTTAGAATGTTCTTCAAGGGCTGGTCAGTGAGTTCCACAATCATGTGGGATTGGAAGTAGGGCCTCAAGCGCCGGGCTGCAATCACCAGCGCGAGGGCCATGAGTTCCATCTTCAGGTACCGTTCTTCTGCTCCATGCAAGGTGCGACTGGTGTAGTACACTGACTTTTGGATCCCCCCTTTTTCTCAAATAATAGCTGAGCTCACTTCTGTCGCCGACACTGCCAAATAGAAAAACAATTCCTCCCCCGGGACAGTTCGGTTGAGCAATGGGATTGAGCTAAGATATTATTTGAGTTGACCGAATGCTACTTCACACTCCTCGTTCCATTCGAACGCCTTGCGTAAAATTTTGAAGAACGGAAGACACTTGTCGGTGGACCAAAAGATGAATTTGTTCAGAGTTGCGACACGTCATGCCAGGCACTAAACATCCTTTGTCGTTCGGGGCGCTTACATGTCAATGATGGCTTGAATCTTTTCTGGGTTCGCCTCAATCCCCCTTTGTGATACCATAAAGCTTAGGAACTTCCCCGAGGCAACGCCGAAGGCACACTTGGCGGGATTGAGCTTCATCCGGTACTTGCAGAGTGTTTGGAACGTCTTTTCGAGATCCCGTAGGTGATTGGTGGCTTCCTTGCTTTTCACCAACATGTCGTCTACGTAAACTTCCACATTACGCCAAATCTGTGATTTGAACATGAGATTGACCAGCCGTTGGTATGTTACCCCTGTATTTTTTAGTCCAAACGGCATAACGTTGTAGCAATAGAGCCCCCCGTCTGTGATGAAGGTTGTATGCTCCTGGTCGCGCTCGGCCATCCAATCTGGTTATAGCCTGAAAAAGCATCCATAAAAGTTAGCATTTCATACCCTGCGGTCGAGTTGATGAGGAGGTTGATGGTTGGCAGGGGAAAACTGTCATTTGGGCAAGCTTTGTTCAGGTCGGTGAAGTTAACGCACATCCGCCATTTCCCATTGGACTTCTTTACCATGACGACGTTAGAGAGCCAAGTGGGATAGTGCACTTCTCTTATGAACTTCGCCTGTACTAGCTTCTCTGCTTCCTCAGCAACTGCATCATTATTGTCCAGCGTAAAGTTCCTTCTCTTCTGCTTGACCGGCCTAGCCTCAGGATCAATATTCAAGTAATGAGCTACTACTCGTGTGTCAAAACCAGGCATATCCTTGTGAGACCAAGTGAACACGTCAACGTTGTCCCTCAGGAACTTGCGTAGCTGCTACTTTAACTCTTCGGGTGCGATAGCCCCATCTTCACTGTTCTGTTCTGCTCTTGGGCCCCAACCGGGACATCTTCCAGTTCTTCTGTGGGCTCGCCCCTTCTGACTTCTTCTTCATCCCTTAGTTCGAGTTCTTCGATGAAAAGGGTTTCTTTGTTGGGTTCCCCTTTTAGGGAAGCCATATAACATTCCCGTGCCTCTTTCTGGTCGCCCCTGGCGCATCTGACCCCAGTGTCGATTGGCAACTTGATCCGAAGATGGTATGTGGAAGTGACTGCTTTGAATTGGTTCAGAGCAGTTCAGCTAATGATGGCGTTGTATACTGATGGGTAGTCCACAACTAAGAAGTAGACTATTTTCATCGTCCGGTGTGGTTCCTCCCCAAAGGTCATCGACAAGGTGATGGACCCGAGAGGGACCACCTGGTCTCCTGTAAAGCCGACTAGAGGAGAGTTGACTGACTTTGGCTTCTCTTGGCCGATTTGCATCTTCTTAAAGGCGCCCTGGAGCAGGATGTCAGCCGAGCTTCCACTGTCGACTAAGATTCTCCAAGTTTTAAAGTTGGAGATCACTGCGGAGGCGACCAAAGGGTCATCGTGTGGTTGCTATAGCTCGGGGGCTTCTTCCTCCGTGAAGGTGATCACGGGGCCTTCGGTTTTCGTCTTCTTGTTGGCTGCCCCAACCAGCATTATTTTTTCCTCGGTTTGAATGTCTCGAACGTGTTTTTTCCTAACTGAAGAGGACTCCCCTCCTCCAGAGAATCCTCTTGCAATAACCCTTATCTCTCCAATGGGCTGGGTGGTCGTTTCTGTCCTTGCTGGGCTGCCTTGTTCCCCCCATGTTCGGTCTCGGCCGACTACATAGCGACTGAGTCTTCCCCGTTTAATCAAATCCTTGATCTGTTGCTTCAAGTCAATACAATCCTTTGTGTCATAGCTATGATTGCGGTGGAAGCAACAGCTCTCTTCCTATTCCTCATGCTCAAGGGTGTCTTCAGAGGCTCGAGCCATTTCAGCTCCGAGTTGTCCCTGATCTCCATCAACACGACCTTCAACTTTGTTGTGAGCGGGGTGAACGTGCGGTCTAGACCGGAATAATGCTCACGCCTTTCTTCCCCTCGGCTCCTAGCCCGGTTACTGGTCTTGCTCGCCTTAGTCTCCTTTTCCTTGTTCGAGGTACCACCAGACCTCTTCTTTTCAGCGCGCGAGCCGCTTCCTTCGTCGCTTTCTCGCCTGGCGCTCATTGTATCCTTGGCATTCATATGCTTCTGAGCGCGAAGCATCAATTCGGCCATGTCTTGGGGCGACCTCTTCAATAAGGAAAAGAGGAGTTTCCCGCTTCTTAGACCGCTCATGAACGTGTGACGGCCACCTTGTCGTTCACGTCGTCCACGGCCAGAGTCTCTTGGTTGAACCTCCCCACGTACTCCCACAGCGTTTCCTCCTTCTTCTACCTCACAGTCAGCAAGTATGCCGCGGGCCTCCTTTGCCTCTATGCCCCAATATAATGGCTCACAAAGAGCTTGCTAAGTTCTTTGAAGGTGGGGACTGTCGCCGGTTTTATTTTTTTGAACTAGGTTCATGCCGAACCCTTCAATGTGATGGGGAAAGCCCTGCACATGATCTCATTTGGCACTGCTTGCAGGTGCATGAGCGCCCAGAACGTCTCCAAGTGGTCCACTGGGTCTTTGGATCCATCAAATGCATCCAAAGTCGGCATTTTGAACTTCGAGGGGAGTGGGTAGTAGCCAACGAGGGCATCCATGGTATTTGGAGCTTTGGCTTTCACAGCGGCCAAAACTCCTGCCATCTGAGTTTGCATGGCCCTCAGTTGTTCGTCCCAAGCATGGGAGCTCTCCGGCTTGTCGCCTACCATCTCTATCCTCGATGGGATGGCGTGGCTCATTTGTGCTTTTTCGACGTGGGGCTCGCGGCGGAGGAGAGGGTCCTCAACCGGTCCTTCATTACCGTTTTCGCTATCGTTGGGAGGAATGGATAGATCCTTGTCTACCTCTTGCTCCTCTTATTCTTCCGCCGGCAGGTTAAGCCATGGTGGAATCTTTGCTGGAGGAACTGGGGCTTGTTGGAACAACTGCGCGTTTTGACGGACCAACTGTTGCATTATGGCCATCATGTTAGCTACCGTTTTCTCCAAGGCGGCTATTTTCTCTGCGCTGGAGTCGGCTATCGAGTTTCCTTCAGGGAGGGTGCTAATCCCAGACCTAGTCAAGACCATGAAACGCCACAAGGATAGTCGTTCCCACAGACGGCGCCAACTGGTGATGCAGCTAACTTGTGGTGGCTTGCCCCCAGGTTTGGGATGAACTCCCCTCTAACTGGTCGGTGATCTTCTGCACTAAATCCACCAGTGTGGTGGCAGCCAAAGGCCCTTCGGTGTTCAAGTTAGATTCAAAGGGATGAAGTTGATAGAGAGGAAAAATAATGTCTTAGGGTTCTCTCCTGAGTTATGTGTTTTCATACCTGCGAAGGGGTTGAGTTTTCCCCTTGTATGCCTGCATGGGAGTGGTAGGTGGCCTCTCCACGTGGCGGCCTCTAGTTGGAGGATAAGAGCGGTGTCAGAACACTTAAGAGGATCATCCCTACACTCCAGGATGGCGTGTGTCAGAACAGTGTCAGAGGCATGGCAATTGTTGTTGGTACACGCCACGCCCACGCCCACGCCCCTAATATATGTTAGGGTGTCTAGTGTCAGGTGTGGGCCCTATTGACAAGGTTGGGGGCCGACTCGATCGGAGTACCATTTTGAGAGTCCATTCTGCTCAGGAGGTCGACGATGAACTGTTGGGAGACCTGGTCAGGCAAAGAGTAGATGGCATGAAAAATGCGTGGTCTGGTCGGTGTCGGTCGACAGATAATGCGAAGCCAGGTCTAGTTGGGAAACCATCATCACCGGTATTATATGGATTGGCGTAAATAGTTAAAAGGTCTTAAAAAGTTTGATAACCTTATTAGATTTTTTTTTTGGGGTAATTATATTTTACACCCTTGAGATTTTAGAAAAAATTAAATGACTCTTTTATGATTTAAAAGTAAATATTAAACTTCTATATGATTTAGACTAAACTATAATATGGATAGAACCCATTAGAGTTAACAGTGATTCTATTACAATGATATTTTTGTCATTTTATCCTTCCAAAATGGAATCTCAAAAAAAAGGGTTGTCATTCATAGGACATTTTTCTCATTTCACTTAATCTGGTATGGTTCTATCTATTTTACAAATAAGTCAAAACCATAAGAAAATTATGTGTTTATTTTTTTACTACAAGAAAGATAAAATGATAAAAATACCCTGTAATAGAATCACTATTAACTTAAACGGTTTCCATTCAATTTACAGTTAAGTCCAAACCATAGAAAGGTTATGTGTTTGTTTTTAAATTATAAGAGGTCATCTAATTTTTACGTAAATCACAAAGGATAACGTGTAATTATCTTTTTTTTTTTTTGGATACATTAAGACTGTGTTTGAATTAAAAACTTGGTGATGAAAAATAAAAAGATAAAGTAAGGAAAAAGAGAACAAAACTTTTTTTTATTTTGTTCTATTTTATTTTACTTTTTTTATTATTTTTTTTATAAAACTAAATTCTAAACACAACAAAAAAAAGCAGTTTACATATAGAATGGGGAAAGAGATGGACTCAGCCATTGGGCCAGCCCACAATCTGTATCAGGCCACTAGTCGGATTTTAAAAGAGCCCAATATAAGTTTACGATCAACACCAAGGCCCAGGACTTCACAACAAGAACAAAGCACCGGGGCAAAACTCAGTATTGTCAGTTAGCGAAAATAACGGATATATGCCACGAGCACAAGGCTGTCGTTGTACGGTGGCACACCCTACTGTCTCCACGTGTCCTCACGTCCCCAAAGTTCTCTCTAAACTCCCTCTGCTCTCTCTTCTTCGTCTACACCGCTAGTTCACAGTTTGAGCTTTTCTTGGTCTTCATCAATGGCGTCGGTGCTGAAAACCCAGAGCTTTATGTTTAGAGGAGAGAGAGGGCTGCTATCCAACTGGTGGAACGAAATCGAGGACTCCGAAAAATGGCAACAAGGCGTCTTTTATACGCTGTGTGCCGCGTATGCACTGGTGTCCATGGTTGCCCTGGTATGTTCTTCTCATTGTTCTTTTCTACGAATTTAGTTATTTTTTTCCGCTGATCCGGTGTTGGTTGATTTTTTATGGAGACATATAACACGTACGTGTATATCTATATCTATGCATGAATATAGATGTGAACAGTAGGTTCTTGGAAATCTAGAGAGAGAAGAAAAGAAAGGGTATCATGATTTATGAGATAAAATAAGAGAAAGGAGACTGTTAGGCAACTTAGGCTTCTCTCTTGTTTGAATAATTCAAGGGGAGAAAAAGAGAAGGAAAGACAAATGCTATTTTTACTCTTGTTTCGGAAAGATGCAGGACAGAAAAAAAGAAAGGAAAACAAAGTTTTGTTATGTGACTTGAAAACTAGGGGCTAAACATGTGCTAACTTCTCCAATTTTCATATACATATGTATGTTTGAAGACTTCAATTGTGTTATATGGAAAAGTTGTATGTGAATTGAATGTAGTGTGGGTTTAGTGGTGAAAGCTCTTACAAATTTTTGACTTTCTTTTTCAAAGGAAATGAAAATGGGGGACTTTATTCCCATTTTCCTTTGTCAAATGATGATGGACTAAGTTTTTTTTTTTTTTTCTTCTCTTTGTCCAATACAAGGCAGGCAAAAATTTATTAAGTTGAAAGCCTAAGAAGCACGGATACAGAAACGGACACAGATACGGATACGGGATACGGCAATTTTAAAAAATAGGGAATACAGATACGGCAGGGACACGGCAAAAAATTATTATTTTTATATATTTTATTTTTCATGTCTATAAATATAACATTCACCTACCACCAAAAATATTAAAAAATTAAATACTCAATATAATAGACAACAGGTCATCAATTCATCATCCATCAAGCACAGATAAAAACACAAGTTAAAGAAGATTATCATCCAATACATCATTAGATTCATTACTATCTAAAGTATGAACTAGCAAGCATCCAACTTCCACATAAAAATAAAAAAAATAGCAGTGGCAGGTAAGCAGTACCAATTTATTTAGTTGATTTTGCAGGGCAGTACCCACATTGAATATAAGCAGTAGTGAAACAAGCAGCAGAAAGGGCAGTGAATAAGAAAAATAAGAACAAAAAAAGAAGGAAAAAATAAGAAATATAGTAGCAGCAGTTTGGACAGTGAAGAAGAAGAAGAAGAAATGCTTTGATTTGGGATATTTTGTACATTTTATATTGAAGTTAAGAAAATTAAAAAATATACCCCATTTAAAAATTTTCATAATTACACTTTAACTCCTGCGTGTCCTAAACGTGTCTCAGCCGTGTCCACAGCTAAAAAAAAAAAAAAAAAAAAGACACACCACCTGGCGTGTCCGACACGTATTTTGGCATGTCCTAGGAGTATCCGTGTCCGCGATGTGTCCGACACGCAAACAGCACCCTAAACGGTGTGTCCGTGCTTCCTAGTTGAAAGCATTACGTAATCAAGGCAGGAAAGAAGAAAATAAATGAATAGAAAATATCTAGGGGGTCGAAATGCTAGAAAGATATGATTATACTGATTTACATGAAACATGGATTTTTAGATCGATGGGGAGTGGTCGACGTAGGCTGTCCCAAGTAATTAGAGGCCTTGTCATGTTGACTTTCATTTGATTTCTATTTGTATGGTGAGATGAGCATCTAAGACATAAAATCTCAGTGCCAGTGTCCTAAACCTCGTGTAAGTTCTTTAGGTTCAGTGTATCTGCGTGGACTTGTATCACAAGGGACTCGGTTTCAGAGTAAAAGTTGGCTGTTTCATTGGCATCAATAGGTGTTGATTGCAATGAGAGGTAATTACAGAGCTTATCGTAACTAACCCACAAACAAGGCTCTTAGTCTCTAGCCATATTTCTTCTTTTGATTTCCATAGTTCCCATTGTTCTTCTTTTAATTGTGTGCGACACAACCGAGATGGGTATAGCTTTATGTGTTTCATAAATGGCATGATTGCTTCCAATTTCAGGTACAACTCATCCGCATTCAATTGAGAGTGCCGGAGTATGGTTGGACAATACAAAAGGTTTTCCACCTGATGAATTTTGTCGTCAATGGATGTAAGGGTTGAATTTCAATTCTGCGTGATCAACTACTGTATGTGAACTAGGTCTTATGCTGACTTACAACTAATTGCATTTTGACAGTAAGGGCTATCCAATTTGGACTTTACAAGTGTTTAATTCATCTCAGACCAAAAGTAAGTTTCTTCAGGTGGACTATGCTGACTCGAGCTTGTTTAATCAAGAGAGTATTTGATTCATAATTAATGATTTCTAGAACTTGTATTACATTACATATTTGGAAGGGTAATGAGCTTTTTTATGAGTAATCCGTATGTATTTGAAATTTCTGTCACTTTGAGATACATATTATTCTACTTTGCCGTCTCAAAAATCATCCCGTGTTGAATTAGGCTTCATATCAATATGTAGAATTCTCGCAGAATGTAACTTTCACATTAATGCTTGGCAATTATATAGCTGCAACAGTTTTTGGTTGCTTTGCTGGCTGCCAATTTGTTATAAGTGAAACACATTAGATTGTTGTTTTTTCCTAAAAATGTTGGTGCTGCAGGTGCTTGAAATGATTCTTCTGGATCTTCCTGGACTTCTATTTTTTTCAACGTATACATTACTTGTCTTGTTCTGGGCCGAGATATTTCATCAGGTGCTCTACTTTTCTTCATAGATTCTCTTAGAAGGAGCAAGTTATTATCATTCTAGAATTAATATTGAGAAATTGATTCTACGATTATCTGCAGGCAAGAAGCCTTCCCATTGATAAACTTAGACCTGCATACTTAATTATAAATGGAGCTATATATTTCATTCAGGTTGGTAAAAATATATAATTGTTCATGAACTATTACTTGCAAAGGGGAAAAACAGAAAGGAAAAAAAAAAGGAAGAAGAAAAAATACACAAAGCAACCTTATTTTCAGTAACTGTTTCCCATTAGTAGAGAATTTGTTGATAATAATTGATAATAGGTATGCATCTGGATTTACATGGGAATCAGCCGAAGTCCTGCTGCAGTCGAAGTTGCTAAAATCTTCTTTTCGGGTCAGAATTATAAATGCACTTGCTCACTCGATGTGTAGTTCACAGTGTAATTTGCAATATTGTATGAACGGGGTTGGTAGCTAATTGGTTTTGGGGAACTGTCAGCTGTTTTCTGACATGATGTATGGTTAAGAGAAAACTAATTTAGTTTCTCTTTGCAGTTATTTCATTCTGTGCTGCTTTGGGATTCTTGATATATGGTGGGAGGTAACATCTGACATCAACAAAAGGAAGATAATTCCAGTGTTTGTGTATGCATGTGTTTTATGTTATGAAAGATGTGCTTTTTTTTTCATGCTGCATCAAATTCCTTGTCCTATAGGTTGTTCATCATGCTGAGGCGATTTCCTATTGAATCTAGAGGTCGACAAAAAAAACTTCAGGAGGTCTGTATGTGCAGTTCCCGTTAAGAGTTCATATTGTAGCTTACGTGGACTTTGGTTTTTGGAAATTACTGATCATGTTTGGGAAAAAATGTGGACTTTGGTTGTTGGGTTATTTAGTTTGTTTTCATGGTTTTTGTCAAATCAAATGCTCATTCTGTCTGCCTGGCAGGTTGCCTTTGTAACGGGAATTTGTTGCACGTGTTTCTTGATAAGATGTGTTGTGGTGAGTTTCTTTTGATTCTGTATCGAGCAATTATATAAGTCAAATTTTTATGTGTGTGACCAGACCATCGTCATTTGTTTGTGATGTAGGAAGCTCTCTCTGCCTTCAATGAGAATCTTAATGTTGATGTCCTGGATCACCCTGTCCTAGATTTCATCTATTACATGGTAAGTATAGCTTGGCCATGGTTGGCCTTTGTCCCTGTTCTGTTCTTACGAGTGAAAGTGCTCTAATTGATCAGAGTCTTCCCCCACCTTCTGGCGATTCCAAATTATATTTCTCCTTCAATGGAATTTTTTTCCTTTGTGATCGTTAAGGATGTGATCAAAGACCACCTTTATCTAATGACTAGAATGGTGAACATCTCACGGAACAGATATCGAATGGCAAAGCAAATAGAATGGCACCAAAAGAAAAATTCTCTAACTTTAAGCTATATATTTTCTGGGATTATATTAATGGAAAACATAAATGTATCAATGGTAAAACCGATCACTCGGTACATCTATTCTACAGCAAGAAGTGTTGGAAAAGTCTTAAGCCACATTGACAAGTTAAGGAGATAAATAATTGAATATGTGGTAATTAGAGCTATTCTCTCAGTTTTTTTTTTTACTCTCGAGTGATTTGTGTTTACTTTTTATGCCTTCCTTTTTCAGATAGTTGAAATTTTTCCATCTGCTTTGGTGCTCTTCATCCTTCGGAAGTTGCCCCCGAGACGTGTGTCCGAGCAGTATCATCCTATTAATTGAAAGTGGCTATTTTACTGGCAACTTTTTGAACCAGATGCTGTGGAGAAAAGATGTATATGCCAGAGCAAAGTTATCAGAAACCCTCTGTCTTGAGTGTGTATCAATTCATTGATTTGTGTATATTCTGATTTCACTGCAGATACAATGTGTTGATTCTGGATTTCTTTTCCAGTTAAAACCCAGAACTTGAAGACTTCTAATGTCATACAAATGACATGGGATGATCAAGTTTGTATCAGTTCAGCAACTGCTTCCATTAATGTTCTAGCTTTGCAAGCATAATAATATCTGACATTATTTTTTTCTTCTGCTAGTGTTTTTCTTCCCCCCTTCTTCCTTTCAAGGAATTAGGAAGTCTCATCTTTCTGGTCCTTGGAGTTCTATGCTCACGCATTTACAGACTTCAGGATCATGGGTCATGGCATTGCCACACATATAATATGGTTTTTTTACGAACTCACTGTAGGAGCTGGGTTTTTTTTGTTTTTTGTTTTTTGGTTTTCTCTTGTTCTCTCAATTTGTGTTTGCTTTTAACCATGCTTTAGCTAATTAGCTCGAAAATGCGCACTGAATGGTATTGAGATTTTCTTGATTAATTTAGAAAATGCACCATGAAGTAGAACTTATGGATTTTTTAATGGCTCTAATTTTGATAATAAAAAGAATTATGCAAACACACACAAGCATCTTTATTCACTAAACTGATTTTATTAAAAATAGAAAAAAAAAACCACTTATAAACGAGTCGATAATTACACAAATAAATGATAAGCTTTTTCTTTTAAGTTTCTTATTAGTGAAGTTCTGAAGGAAAAGAAATTATAAGGAAAGTGATTTTTTTTTTTTATAGTTGATTTCTCAAACAAGATAAGAGTAATTGAAATTTTAAATAAAAAACAAAAAATAATAGAGTAAATATTAATAAGTACCGGAAATTATTGTTAGAAATCAAATATGAAAAAGGAAGGAGACTTCCAATACTAAAGTCGCCGCTAGCCATGGGGACAGTGGGGTAATAAAAGCGGAGGACAAAATTGGAAAAACACACGTCCGATAAAGGGCTAGAAAATCAGATGGGAGTCAAACATAAACCTGTGAAGAGAAAGCAAAAGGCATAGCAGAGAGACGGGAGAGATCAAAATCATCAGAGCCAAGTTTTCACTTGCTCTCAGCTACATATATATACATACTAGCTGAAGGGGCCGTGCAAGGCACGGGTTGGCTCTCTTTTACCAAAAAATTGTTTATGAAAATATTACATTATGAGGGCAAATGCCAAGTTCATTCATAATAAAAATAAAAATTCATTTGAGAACAGACTGTAAAGATCCAAAAAAAATTTACGATTACAACCCAAAATACCAACTATTTTCTTAAAAGAAATCTACAACAAATAGAATTAAAGAAATTTGTTAGAACTTCTAGCTAGAGAGATGGACCTCTTCAACTGAATCTTAACAATCATCATTTTTTCCCAATTCACACAACTTGAAACTTTGTTAACCTGTGCTTTGTTGAAAAAAAAAAAAAAAAAGATCCATTGTCAGTTCAAGATATATCAATATTTACCACCATAATTGATAGCCTAAAACAACCTTACCTCAATTGCCTTTTTATTGGTACATAAGAGCTCCGAAGCCTTGGGGTGGGGGAGGAGGAGGAGGAGGAGGAGGCAAATGGCAAACCCATGAATGACCTCATAAGAAAGTCATTTCAAAAGTCAAGATAAAACTTACAAGACAAATTCAAGGAGGCTATTTGGAAAACCATATATAAATATTCGGGAAATTAAGGATAAGTTACACTTGCACCTCCTAAAGCGTATGGCTAGGTCGTTCTGTGAGTCTATGTTCGGGGAGAGAAAATTGATAAACAATTAATTAAGAGAGTAAGACGTCAAGTAATGCTACAAATAAAGACATCTAAGATATATTTTGAGTAATCACATTTTCTAAGAACTAAATAGAAAAGTTGACAGCAGCTAAAAGAGCATAAATTCAAACACTCCAAATAAATTGCAGAACAAGCTCAATGTGAAATCGTCTTTCGGCCAATTATTCAACTTAAATTGAGGAGCAGAAGAAACAAACTATTAAACTGGATTCAAACAAATTTTTAGATAAAACTGTATAATAGGTAGGAGCAAACACTATATCATCATCACATAATTATCATCATCTGAATATATATATGTATGAAACTTCAAACACCCCAATCTAGTTATGGATGATAACAACCCTCATAAAAGCGTAGATAAATTTTTGAAGCACATGTTATACATCCCAAATCATCACATGGTCTCACCCCTAGATCTTCTGAAAATATATTCAGAATTTAAAGTCACCTTTTGAGAACCATGTAATCCTATCAGAAAGGTTCACTTTAAATTGAAAATCAACCTTTTAAGGAAGCAGGCTACATTGTCTAATCTCTAATAAACCACCGGAGCTAGCTTTACCATCACTTTGTCATGAATTACCTCAAGGCACGTATAAAGTCTATGATTTCATATTAACATAGCCTAAATCAATTACGTCATATAACCAGAGACTTATAAGACTTGAAGTAGCTTCTTGTTGTAAGTGTTCTAGTTTTATTTGTAAGAGGAAAGAGTTAATAGGCCCTGTTCCTCCGCTAAATGTGATTGTAGCCACTTTTTTGGGGTTGCTCTGTCTCAAATAAAAGTGTTTGTATGGTTTGAAATAAAATTACAACGCAAAAAGTGAGATCACACATCTAACGAGCATATCTCTGAGATTTTAAGTCAGATATATTAAGGAGTGAAGACAATCATAAAACCACG
Source organism: Euryodendron excelsum (assembly GCA_033060915.1). Lineage (NCBI taxonomy): Eukaryota > Viridiplantae > Streptophyta > Magnoliopsida > Ericales > Pentaphylacaceae > Euryodendron > Euryodendron excelsum. The sequence goes on from CM065377.1 coordinate 9,644,141, forward strand.
TAAAAATGACATACTAAATTTTTGTTGTTGTTTTATTTAGCTGCTGTAAAATTTATGACAGGAAATTTAGGCTTTGTCATTGTCATTTTGCAAGTACAATATTGAACTAAATTTTGTTGGAACATTTAGTCTAACTAATTAAATAATGTTTGTCACAAAGAAAGGAAAAAAGGAACAATACCATACTTGCGGAGTCTCGGACTGAATATACGAAGACATGAACTATGTAGTCAACAATTTCATTAATCATATGAATTACCTTTTAGAAAGGAAAAAATTAAACTTTTTATCAAACTCAATTTCAGATGTAAAACAATATCAGGGAAGTAATTCCATACAACAAAAATTCCCTTGTTTCCATCAAGCAGCTACTTGAAAAGAAAACAACAGCAACGAAACCTAAAGACAAAGAAGCAATAGCTAGGAGAGACAAACTTGCCAAAAAAAAAATAGCCTAGAGAGATGAAGACGATCCAAAGCATGAGTACTGACTCGAGATATATAGAAGATTAGCAAGAGATTTCAATAGCAACAAAAAAAAAAAAAAAAAAACTCACGAACTTGGAGAGGTAGCAACCGACACAGAGAGACATAATTAGAGCTACAGTTTCTGCATACAAATTTTTGTATTTTCACCAACCGACTTGCAAAGAAAACAAATTAGCTCCACAAAACAGCTACAAAATTAAATACTGGACCACATAAATTCAATAATTAAACAAATTTCTAGACAAATCAACATTCCCACCAAAAAAGGAAAGTAAAACTTATTTCACACATTCAATTGACATATAGAAGATTAAATAAGAAATCAACAAACAAACAAAAAAAGAGATGAATAAACAAAAATTATTCAACGAGATTTACCAGACACATCAATATTTTTTTAAAAATAGACAACAAATTAAATGTATAGCATCAACAGTTGAAGAGCAAAATAGAAACTTTCTGACCTGGACAAACACAACTAAGAGAGAGACCTAGATGGTTAGGGATAGCATTTCAAAACAAGAGTTGGTATGAACACAAAGACAACGATAAACAATGAAACCATCGACGCACAGTGGCATCTCGTACTTCTTCACGTTGCAGTCAAAACACACTCAAAGAAGAAAAAAAAAAAAAAAAAAGCCCCAAATCAAAGCCGAAATAAAATAAAAATCAAGATTTCAATTTAAATGCTAGATCTCAAAGATATCTCCAAGTGCAGCAATAAAGGAGCAAATATCCTCGCAACCATTTCAAAACCGGAAAACTTCAACTTACCGAAGCACGAATCCAAAGAAATGGGGTGAAAATTGAAGAAAGACTGAAGCACAAACCAAGAAAAAAAATTAGAAAAACCAAATCAGTCCATAAAAAATTATAATAAAACAAAAACAGAACAAAACCCTCACACATTCTATAAAAACGAAATCTCTAGCATATACATATGTAAATGCAACGATAAGTAGACAAAAGACAAAATAAACTATATAGAACATTATTCATCCAGAATTGCAATAAACTACCAAAAGAAAGAGATGGAATGAAGACAGATCTGACATTGTCAGATATAATTATCTAGCATTCATTTCGTTTGTTGTGCTTAGTGACCCCTTCAAAGGCATGAATTTTCTGATTTGAAGTCATTTTCTGCTTCTACTGCACACAAAAGCACCAATAAAAAGCATATCCTTAGAGATCCAAGTACATGCCTATATATACACACACACAAGCACACTCAAAGCAACGCTACAGAGGTTCTTGAAACAAAAGAATCAATTTTTATTTTCTACATACTGGGTCATGGTTTCGTGATTCCGAAAAGGTTTTGGATGGTTGTAGTGACAAGAAGCGATGAGTTTGGAGAGAGAGCTGATTTTCTAGAGATCAAAGGTAATGGTAAGGTAGGATGAAGACATGGTTTTGGCTAGTCTTGTAGTTACAGTGAGAATAGGCCATTTAGAGAGAGGGAGCAATGGATTGATGTTGTGATTGAGAACCACTGGGAAAGGGAGATTTTTTTTTATTAAAACTCAGACGAAAGAGAAGAAAATCTCTCCAATTTTGTCCAACATTGTGTGTCGCGAAGGGCGACATGGGCGATTCTTGTCCGCGCACAAAAACTCACAAAAAAAACTCAGCAGTCCATCAATGTCAATAACCAGATGATGTGGCGCGAAATAACTAAATTACACAAAACTCAGTGCAAAAAGATGAGCTGGGTAAAAAATTCATATCTATCTACAATCGAATCGACAAAAAAGATACTAAACGTAAGCCCAAAGGAAATGGTCCGAAGGAGAGATAAAACAGTCGAGGGAAAAAAGTGAGGAGAACAAAGAATGGGTCCGAAAATTGGAATGCACTCGTCATACTTATTCGACAAAAAGCATACTAAACTTAAGCCCAAAGGAAATGGTCCGAAGGAGAGGTAAAACAGTCAAGGGAAAAAAGTGAGGAGAACAAAGAATGGGTCCGAAAATTGGAATGCACTCGTCATACTTGTTAGATAGGTAGAATATTTGGTCAATCTTGTTTCCCTACGAAGGCATCGAAACTGTTAGAGAACCCTGATCAAATAGCAGAGAGAAGCTTCTCATCTCTCTCGAAATACATTTTGTGGAGAGCCCAACTTATCAAGAAGAGTGAGAGACAGAGGGAAATATCACAATTTGAAGCCCTAGAAAAGAGAATTGACGGAGTAGTAAAGGTGGATTGAGGACGTGAGGGTAGAGAGATAGGGGAGTTTTAGTATTTGGTCTGTGGTCTCATGGGTGTTGCGGGTTCGAAGCTCGAGAAAGCTCTCGGAGACCAATTTCCGGAAGGCGAGCGCTACTTTGGCCTCGAGAATTTCGGCAACACTTGTTACTGCAACAGCGTCTTGCAGGTTTGATTCTATTAGATTCACTTCGTTTTTTTTCAAATTTTTTTTGTGGGGTCTTTGTTCTTGCAATTTTTTATTTTCTGTTTACGTTTAGGGCTCTTGATTTCAAGTTGCATGCTTCTGAGTGCTGGGTTTTTTAGCTTTTATCAGCATGATTGGAACTTTTTATAATTGTTTCATTGCTACTGGTGGTTTGATTGGTTTTTGGTCCATTTTGATATCTGTGTCAAACATGTAGTTGCTCATATGGGCACACAAACGCAACCGCATACAGCCCTTCATTTATTTTTGTATTCACTATTCGTCGATGGATTCAACTGCAGCAGCCAATTCAAGGAGAATCCAATTGATTACAAACTTTCATATGTTTTTATACATTTTAAATGTAAGAAACTGTACTCTTCTTGACAGTTTCTAAGCATAAGTGGTTCTGCCCCTGATAATCTGAATTTGATCCATTGACAATTCTAATCATGGTGGTAGAGGTTATATTACTTCCAACTAGGTGAAACAGCTTCCATTAGGGATTGATCTTATAAGCTGCTGAGACTTCTTGTGTCTTCATTATTTTATTGCAATAACAGTTGCTATGCATTCTATTCTCTCATATGATTAGCAAGCAATCATGGTGGCTTGCAATTTGAATCAGTATCATAATCATGGTGGCTTGCTACTTGCTAGATTGCTTCAAATATGCCTGAAAGGACAAATATGACAATTTAGTTTTAACTCTAAGTTTGACAACTATGAAGTGTGGATTCAGCAAGTGTGCTTGTTCTTGGGGAAGAAGCATCAAGAAATAGCACATATTGGTTACTTATCTCTTTGATGGATGAACGATATCAAATATCTCTAGAATTTTTCTCAGACTGGATTTTCTCTTCTTTTGTTATTTTTTGGAGATTCTGTTCCAGAAAAGGGAAAACTACTAGTTGTAGGAGGTGAGACAACTGGATAAATTTTTTTTTCAATTATTTTAAAATTTTTAATTTTCTAGATTTGGATACATCTTACAGTCTTAACTGGTGATTGAGCTTAATGTGTTCATTTCACTACGTAATGCCCCTTGCTTATAAAATTGAATATCTAACTTCCAAGTGTCGTTGCACTGTCTTATTAATTACTTCCACCAAGCATAGAAGTATTGCATTACTAACCCCTCCTAGAAAATCCGTCTTAAAGTATTATAATCGCTTTGATAATGAGGTATTAACGTCAGTCTAAAAGAACTTATTTTGTGGGTTGGCCTGCTCTATATGAAAGAGAAGCCATCACACATGATTTAATCTATTGACTTGATTGATGCACTTGAATACATGCAGTTATTTGTCCTTTCTGTTCATATTTGTAGATTTCCAAATATTGTTGACACTTGACGCTAACTACCTGTAAAAAACTTCAGTTTTCTTCAGTGAATGCGAGCCTTAACAATAATTCCAAACACTAAAGAATACCTTTAGTCACATCTAATGGTTTATCCCTAGTAAACCATTTTGTATGAATGTTTGCAAACATAAATAAAAGTTAAAATAGATATAATGATTTACTTATTAGAGATGGAATTTTTTCTTAGACAAGTAACTATTTTAAGACTTGAAGTTCCATGTAGTTTTGTAAAACCTTGCATGTGACGATGGCTTTGATTTGTATGCTATTCAGATGTCATGCTTCTTGGGTGGTTGGACACTTGAAATGATGGGTAGAAGTGTTTAATGGAAGCATGCAAAAGTGTGTTTGATCCATGTACCAGAACAAGCAACGCGAAGCGAAGCCATACTCCAATATAAAGAAAACAATATAGAGTCTAAATTCCCTACAATTCCTAAAAATTTTCAAGTAGGGGTTTCACCTTCTCTGTCACCCAACTGTGTAGTATTTGAAAATGGAAATAAGGAAATCACTGGTTGGCATCAGGGGGGTTTTAGGACACTTTTAAACTGAAGCATGCCACCTTTTCATGGAATTAAGGAAGTTAAGGACATGCAGTCCCTTTTAACAATATAGTGATAATATATGGTGCCAATAGCTTTTGGATCTCTATGTTTAATGTTAATGTTAATATTCAATATTTATTTTCTGTGTATTTGGATAGTGGTTAAGTTTCACTCACTGAATTGCATAATTGCTCTCTTGGGTGCAGATGCTAGAGCTACCATATTAGTTTTACGGAAGAAAAAAAAAAATCTATAGTGAGGATATAATGAAATTTTATGTTTATAATCGCCATGCTCAGATAGTTTCTTAATTTTTGGTGATATGGTATTATCATCAAGGAGTTTTGTCTATCTACTCCATCACTTTATGGGTATCATTTTTTAAATTACTTTGGTTTTGGGAGAAAAAATTGAAGCCATTACCCCACCTTTCATAAGTAAAGCAAGCAAAACATGTTGTGGTTGTGGTTTTGTTTCAAGAAGGATTTCCTCTTTAGGATATTGCCTAATATTTTCTCCATCTTGGTTATGTTTTGCAGGCTCTTTATTTCTGTGTTCCATTCCGAGAACAGTTACTAGAGTATTATGCAAATAATAAAAATCCAGCGGATGCAGAAGAGAATCTTCTTGCTTGTTTGGCAGAATTATTCACACAGGTAATGAATTCAGTAGAAAATTTACGCAGGTAATGATTTCAGTAGAAAATGAGGTGCTTTGGTCATTTGAAACAGAGTTGCTCTGTTCACCTGTATGACATTCGTCTTTTTAAAGTAATACTTCATATGCTAGCCTATAAATGGTTTTATTTAGTTTGGTGTTTCCAGATCTTTTTCTTTGTTTTTTTGCTGTTGCTGTAAATTGTTTTAATTTTAGTGTCTGTCATTGTCTTACTCAAGATAGTTTTGCTGCCCCATTATTTCTTCTTGTTTTTGATACGTTTGCTGCCCCATTACATTAATCCTACAAATTTGTTTTTCCTCTTGTTTTACGTTAAGGAGTAATTACAACACTACCCTTGAACTATGACTCAGTATCACTAAATCCCCCTAAACTCCAATGTGTCGCGTTTTAAAGTTTAGGGAGGTTTAGTTACACTGAGTCATAGTGTAGGGGGTGTTATTGTAATTACCCCTTTAGTTAATTCTGAAGTAATTGAGTTGTAGTGTCTTCTCTTTCTATGAAACTATGGGTTTACTTGTTGCATTGTTCGTTTGGATGTTTTTTTTCCTGTTTGTAAGTTATTCTTTGGATTTTACCTTTCCTTTAGCATGTAGAACTATTTGTGGCATTTGATTCCAACCAAACTTGTTATGCCCTGACCAGATTTTGCTTGGCATCATGCTTTTTTGTGGCAATAATTCAGAGGTTATTCTTTGAAATATTTGAGTAATAGAAAATTTGGGTTGTGTCAATATGCAGATTATTGGAGTAAATGAAGCAGAAACTTTGTCGTTTATTTTTATTATGAAGGATCACATTGGGGAATTAATCTCCATTGTATGAGTTGAAACCTGCTTTGTTTTTGGCATTTTTCTTTTACTGTACATGCAAGACTGAACATAAGGATTGTGATGGCATTCTCTTACATTATCGCAATATGACCTGAGCCTACACCGTAGCAAGCAGGATTTTGGATTGAATTCACACAATGTGAGCTTCCATGGCAGAACTCATGTGTAAACTTAGGTGTTGAATCTTTTTGTGAGAATTTGCTTGGATTGCATATGATGTAAGATGAAGAAATAATTGTTTTCATCTGTGTTGTACTTTGGAGTGTGGGAAAACAGATTGTGTGAAGGGATTAAAAGAGGAAGAAGGAAATTATCCGAAACTAAATTATTTTGCAGGAAAATTTGGACTCCATACCTTGCTCAATGAAAGGCATGAATCTTTTGAGTGGTTTTATGACACTGATAAGTGATAATACAAGGAAATTCCATCCTCGACATACCATATTCCAGTTTACAGAAGGCTAATGGCTGGCTTGTTCATCTAGTCCCACCTCTTCATCCTAAGCTCTTAGTCATGATTCAATTCAGGTCCACTGACTTTTGATTGATTTCTCTTTTGGATCTGATTGGAACAATGGAGAAGTAGGAAGACTTGGGCGATTCATAATGGGGTATCTTGAAGATCTATGTCCCAGGTGGATTGACCTTTGTCATCTTTATGAGCTAGGGTGGAGGGTGCTTTTCAGGAATAAAAACCAAACCTCAGTCTTTGGAGTCAAGAGCCTTTGGTTCATTTCAGTAGCCCAAACGAGAGTTGACTATTATGCTGAAACAAGTATGTTGGAGGAAAATATATAGCCCATGGCAACCAAAACAAACAATCTTGGCGATTAGATGCTTGGTCTTCATCTATAGCACATGGCAAGGGAAGTTCTACTTGCAAATTGGGGGAAAAATTGGAGGTCAACATGAGATCTCAACTTCTGAAATAAGAAGCTAGAGTCTGTCACTTCTCAGGTGCTAAACTAGGTATTTTCAATTTATAAAAAAAAAAAAAACTAGGTCTTTTCAAAATTATCCAAAATACCTTGGTGAGCTTTTTTATAATCTCTGAAGTGTATAGCCTGTGGATTTGCACTCATAATGAAACAAGAGAAAAACCTCTACATGCACCCTCTGTTGAACTTTCCTTCTTCCTATGTGCCTTTCTTTTGTGTTCTTCCCCCACCCCCCAACCCACAACACACACACACAAAAAAATAAAATAAAAAATTATCCTCCCTAAGGGAAGAAGCTCTTCTTAACCAATTTTTGGCTTTTAAGGAATGCCTTGCAATAGTTTCCTGCTTAAGCCAGCTGACAAAAGAATATGGATTGGTGATTTTGCCCATGACCAAACCCAACAATTTTTACCCCGTCTGTCTCTCCCTCACACTTAGAGATTTGAACTTGTAGGTTGCCTCTTTCTCTATATTGTACGTGGCTCGATTTGTCTTATTGAAAATCCATGGGATGTTCATGGATTGAAATGTTCTGCAAAAAATAATAATGATAATCAGTTGGAACAAATTCGTACAGACTGGTTTTTATTTTTTTTAATTTTTTTTTTTGGCAGATAAGTTCGCAGAAGAAGAAAACAGGTGTAATTTCTCCAAAACGCTTTGTACAGAGAGTGAGGAAACAAAATGAGCTTTTCCGTGGATACATGCATCAGGTATGATTTTAGCACTGATAAGGGTATTGTTGGATTTATAAACTCAGGTTTTCCTTTCTATTGTAATTTTTACATTATTAGGATAATTACTTTGTCCTGTGTGTCATACATTGATTTGCCATTATACTTTCCAATTTTGAGTTTCCATTGACTTTACAAGTTAGTTTGTAAAACATCCCTGGTCCAAATCCTTAAATAAATTTTGCAGTCTAGAGATTTAGATAAGAATTTGATACAACTTTAAGGAAGTCCTTGGATCAGCTTCGTAAATTGAAATGGCAATTCAAATTCATAGATGAGGGCAAGGTATAAATATCATGCAAGGTTAGATAATTTTTTCTCACCCTACATTTTGTTAATTTTTTTTGGTAATAATTTCAGTACTTTCTGAAATAGTTAACATACCATCATGTAATATCAGGACTTTGTCTTCAATATTCAAAGTTGATCAATTAGGGTTTTGAAGTCTCTCATGAGATGATATCGTCAACATTTGTTTGACTCGGTGACTCAAACCAAGGCTTTTCGACGGGGCAGTTTATAACTTCACATTGTTTTGATTGTCATTCATTTGATTGGGCCAATTTATGACACAGCTAGGTACAGAATAGTTTGTAGAAAAATTTTGATTAATGACTATTAGTCAACTTTGTGTGTGGTGCTCAATTCCTGCTCTATCCTCTCCAATTCTGGTCTAACAAACAGATGGTTGACAATGGTTCATTTTCCACAGCCGTGTGTGCTTCCCATGGCTCATGTGGGTGTATGATACTTATGGCCAGTAGAAACATCTCTTGAGGGTATGTGCTGTCCATGTTTAGGTATATTTGAGCGATGAGAATGAATGCCACATTAGGAGGGAACATACACTTCAGATTCCTCATGTTTTGATGCCTTGTGCGATTCTTTACGTGGCTCTCCATAAGAGAATGCTTAATTAATTTTCTGAAGGATACACTTTTCTTACATTCTTTGATATATCCCATTTACATTAGCATGACATTATTGATGGTCATGGTTTTGTGTAGGATGCCCATGAATTTTTGAACTACTTGTTAAATGAGCTTGTCGACATACTGGAGAAAGAGTCCCATGCTGTGAGAAGTTCTCAACCTTCTGAAAATATTACTAATGGACCTAAGAATCCTCAGGCCAATGGTGTTAAGAAAGAGCCATTAACTACCTTGGTTCACAACAATTTTCAGGTGAGTTTATTGTGGTTTTGGAGTCTTGGACTTCCCTGTTATTTGAATATAGTAACTTTTTTGTGGTTCCTCTTATATTTGAGTTTGAGTTACTTTTTGTTCATCGCATTTTGTTGTGTGTGTTTGGCACGGGGTCTACACATCCGTCCTTGCATCATGGTTGTGTGGTTGTCCTTCATGATAATTGATAACTCTTAAGAATGTACCTCTTGGTACCTAAGAAGCATGGATCCGGAGGTCAAACACAGATACGACACTGTATAGACATGCAAACACAGCAATTTAAAAAAAAATCATGGTGCGAAAGTGGCGAGAACACAAATATAACTTATGCGTAAAATTAAAAACAGACAATTCCTATTTTACATAACAAATAATTCATTGTTTATGTTTATATATAGTGAGGGTGGTCCTTGATAACAACTGCTCCATTACGACTTGGGTGTTACAAGTTCGAAACACGGACACATCCTCTTCGCATGCGGGGGTAATGTATATCTGACCAACTAACCCTCTATGGACTCCACAGTGGCTGGAGTCTCATGCACTAGGTTGCTCTTTTATCTTTTCCTATGTTGAAAAAGGAGTGGGACCGGAAAATTCTAATGTCTTACTTAGAGTCTTTAAATATTGACAATATTAGAAGTTTTAAGAGTTAAGTAGTTCAAATATTAAATGGTGGGAGGGAATAATATGTAAAGATTCTTACATTTTCTTATTTATCCTAATTTTTGACCACCATTTTTATTTATTTCAAACTTGTGCCAAGACCTTAGATGTGTTTTAGGTGTATTTAGGCAATAAAATCTTGCATTTCCTGCGTGTCCGAAGTATGCCTGGATTTAGAAATATAAAAAATAATCGGCACCCTAACAGGCATGTCCGTGCTTCCTGCCCTAGTACAAAGTATGTGTAATTGAATGGCTAGTGGCATGATCACCTTATTGAGTTCCTGGATGATGTTTGCTTAGCCTTGTTAATTTTATTGCTGCTGATGCTTGTATAAATTCAGGGTATTCTTACCAATGAAACAAGGTGCCTAAGGTGTGAGACAGTAACAGCAAGGGATGAGACATTCTTAGATTTGAGCCTTGATATTGAGCAGAATAGCTCAATAACGAGCTGCCTTAAAAACTTCAGTTCCACAGAAACTCTAAATGCTGAAGATAAATTCTTCTGTGACAAGTGCTGCAGGTTAGATATGCTCTTACTCTCTTTAGTGACATGTCTAGTCACAGAATTAACTGTTTTTTTTTTCCTCAACGCAGTTTACAAGAAGCCCAAAAGAGGATGAAGATAAAGAAACCACCTCAGGTCCTGGTTATTCATCTGAAGCGCTTTAAGTACATGGAACAGCTTGGTCGGAACAAGAAGCTGTCTTACCGTGTCGTGTTCCCACTGGAGCTGAAACTGAGCAACACCACAGAAGATGCGGACTCTGAATACTCCTTATTCGCCGTTGTCGTCCATGTGGGGAGTGGGCCCAACCATGGGCATTATGTTTGCCTTGTGAAAAGCCACAACCACTGGTTGTTCTTTGATGATGAGAATGTAGAGATGATTGATGAGTCCGTTGTCCAAACTTTCTTCGGATCTGCTCGGGATTATTCTAATAACACAGATCATGGATACATCCTCTTTTATGAGAGCCTTCTTGCTGATGGCCAGAAATTAAATAGGCATTAGATTATCTTCTTTCCCTAAATAAGTGGAGGGTATTTTATTATCCTCCCCTTGTTTCTTTTCATTCCTGTAACTCCTAAATTTCGAAGGGTTTTCATGTACAGTGGATGGTGGAAATATGCCATCAATCCTTTTTCTTTTTCTTTTTTTTTTAGAATAAAAGGATTGTAAATTTTAATGCTAAGAGTTTCACAGGAATTGTATTTTCAACTTTGCAAAGACTAGTACACTTATTACAGTAATGCAAAGCTGTTGTACTGAACTTGATCAACTCGTACTCTTCATGGTAAAGAATTTGAAGCTGTGTGATTTGGTGGAAATTTCTGCAGTCTTAGATGTGGTGGCAAAGTACTTCTGTGAATGCAGCCTTTTGTGCATCTTTCTCATCCCAGACTAGTATTCCAGGTTAATTATCATTATTTATTAGGGGGTGATTACACTTTGTAGGTACTCACTTAGTGAGCATCACGTGGCACCTATCTGTTCACCTAGCAGATCACGTGGGCACCTATCTGTTCACCTAGCAGACCACGTGGGCTTCCTGAAATCTCAAAGTTAAATATGGCAGAATCATGCTTGGACAAATTGGCGCGACGCCCTTGCCCCTACGACAGGCTCAGCACCTCACCACTAAGTCTCGTTCAAACAGCTTCAAGAGTTTCGCTTAAATTAAGTCCCATGCCTGCACGGCTCAGCTAAAACGAGCACCTGTGTAAGACAGGTTCCGCGCCTAGCACGCCTCAAGACCTCGCGTTTCACTATCTAACAGGATCGGACCCTTAATTGTCTAACTTACCCTTGCTCGGGATCTCTCTCCATAGATAGTGAAAATGAAGGTTAGGGCCAAAGTAACCGTTGAGCCGCGCACTTCAACAGTGCGCGGGGACCAGTTCCATCAACCAGCTACGAGAGAGAGATCTACCTTCAGAACCACTTGAATACCGTATCTTAAACATTAAAATGCTGACCCGATGCACATTTAATACAATAGACATATGACGAGCCATGGTTGGACAAGTGCCTGACACCATGGCAGAGTTGTGCATCTAATTGCCTGCCGCAGCCCTTGACATGACTTCCCCAAGTCAAGATGGTGGGGTTCAGGCATACCCAATCAAAGGGCGTCACATGTCCGCACAGTGTCAATCACTACTCATTATAAATACTCTCAGCACATTTATGACAAATAGAGACAATTTAGTCATGTTTATTACAGAAGCTATCATAGGCTCGTGAATCTCTCTCGCTCGTTTGCCCTTGGTTTTCACCTCTCTACAACCGGGAGACTCGAGTGAGTTATTCTTAGCGACTACCAGTACTCTCAGACAGGCCCACGCCTTGGTCAACCCTAGGATCTTAGTCCACATATACAAACACACTTCATCTTTTTAGTGGATGGTTTGAGCGAAAATCAGAAGGTTGTCTTAGGGTTCAAAAGTACACATTACTTCCTATAATTTGGACTTTTTTACTAAATGAATTAGATTGTGATAGCTTGGGTGAAATGACAAAAATTTCATTGGGAATGTTAGCGTCTTGTTTTCATATAAAATAATAAAATTATCTTTTTAATGGTTCATTTTGTAAAAGTAAAAAATGACAAAAATGCCTTTGTGACACAAGTGAAATGATAAAAATGTCTCTACGAATGTTACTCCCTTACTTTGACATAAGATGATAAAATCGTATTTTTAATGATTTATTTTTGTAGATGAAATGATAAAAATGTCTCTATGACACAGTTGTAGTTAATTGTAATGGTTTTTATCTTTTTTGCATTCAAGTTTAAATAATAATTGGGTAATTATTCACTTTTAAACTATAAGGGGATCATATAATTTTTACTCAAAAAGTAAAGCCTAATTATTCTTGATTGTTTTTTGTGTTTTGTTTTTTTTTTTAAGCAAGAAACTGACTGAATAATAAGTGCATGCTAGTACCACCCCACAAGATGTGAACCAAGTTAGCCCAAGCAGAAGCGTAGGTGGCTTTCGGAAGTTGCGAGTATTACCACCTCAATCCAAGCTTTGAGCGGGATGAGCAAATGTATTTATCACTTCAACTAACCACAAAGCTTTATTATAGGTCAGGTGCATTTCCGGCCTGTAATTTGCTCGGTGAAAGGAAAATGCTTACTGTAGAATTTGGTTGAACTATCGAAAAAGAAAGAGGAAAATTTTCCTTTCATTATATTCTACCTCAAACTAGGAATAATACGGAGAAAAGAAAGAAAAATTTGTTAGCTATACTTTATTTTTCCTTCTCTTCCCTCAAGTGAGGGACTAGATCTTAATAACGATCAAGGGGCCGAATCCGATTTGACTGCGAGATCCTGTTGTTAGCCTTTCTCGGAGGCTATTCATATCGAAGCCACGTGTAATCGAAGACGGGACCCGCTTTAGGACGCAACTCACTTGGCAACTTTGAAACACACCGTTGCATTTCCCGGTAAACTTGGAGAAAAAGCAAGGACAGAATACGTGAACTCCAGAAAGTTCAAGGGCAAATCAGTCATTCCACAGTGGCGGCAGACCTCACGGCTCACAACTCCTCCCGTCATCTCCACCGTCTAGAATGAGTAATTAAATTGATCAATGGTTATTATCACTCGAAGTAAATTAAAACAAGATGTCGCGATACACTGAATCATACTCGCCAACACCTTCTCCGCCTTCTCTTCGCTGTCACAGAGGGGGAGACTAATTTTATAACTGCTTTCATGCTAAAAATTCACATGTCTTGACTCGAAATCCCTGGTATGAACACGAATTCTCTGGAGACAAACCCTAATTTTGAAGATGAATCAGTTAGTGGCGAGGGCTGTGTTGAGAGGGTTGATCGGTGGCCGGAGCTGTAACCGGTATGTGTCGACGTCGTCGTCGTCGTCGGCAGTGGCCATGTCGGCGGTTGTGAGGCCGTTTGATGAGGCGGTGGTGATGTGGCGGGGCGGCCAGGGTTTGGGTTTCTTCGGTGGGGCACACTGGAGGAGAGCTATGAGCACCGCGGCGGAGAGGACGACTTCGGTGGCGGAGAAGGATCAGAAGGAGAGTACGGTGGCGGAGAAGGATCGGAAAGGAAGTGCGGTGGCGGAGAAGAAAAAGGAGGACGGTGACGTCATGGTTTCGAGCTATTGGGGCATTTCGCGGCCGAAGATCAAGAGGGAGGACGGGACAGAGTGGCCTTGGAACTGTTTCATGGTAATATGAATCTGATTTTTTTTTTTTTTTGTTTCGTTGAAAAATTACTGGTTCTGAGTTTTATTTTAAAGTTCTTTCGTTGCGGTTTTTGTCCTTTGCTTGGATTGTTTTGTGAATTGCCGTGTAAGACTAAATCAGCTTGCTGTTTCTTTTGCGATCTACTGGATTTTCTCTCCGCATGCCTGTTCATACATTTATAAATGCATACATACATAGGTATTTGCTTGTACACACACTCACACACACAGAATCATATATGTATGTATTTTGCGTCTGCCAGCATCACTAGATGTTTGGTCGTCCAAGATTTGTGGACTCTGTTCTTGGAGTCTTTGGCCTTGTCGTGGCAGGTGTATTGGTTACTCGGCCAGGAATCTATTTTGTTTGGTGTTCTTTTCTTTTCTGTTTTTTTCTCTCTGGCACGTGTGTGAGAAATTTGGTGTAATTCTTATAAGAATGTATAAGTAATAACTGATCCTTGTGTTATCACACATGTTTTGATTATTTATTTAATATGTGGTGGGTGGCGGAGGGTGTCGGGGGAGGTAGTGGGTGCTGGTGGTGGAGAGTGGTGGTGTCGGTGGCATCGGGTGTTAGTGGAGGTGGTGGTGACAGTAGGTGTTGGTGGTGGAGAGTGGCGGGGCCAGTGGGTTGTGGGCGGAAGAGAAGGAAGAAAGAGTTAGTTTTGAAAACAAACACAAAAAAGTGAGCACGCTTTGAGCTTTTGTCCAACTTTTTGAAAATTATTTTCCATTTTTGAAACAAAGAATTCGAAAACAGTTATAAAAAATGTTTTTTTTTTAATTTTTCAGGAATTTTGTAAACAAAAACAGAAGAACATGAAACAAACACAATACGAAACAGGCCCCAAGTTGTTGCCCCCAGATTGACCTGACTAGACTTTTTGCTTTCCTATATTTATGGCTTACTCTGAGCCTGCTGGATTTTATCTTTTATATTCTAATTAGCTGACTGAAGTTCTCTGAAGTTCCTCAAATTACTTGTTGATGTGCAGAGTATATGAGACCCTAGTGGTTTTTTTTATCCAAAATTCCAACTCATGACTTAAATTTTTATTACCAAATTCTGTCTTTGATTTGGCCACATTATATGTATTTGAATTTGGCTAACTTATAGTATCAATTGGTTGCATAACCTTAAAACCATCTTTGTCACACAAGGATTTTGGCAAGTACTCTTAGCTGCCTAAGTTTGGTTTCTTCTGGGTAGGCCTTCTATAAAGTGACAGTGAGCAACTAAAAGTGTGTTGAATTGTGTCAATGATATACAACAATAGTCTTGTGCTTCTTGAAGACAACTTTGAGAATATAAAAATAGAGACGACTGATGAGCAAGTGCTTAGAAATTGAAGGTGCTCTGTTGTAGACTCTGTTAGATGTGAATATGAAAAATTAGCTAAAAAATACTGTACTTGGTCATGAATGTATAGGAAGCAGACAAATCAGGGCTGCTAATGATCAGGTGAGGGTGAAGTGGTGATAGGCATTTGCCACATTTTTACATGAGGACATGGTTGGAGATGCTGATCTGAGCAGAAGCCATGAAATCTGTATATTTGTTATTGTCTCCTTGTCAATTTGATTCTCATTTTGTCCTTTCTGAGTTTTCATGCTAGAGGTTTGGAGCTAATATCCTGCATGATTTTTTTTCATACGAATAGTTCTGATACTTGAAAAGGACAAATTGTACCTTGTATTGTTTGTTTTGTAAGATGAGTGTATATATACATATGAGGGGTGCTAGGGCCCACCAGCAGCCAGTGGGGCCCAGCTGAGGTGTTACCCAT